>CM051257.1:69479651-69849651 GCA_027921565.1 Artemia sinica | reverse complement strand
AAGTGAGTCATTCACCAATATCCGTGATTTGCAAAGAAAATCAAAATTGAACCGCCATCGACGGATACTAGCGAATAACTGAGAAATAAAAGAAAAACATTCATTCACTCAAACCAAAACGAAACAGCATTGAATGAGTTTGAGAGCTATGTCATCTGACTCCTGATTTTAATAATTGCATTCCTCGCAGACACTCTTTGAGACTTGGGGGGTTGTTGACGTGTCTGATCAAGTGATTGGGAAAGTGTTACAAGGTTTATATATGGTACTATTAAAGTATCGGCTTCTCTTTTGAGAAAACCGAAATACAACTCATTTATTCTTAAATCACCCGAATCCCTGTTCAAAGCTAGACCTAAATGTTGGTATTTCTAAATTTCAACAACTTCTCTGTAGTGCTGGACAATGCCTTTGTCATGTGAAATTAGGCTAGCTTGATTAAACAAAATAGTATGGCCTGGGTTTTCAAAAATATGCTCTGCAACGGCAGAGTCGAAATTTTTTCTGGTCTTCTCTACATTTTAAGTGTCCTATTAGTTCAAGTAGAATGCTGAACTAATCTATCTGTAAGCCGCTGATCGGTTCTTCCGATATACCAAAGACCACACGAACAAGGAATTTTGTAGACACCAGAGTTTTCACCTATCAGGATAGGGTCTTTACCTTGATAAATTTGGGAACTGAGAGTTTTTCTGGGTCTATAGTAAGTGCAAATGTTATTTTTTCTTAGATTTTTTAAAATGTGGTCTGAAAC
Organism: Artemia sinica; assembly: GCA_027921565.1. Taxonomy (NCBI): domain Eukaryota; kingdom Metazoa; phylum Arthropoda; class Branchiopoda; order Anostraca; family Artemiidae; genus Artemia; species Artemia sinica. The sequence continues at coordinate 69,848,897 of CM051257.1, read as the reverse complement.
CCCTTTAACGTACGGGAGACCAAGATAAACTGAATTTTCCCTTTGATTTGCGTTTTCTGTGTAACTATCTCATAATCTTTTAATGCGTTTTGCAACTAGATAATTTATTAAACCAATTGGATAACCATTCCCAAATAAAATATTTCTAAGGTGGTCGAGCTCTGAATCCAAGAAGCGTGTTGAACAAACTTTCAACGCTCTATCAACTAGAGAAGTAACAACTCCTCTTTTCACAGCAGGAGAATGATTAGAGGAATAATTTAAGTAACGGTCACCATGTGTGGGTTTCCTATAGACACCAAACTCGCAAACATGTATAATTTCGGTGCACCAGAACATCTAAGAAAGGAAGACGCCTCTCTACCTCTGATTCCTGAGTCCTGACTAACTCTACCTCAATTAATAATACACATAAAAAGCGGAAAAAAACAGAGAATTTTGACTCTGCCGTTGCGGGCTTATTTTTGAAAACCCAGGCCATACTATTTCGTTTAATCAAGCTAGCCTAATTTCGCATGACTTACTTGACTTAATGCTCCTGCTGGTGGTCCAGCGTAGAGAGACACGTGACTCTTCGCCTCCATTCGGAACGGTCTTGTGCAAGCGTGACTGCTTCTTGTATATCAGTGCCGATCATTGAGAGGTACTGGGTGAGGCTGTCCCTCCATCTGAACTGGGGCCTTCCGCGGGGGCGCTTCCAGTCATGCGCAGGGGGATCAAAATTGAAGAGAGTGCTGGCGGGTGTTTCTGCTGGCATGCGGACCAAATGGCCGAACCACCGTAGGGTTCGTGCAGCGACCTGCCGAGAGTTGGGGGTCTGATCTGTTAGTGCGAGCAATCGGGTGTTCGAGACGAAGTCGTCCCATCTGATCCCTTCAATACGTCTCAAGAACTTTGTTTGGGCCACGTCTATGGCATCACGAACAGAAGCAGCAGCCGGCCAGGTCTCAGCACCGTAGAGAAGGACTTGGGTTACGGTGGTGTTGTAGATCCGCATTTTTGTTTTTCGGCTGATGTTGGGCTTTGACCACACTGAACGGCATAGTCGTGCCATAATTGATGCGGCTTTTCCGATGCGCGACTGAACTTCAGTTTCGACTGAGCCGTTTTCCGTGATGACAGATCTAAGGTAGGTGAAAGACTTGACAACCTCGACGGTGTGCCCTGATACGTTGAATGCTGGTGAGTTGGCGGTGTTACCTGCGGAGTCAACGATCATTATTTTTGTTTTCTGCCAGCTAATATGTAGTCCCACTTTCAGGGCTTCTTCCGACAGTGTGTTGAGGGCTTCTTCGAGTTCAGCTGCAGAAGTGCATATCAGAGCAATATCATCAGCGAAGTCGCAATCGGCTAAAACTCTGTCGCCATACCTTAGTCCGAAGGGGAGCCGGCTCGTGGTTCGATCCATGACATAATCAATCACCGCGTTGAACAGTTCAGGAGCAGCAGCACAACCTTGCTGTACACCGGTATTTATTTCAAACAGTGAGCTTCGACAACCATTAACCTGGACGGAGCTTTTTATATCAGTGTAGAGCGCCTTGAACAGGCGACAGTATTTGTCCAGGAGACCTGTTCGTTCTAGTATCAGCCAGAGAGACTCACGGTCGACCGATTCGAAGGCTGCTTTAATGTCAACAAAGGCGAGGTATGCTGTACGCTGGAACTCACGAGCTTTCTCGATGACCTGGCGTACGGTGAAGATCTGCTCGGTCGTGGATCTGTTCGGCATGAAACCTGCTTGCTGAATCCGGCGGCACTTACGGATGAACTAGGTACTTCTATCTATCAAAGTCATGGCAAATAATTTGCCGGGAACCGACAGGAGGGTGATTCCTCTGTAGTTGGAGCAATCACTTCGACTACCTTTACGCTTCCATAGAGGGAGGATAATCCCTTCCTTCCATTCTTGTGGAATCAGTTCTGTTGTCCAAACGAAGGAAAACAGCATGTGCAGCCATAGTAGCATCGTCGGTCCTGCGAACTTTAGCAGCTCTACGGTGATCCCGCAGGTTCCTGGTGCTTTGTTGTTTTTCATCCTCGTCAGAGCATTCTGTATCTCTTCTACAGAGGGAGGCTCAGGCTCTGGGAGATTTTCGCTTGTTGTTTGCTCAGCGGATGCGACTAGGTCGGGATCGACGTCGACTCTGTCGGCGTTCAGCAGCTTTGTGAAATGCTCTTTCCATCGATCAAGCTGCGCGGTTTCATCTTCGAGCATTACGCCGGAGGTGGATTTAACTGCTCCTATCTTTGGAGGTTTCTCCTCGTTGAGGTCTCTGACATGCTTGAAAAGCGACATGGTGTCACCTTTTCGTGCTGTATCTTCTAGCTCATCAGCATTTTGTCAACAAATTGTTGCTTGTCTCGGTGGATAAGTTTGTTCCTGACCCCGTTTAACCGTCTGTAGGAGGGCATATCTCCGGCCAGCCGCGCTTTTCTGCGTTGCTCAATGATTCGCAAAGCTTCTTGCGACAGCCAGGGCTTTTTTGAGTACATCTTTCGACCGATGGTCTCAGTGGCGACCTCTAATATATTGTTTTTGTACGTCTGCCAAAACGTGTCCGGGTCAACAAGGGTATTCAGGCATTCAAATCTGTTCTGGACTTCAACTAAATACTTTTGGCGGAATTCCTCGGTTTTTAGTTTCTGAGTGTCCAACTTTGGTTGGCGTCGTTCTGTAGGCTGGGCTTTGAGTCGTAGACGGAAGTTCGCAGCAACTAATCTATGGTCAGTATTCCTGATCTCGGCGCAGCGATAGGTTCTGCAGTTTGTGACTGATGACCGCCATCTTTGGTTGACTATAATATAGTCGATCATCTTTCGCGCGCGCCCGTCATTGCTATACCATGTTGACTTATGAATGTCTTTCCTGTGAAACAGGGTGTTTGTAATGACCAGTTCGTGCATGGCGCACAGCTGGAGGAGTCGGGTCCCATTTTCGTTCAAAGAATCAGGGGTAACTGGACCAATTACAGATTTAAAAGCTCCGCTGGGGTCAGATACAGTTGCATTGAAGTCGCCTACCACGACCAAAACATCATGAGGGGAAATCCGAGAGAAAGCAGCTGTCAGAGCCAAGTAGAATTTGTCTTTCTCATCCGTTGGAGAGACATTCGTTGGTGCGTAGCACACAACAATCGTCATCTTCCCATGTTTGTGGTTGAAGCGGGCAGTGAGAAGTCTATCTGATATTGGGTTGTGGGATATGAGGCATTTCTTTGCCTTCTTGTTTAGAAGCAGGCCTACGCCACTGCTTCTACTAGAAGTTTGGCCTGACCTAATCATCCTGTGATCAGAACTGGCAATTTCTTCATCGCCTGATCCCGTCAAGTGGGTTTCTGTCATTCCAAGTATGTCAATCCCACATCTCAACATCTCAAGCCCTAGAAGGTCTTTGGATCCAGGGTTATTCATGGTTAAAACATTCCAGGTGGCTATTCTAAGCCCACCTTGGTCAGCAAGGTTCAAAAGATGTCCAGGGACGTGCCGATGTCGTAAGGAGTTAAAACGAATCCGAGGCTTGAGTAACATTTCTTTTCATTGCAATTGTTTTCAGGAGGAGGGTCGCAAGCCCAACCGTCCCAAGGCCTGGGTTCTGATTGACACCAGGGAAATCCTGGGCAATGAGAGACCATGGGGTGGGCTCCACCCGCGTCCATGAGGTCGGGGCAGCCCTGTTCGGAGCGATTAGTTAGGGGGTTAAGCCCCATATCCAGCGGCACGTGGTCAGCAAACAAAGTTTGCATCCTTCCGGACGAACTCCTCCACCACCTAAATTCGCATGACAAAGGTATTGTCCAGCACTATAGAGAAGCTGTTGAAATTTATAAATACCAACATTTAGGTCTAGCTTTGAACAGGGATTCAGGTGATTTAAGAATAAATGAGTCGTATTTCGGTTTTCTCAAAAGAGAAGCCGATACTTTAATAGTCCCAGAAATAAACCTTGTAACACTTTCCCAATCACTTAATCAGACATGTCAACAACCCCTTATGTCTCAAAGAGTGCCTGCAAGGAATGCAATTATTAAAATCAGGAGTTGGATGACATAGCTCTCAAACTCATTCAATGCTGTTTTGTTTTGGTTTGAGTGAATGAATGTTTTTCTTTTATTTCTCAGTTATTCGTTAGTATCCGTTGATGGCGGTTCAATTTTGAATTTCTTTACATATCACGGATATTGGTGAATGACTCACTTTTGTTGTTAGGTATTTGGTTTTAATTCTTAAATTTTTTTTGGCTTTTATTGATTTTTATTCATCTTTAATTTTTTTTTTCACATTCACATTGACTTTCCGCGTTTTATATGTTGGTTTGTTCTTCGGCACTCACATTGATTATTTTTTCGTTTCGCGCTGAAGGAGAGAGGCGTTTGTTCCCTTGAAATATTCGCTTTATTGTGTTTTTTTCAGTATTTTCATTTGGCCTTTAAAAACCCCACTTTTGCTCGTTTTTCTTTCTTTATGTTATATATATATATATATATATATATATATATATATATATAATATATATATATATATATATATATATATATATATATATATATATATATACATATACATATATATATATATATATATATATATATATATATATATATATATATATATATATATATATAATATATATATATATATATATATATATATATATATATATATATATATATATATATATATATATATATATATATACATATACATATATACATATATATATATATATATATATATATATATACATATAACAATCTCTTATAATCTAAAATTAAACTACTTACAATCTCTGAGGCTAAATCGTAACTGAGCTCCAAACACAGATTTAGTACCCACACCAGTTCTGTCAGATTTGTTATTTCCTTTTTCAATTATTGTTCTGACTAAATCTAGATACTGACATTCTTCTTTGTTACCCATTGTTCTACTTCAACCTGAATTCACTGGGATTTTATCTAGAATACAGGAGTTAAATAAATGAGTATGACAACAATATCAGCTATGGCATTTAAATAAGAGTAGTTATAGCACACCAAATTGCTAATGCTGACTCTGCATCAGCTAGGTCTGATAAATATCTTTGCATCTCTTTAAGTGAAACTAGCTAATAGCTAATTGACTTATAAAATAGTTCAACAATCTGTCCAGTAAAAATATGGTTTCACACTTAATCAGCTTTAGTAAAGCAAGTTTTTGAGAACTTCAGTACCTGAATTGAAAATTCTCTATCTAAATTTGAATTTAGCATCAAAGGGCAAACACATTCTTGGATTTCTTTTGCCCAATCAATCAAGTAGAGTTAGTTTGCCTTTCTCTTAAAAACAGCTACGATATATCACCTAGATGCGTTTTTGGCATATTTTTTTTTAATCTGTCCTATTTCCATATCATTAGTACAGGGTAGCCCTCTGAAAAAAAGGTCCCATACCTACTATTTCTGAAATATTTATTTCACAGGGTATGGTAACGCCAACATGTCAATACTATTAAACTTTGAATGGAGCTCATGTAAATGATATACAATGTCAAAGTTACTACTGCAAAAATGTCATAAATGACAATCCTTGGCCCCTATAAATCAAACGGATCAGACAGAACGCTCAATGTTCTTAAGGAAGCACATGGTTAACAGTATTTCCAAAAAATCTCTTGACCTTTGATTATGGGATAAAACTAAATGCAGCACCTAAAGCGGATTCCTGTTTATATACATTGCTACATAAGTCTTTGCCATCATTCTGCAAACCCAATTCAGAGATAGCTAAAATGCAAAACGAAACAAAATCAGGCAGGATTCCAAACAGTGATGGGGACTACCAACCAGATTTTTGTCCTCTGCCAAATCCTAGAGCACAAAGGATAGCACCAAAAATAAACTGTTGTATTGTTTCTTGATTATATTATTGTGTTTAACTCCATCTTGCTCAAGGGAATTTGGAAATATATGACTGAAGGTAGAGAACCCAAGACGTCAGTTAAGCTCATTCAGGTATAGTTCCTTTTTAAAAAAGTTCAATACAAGCTAATGTAATTGCTATTTCTGAATGATTATGGAGTCAGGGATGGGTTTGTCTTATCTCTGGTCCTATCTAACTTTGCCATTGACTGGACCTTGAAAAGGCCCATAAAAAGCCTCCACAATGTTGAAGTCAGCCTGGATGTCTTTATAACTGACTTAGTTTATGGCAATGACATTAGCCTTCTTTCAGAAACATGCTCAGGAGCCCAGTCAATGCTGATGTCCCAGTACAGGTAAGCCTGAAGATCAAGTCATCAAAGACTAAAAGTCATAATGATGCATGCTTCCCAGGAAGCTTGCATTATCCTTGATGACTCCCCCATTGGTGTTTTGAACAAATTCAAATACCTTGGTTTGCTTGAAAGCCCTTATGGTGAACGTTTGTCTGTCACTGGAATATTTGCTTGGCTCAACACATACATCCAGAGAAAAAAAAGTCCTACTTAATATGAAAATAAGGGTAAACAAGCTGCTAGTTTGAAGAGTAGTCTTATATGGTTGCAAGTAGACCCCGGCGCCGCGCCGGCGGATCGACCGAACGCCGCCGACAAGAGGCCCGATCGAACGCCGCCAAAATGTCGCAACGCCGCCGGCGCGCCGCAGGCGCGCCGCCGCCGGCAAAGGCTCGGCGTTCGGTCGACTTTAAAATAAATTTGCGGCAATTCTTTCTTGCGTCAACCGCAAAGTCGGAGCTTTTCCTTCTCGTGTGGTTTAGTATTTCGATTTTCCTGATTAGAAATCAAGCAGGGCTTGCACTATCCCCGAATTTTCGAGTACTTCCCTGAGAATCTATGCGTCACCCCGAACAAAAATTTGGTTTCCCGAATCCCCGAAAATCACGCAATCACGGTGCCACCCCTAGCGATTTATTACCAGTGACTTTCCCTGCCAAAAGTTACTTTGCATACCGTAATTCTTCACTAATCTCTAATTCGTTAATTTTCGTCTCTTGTTACTTTGCATAAAAACCAGACAGATGCAATATGCAATTGCATTGCAAATATTGCAATATACACAGTTCTTCATATGTTGAGAAAAAAATATCTTCTTTATGAAATGAGTTTAAATCATTTCGAATCCAGTTTCCCACTTCCAATTCCTTACATCATTCGTAGTCAAGAATGTTATTTTCAAATTGAACAGAATTATAGAACGCAACATTCACTGCAGTTAGATTTTGAAGATCGAAGATCGTTTCTACTAGTGAATTAAATAGAAAAAACAAGTTTTTTAAACTGAAAATAAGGAGCGACATTAAAACTTAAAACGAACAGAAATTATTCCGTATATGAAAGGGGCTGTCCCCTCCTCAACGCCTCGCTCTTTACACTAAAGTTTTTTATTGTTTTAAAAAATAAAGTTGTGAGACAGAGTCAAACTTTAGCGTAAAGAGCGAGGCGTTGAGGAGGGGACAGCCCCTTTCATATACGGAATAATTTCTGTTCGTTTTAAGTTTTAATGTCGCTCCTTACTTTCAGTTTAAAAAACTTGTCTTTTTAATTTAATTTCTGAAGTTTTTTAGTTAATGCAGCTTTTACTTTGGCTCACCGTAATTGAATAAGTAAACAAAATTTGCATACAAATTTTACTTTCTTTTGCTAAATGGCTGTCTCTAAATTTGGTTCTGACGTAATTTACAAATTAACTTACGTAACGAACTACTATATTCGTATATTTTTCTTCTGGCAAAAAATACAAAGTTGCAGATTTTTGCAGATATGAGCTTGAAACCTATGTTATAGGGTTTTCTGATACGCTGAATCTGACGGTGTGATTTTCATTAAAATTCTTTCATTTTTAGGGGATGTTTCCCCCTCTTTAAAAAATCAGGTAAATTTTCTCAGGCTCGTAGCCTTTGATGAGTAATTCTAAACTTAATAAAATTCATATATTTAGAATCAGCATTATAAGCCCATTCTTTTGATACATTTATTGACATCAAAGTTCCGTTTTCAAAAGTTTTGATTACTATTGAGCCGTATCGCTTGTTTTTTTTATTGTTTTTTTTTTTATTACGTATATGTTATTACGTATATGATGGGGTTCTCCCCTTAGTCAATACCACGGTCTTTACGTTAAAAGTAAAAAAAAAAATAATTCACAAACCCCTGAATCACAAAGGCCTTTTAATTAGAATAGATAGCTCTTTTGAAAGCACTAAAAAAAACTGTAGCGTAAAGAGCGAGGTATTGACTTGGGGGAGAACCCCTTCATATACGTAATAATTCTGTTCATTTTAAGTTTTAATGTTGCTTCTTATTTTCAGTTGAAAATACTTTTTTTTTTTAATTTAATTTCTGATCGTTTTTTAAATAATGCTTGGAAATCCGGCGCCCCCTTCATAGAAATGTCCCTTACCCCAAAGAAACATCCTCCACGGAAAGATTCTCCCGAGTAACCCCCTCCTCCAGCCCCCCCCCCCCCCACCAGAAGAAAATTCTTCCTGAAAATGTCTGTATACTTCCCAATAACCAATACAATATGTAAGCAATGGGCAAAGTTCATAACTTGCAGCCCTTCCCCTGGGAACTGTGGGGAATTAAGTCATCGTAAAAGACATATTTATTAGATTTTCGACTATGCTGAACAAAATGGCTATCTCAAAATTTTAATGGGTGACTTTGAGAAACAAATGAGCGTGGGAGGGGGCCTAGTTGCCCTCCATTTTTTGGTTACTTAAAAAGGGCACTAGAACTTTTAATTTCCGTTCCAATGAGCCCTCCTACGATATTCTAGGACCACTGGGTCAATACGATTACCCCTGGGGAAAAGAAAAAAAACAAACAAACAAACAAACAAATAAACACGCACCCGTGGTCTTTCTTCTGGCAAAAAATGCAAAATTCCACATTTTTGTAGATAGGAGCTTGAAACCTCTACAGTAGGGTTCTCTGATACGCTGAATATGATGGTGTGTTTTTCATTAAGGTTCTATAACTTTTAGGGGGTCTTTCCCTCTTTTTTCAAAAATCAGCCAAATTTTCTCAGGCGCGTAACTTTTGATGGGTAAGATTAAACTTAATGAAATTATATATTTGAAATCTGAATTAAAATCTGATTCTTTTGATGTATCTTTTGGTACCAAAATGCCGTTTTTTAGAGTTTCGGTTACCATTGAGCCGGGTCGCTCCTTACTTACAGTTCGTTACCACGAACTGTTTGATTGTAAGTTTGCAGAATTTTTTTTCTTTTGCTGTTTTTAGATAAGAATTTCTTAATATTTAACACTCAATTGTTGAACGCCTGATAGATTAATGAAAATACAATCTTCTGTCTGAAAATATTTTACCCCCCCCCTAAAAAAAAAACCTTCTATTGAGACAAAATTTAGCTATAGACAGTAGAAAGGACCCTAAAGGTCCGACGCCCACACCCTATATGGGCATAGAGTCCCTATGGGATATGGATTTCTGAGAAATTGATTGCGTAAATCAAAGTGTGTCAATGACCTCTTTTTTCAAGGTCGATTTGTTTGTTGTTTTTAGGTTTAATAACTCGGGGACAAAGGTTGCACATGCGCATTGAATTCTAACGGGAACAATGTTATTGATCTAGGACTCGAGAAGAAGTGAATTTCCGAGAACTTGATTGCGTAATCGATCGTGAATGTTATGATCCAGAAATAGGAAACAGTATTTGTTGTTGTTGTTTTGACCAAGTGCATGCTCGAGGCGAATGTTATGATCCAGAAATAGGAAACAGTATTTGTTGTTGTTGTTTTGGTCAAGTGCATGCTCGGAGCGAATGTTAAGAGTTTCCAGGAATAGGAAACAGTTAGATCACGTGTGACAGATGATGTCACGATTGATTGATTTGACACGAAAGGGGAATTAATTTGTTTTTTCTAAGGGGAATTATTGATTCACGAAAGGGGAATTAATTTATTGTTTCCAAGGAGAATTGTCTCCTGTACGAAGTTTATTAATATCTTTGGAGTTCGACCAGAATTGTTTCCGGGGCAAAGTTTATAAATAACTGACAGGTGATGTCAAGGTTAATTGTAACTCCGGCGAATGTTTTGATCTTAGAGATGCGCGGGAAAAGGTTTCTTAGTAATTTCAAATGTGACAGCGCAGGGATGCCAAAAACAAAGGGAACACGATGAAATTACGGTTAGGGATTATTTGGGCGAAACCGTTTTGGACATTTTAGGGAATTATTTCGGCGCAACAGTTAGAGACATTTTAAAAGATGATTTTAGAAGAGGTTTTGAGTGTGGTCGTTATAATACACAAGTTCTATTTAAACAGTGTCGAGAGGTCCCATACCCCAACCCCAAAGGCCCCCGATCCCCCTACCCCAACCCCAAAGGGCCCCGATCCCCCTACCCCAACCCCGAAGGAAGCTTCCAGTCTCCAAAGGTCCCCCGGGCCCCCCAAAGGGCCCAGGCGCCCCAAAGGCCCCTATTTTTTAATATTTTAAGGCTATATTATATCTTTTCAGAACAAGTTCCTTTCTTAATGTCATTCCTTAACCCATTTTTTACAAGTTGAAGTACCAATCCTTTCACCTCAACTTTACTTTAAGGTTTTTTTGGATACCTCAACACCAAGAAATACCTTTCAAAAGACATTTCAGAGCAACTTCTTTTCTTAATGTTCCCTTCTAAACCCATTTTCCAACTTGAAGTACCTGTCCTTTTCACCCACAACTATACTTTACAGCTTTTTAGATACCTCAACACCAAGAAATACCTTTCAAAAGGCATTTCAGAGCAAGTTCCTTTCTTAATGTCATTCCTTAACCCATTTTTACAAGTTGAAGTACCCATCTTTTTCACCCACAACTGTACTTTACAGCTTTTTGAATACCTCAACATCAAGCAATACCTTTCAAAAGGCATTTCAGAGCAACTTCTTTTCTTAATGTCTATTCTAAACCCATTTTCCAACTTGAAGCATCCATCCTTTTCACCCACAATTATACTTTACAGCTTTTTTGGATACCTCAACACCAAGAAATACCTTTCAAAAGACATTTCAGAGCAAGTTCCTTTGTTAATGTCCCTTCTAAACCCATTTTACAAATTGAAGTACCCATCCTTTTCACCCACAACTATACTTTACAGCTTTTGGATACCTCAACATCAAGCAATACCTTTCAAAAGGCATTTCAGAGCAACTTCTTTTCTTAATGTCCCTTCTAAACCCATTTTCCAACTTGAAGAATCCATCCTTTTCACCCAAAATTATACTTTACAGCTTTTTTGGATACCTCTACACCAAGAAATACCTTTCAAAAGACATTTCAGAGCAAGTTCCTTTGTTAATGTCCCTTCTAAACCCACTTTACAAATTGAAGTACCCATCCTTTTCATCCACAACTTAGTTATAGGTAAGAGTTTGAAGTTTTACCTTAGAGACTTAGCTTAGAGTTTTAGTTTGGTTTAGTTAAAAGTTTAGAGTTTTTTAGCTTAGAGTCTTAGCTTAGAGTTTTTGTTAGAGTTCTAGTTTAGTTTAGTTTTAGTTAAGAGTTTAGAGTTTTTAGCTTAGAGTCTTAGCTTAGAGTTTTATTTAGAGTTCTAGTTTAGTTTAGTTTAGTTACAGTTAAGAATTTAGAGTTTTAGCTTAGAGTCATAGCTTAGAGTTTTACTTAAAGTTTTAGTTTGGCTAAGTTTTAGCTAAGAGTTTCGAGTTTTAGCTTAGAGTCTTAGCTTAGAGTTTTTGTTAGAGTTTTAGTTTAGTTTAGTTTTAGTTAAGAGTTTTACCTTAGAGTCTTAGCTTAGAGTTTTAGTTAGAGTTGAAGTTTAGTTTAGTTACAGTTAAGAATTTAGAGTTTTAGCTTAGAGTCATAGCTTAGAGTTTTACTTAAAGTTTTAGTTTGGTTAAGTTTTAGCTAAGAGTTTCGAGTTTTAGCTTAGAGTCTTAGCTTAGAGTTTTTTTTTAGAGTTCTAGTTTAGTTTAATTTCAGTTAAGAGTTTGATGTTTTACCTTTGAGTTTCAGTTAGAGTTCTAGTTTAGTTTAGTTTTAGCTAAGAGTTTGGTGTTTTACCTTAGAGACTTAGCTTAGAGTTTTAGTTTAGTTTAGTTTTAGTTAAGAGTTTAGAGTTTTAGCTTAGAGTCTTATCTTAAAGTTTTTGTTAGAGTTCTAGTTTAGTTTAGTTTTAGTTAAGAGTTTAGAGTTTTTAGCTTAGAGTCTTAGTTTAGAGTTTTTTGTTGAAGTTCTAGTTTAGTTTAGAGTTTTAGCTTAGACTTGAGTTTTAATTAGAGTTCTAGTTTAGTTTAGTTTTAGTTAAGAGTTTAGAGTTTTAGCTTAGAGTCTTAGCTTAGAGTTTTTGTTAGAGTTCTAGTTTAGTTTAGTTTTAGTTAAGAGTTTAGAGTTTTAGCTTAGAGTCTTAGCTTAGAGTTTTTGTTAGAGTTCTAGTTTAGTTTAGTTATAGTTAAGAGTTTGGAGTTTTACCTTAGAGACTTAGCTTAGAGTTTTAGTTTAGTTTAGTTTTACTTAAGAGTTTAGAGTTATAGCTTAGAGTCTCAGCTTAGAGTTTTTGTTAGAGTTCTAGTTTAGTTTAGTTTTAGTTAATAGTTTAGTGTTTTTAGCTTAGAGTCTTAGTTTAGAGTTTTTGTTGAAGTTCTAGTTTAGTTTAGTTTTAGTTTAGAGTTTTAGCTTAGACTTAGAGTTTTAATTAGAGTTCTAGTTAAGTTTAGTTTTAGTTAAGAGTTTAGAGTTTTTAGCTTAGAGTCTTAGCTTAGTTTTATTTAGAGTTCTAGTTTAATTTAGTTTTAGTCAAGAGTTTAGAGTTTTACCATAGAGTCTTAGCTTAGAGTTTTAGTTAGAGTTAAAGTTTAGTTTAGTTACAGTTAAGAATTTAGAGTTTTAGCTTAGAGTCATAGCTTAGAGTTTTACTTAAAGTTATAGTTTGGTTAAGTTTTAGTTAAGAGTTTCGAGTTTTAGCTGAGTCTTAGCTTAGAGTTTTTGTTAGAGTTCTAGTTTAGTTTAGTTTTAGTTAAGAGATTAGAGCTTTACCTTAGAGTCTTAGCTTAGAGTTTTTGTTAGAGTTCTAGTTTAGTTTAATTTTAGTTAAGAATTTGATGTTTTAGCTTTGAGTTTCAGTTAGAGTTCTAGTTTAGTTTACTTTTAGTTAAGAGTTTAGTGTTTTACCTTAGAGTCTTAGCTTAGAGTTTTAGTTAGAGTTCTAGTTTAGTTTTAGTTAAGAGTTTAGAATTTTAGCTTAGAGTCTTAGCTTAGAGTTTTTGTTAGAGTTCTAGTTTATTTTAGTTTTAGTTAAGAGTTTAGAGTTTTTAGCTTAGAGTCTTAGCTTAGAGTTTTTGTTGAAGTTCTAGTTTAGTTTAGTTTTATTTAATAGTTTAGAGTTTTAGCTTAGAGTCTTAGCTTAGAGTTTTTGTTAGAGTTGAAATTTAGTTTAGTAATAGTTAAGAGTTTAGAGTTTTAGCTTAGAGTCTTAGCTTAGAGTTTTTGTTAGAGTTCTAGTTTAGTTTAGATATAGTTAAGCGTTTGGAGTTTTACCTTCGAGACTTAGCTTAGAGTTTTAGTTTAGTTTTAGTTAAGAGTTTAGAGTTTTTTAGCTTAGTGTCTTAGCTTAGAGTTTTTGTTAGAGTTCTAGTTTAGTTTAGTTTTAGTTAAGAGTTTGATGTTTTACCTTAAGAGTCATAGCTTAGAGTTTTAGTTGGAGTTCTAGTTTAGTTTTAGTTAAGAGTTTAGAGTTTTAGCTTAGAGTCTTAGCTTAGAGTCTTTGTTAGAGTTCTAGTTTAGTTTAGTTTAAGTTAAGAGTTTAGAGTTTTTAGCTTAGAGTCTTAGCTTATAGTTTTGTTGAAGCTCTAGTTTAGTTTAGTTTTAGTTAAGAGTTTATAATTTTAGCTTAGAGTCTTAGCTTAGAGTTTTTGTTAGAGTTCTACTTTAGTTTAGTTTTAGTTAAGAGTTTAGAGTTTTAGCTTAGAGTCTTAGCTTAGAGTTTTTGTTAGAGTTCTAGTTTAGTTTAGTTTTAGTTAAGAGTTTAGAGTTTTTAGCTTAGAGTCTTAGTTTAGAGTTTTTGTTGAAGTTCTAGTTTAGTTTAGTTTAGAGTTTTAGCTTAGACTTAGAGTTTTAATTAGAGTTCTAGTTAATTTTAGTTTTAGTTAAGAGTTTAGAGTTTTTAGCTTAGAGTCTTAGCTTAGTTTTATTTAGAGTTCTAGTTTAATTTAGTTTTAGTTAAGAGTTTAGAGTTTTACCATAGAGTCTTAGCTTAGAGTTTTAGTTAGAGTTAAAGTTTAGTTTAGTTACAGTTAAGAATTTAGAGTTTTAGCTTAGAGTCATAGCTTAGAGTTTTACTTAAAGTTATAGTTTGGTTAAGTTTTATTTAAGAGTTTAGAGTTTTACCTTAGACTCTTAGCTTAGAGTTTTTTGTTAGAGTTCTAGTTTATCTTAATTTTAGTTAAGAACTTGATGTTTTACCTTTGAGTTTCAGTTAGAGTTCTAGTTTAGTTTACTTTTAGTTAAGAGTTTAGTGTTTTACCTTAGAGCCTTAGCTTAGAGTTTTAGTTAGAGTTATAGTTTAGTTTTAGTTAAGAGTTTAGAGTTTTTTAGCCTAGTGTCTTAGCTTAGAGTTTTTGTTAGAGTTCTAGTTTAGTTTAATTTAAGTTAAGAGTTTAGAGTTTTTAGCTTAGAGTCTTAGCTTATAGTTTTGTTGAAGCTCTAGTTTAGTTTAGTTTTAGTTAAGAGTTTATAGTTTTAACTTAGAGTCTTTTAACTTAGAGTTTTAACTTAGAGTTTTATTTAAAGTTCTAGTTTAAGTTTAGTTTAGTTACAGTTAAGAATTTAGAGTTTTAGCTTAGAGTCATAGCTTAGAGTTTTACTTAAAGTTCTAGTTTGGTTAAGTTTTAGTTAAGAGTTTCAAGTTTTAGCTTAGAGTCTTAGCTTAGAGTTTTTGTTAGAGTTCTAGTTTAGTTTAGTTTTAGTTAAGAGTTTAGAGTTTTACCTTAGAGTCTTAGCTTAGAGTTTTAGTTAGAGTTAAAGTTTAGTTTAGTTACAGTTAAGAATTTAGAGTTTTAGCTTAGAGTCATAGCTTAGAGTTTTACTTAAAGTTCTAGTTTGGTTAAGTTTTAGTTAAGAGTTTCGAGTTTTAGCTGAGTCTCAGCTTAGAGTTTTTGTTAGAGTTCTAGTTTAGTTTTAGTTAAGAGTTTAGAGTTTTACCTTAGAGTCTTAGCTTAGAGTTTTGTTGAAGCTCTAGTTTAGTTTAGTTTTAGTTAAGAGTTTATAGTTTTAACTTAGAGTCTTTAACTTAGAGTTTTAACTTAGAGTTTTATTTAAAGTTCTAGTTTAGTTTAGTTACAGTTAAGAATTTAGAGTTTTAGGTTAGAGTCATAGCTTAGAATTTTACTTAAAGTTGTAGTTTGATTAAGTTTTAGTTAAGAGTTTCAAGTTTTAGCTTAGAGTCTTAGCTTAGAGTTTTTGTTAGAGTTCTAGTTTAGTTTAGTTTTAGTTAAGAGTTTAGAGTTTTACCTTAGAGTCTTAGCTTAGAGTTTTAGTTAGAGTTAAAGTTTAGTTTAGTTACAGTTAAGAATTTAGAGTTTTAGCTTAGAGTCATAGCTTAGAGTTTTACTTAAAGTTCTAGTTTGGTTAAGTTTTAGTTAAGAGTTTCGAGTTTTAGCTGAGTCTTAGCTTAGAGTTTTTGTTAGAGTTCTAGTTTAGTTTTAGTTAAGAGTTTAGAGTTTTACCTTAGAGTCTTAGCTTAGAGTTTTTGTTAAACTTCTAGTTTAGTTTAATTTTAGTTGAGAATTTGATGTTTTACCTTTGAGTTTCAGTTAGAGTTCTAGTTTAGTTTACTTTTAGTTAAGAGTTTAGTGTTTTACCTTAGAGTCTTAGCTTAGAGTTTTAGTTAGAGTTCTAGTTTAGTTTTAGTTAAGAGTTTAGAATTTTAGCTTAGAGTCATAGCTTAGAGTTTTACTTAAAGTTATAGTTTGGTTAAGTTTTAGTTAAGAGTTTCGAGTTTTAGCTGAGTCTCAGCTTAGAGTTTTTGTTAGAGTTCTAGTTTAGTTTAGTTTTACTTAAGAGTTTAGAGTTTTAGCTTAGAGTCTCAGCTTAGAGTTTTTGTTAGAGTTCTAGTATAGTTTAGTTTTAGTTAAGAGTTTAGTGTTTTTAGCTTAGAGTCTTAGTTTAGAGTTTTTGTTGAAGTTCTAGTTTAGTTTAGTTTTAGTTTAAGAGTTTTAGCTTAGACTTAGAGTTTTAATTAGAGTTCTAGTTTAGTTTAGTTTTAGTTAAGAGTTTAGAGTTTTTAGCTTAGAGTCTTAGCTTCGTTTAGTCTTAGAGTTTTAGTTTAGTTTAGTTACAGTTAAGAATTTAGAGTTTTAACTTAGAGTCATAGCTTAGAGTTTTACTTAAAGTTACAGTTTGGTTAAGTTTTAGTTAAGAGTTTCGAGTTTTAGCTGAGTCTTAGCTAAGAGTTTTTGTTAGAGTTCTAGTTTAGTTTAGTTTTAGTTAAGAATTTGATGTTTTACCTTTGAGTTTCAGCTAGAGTTCTAGTTTAGTTTACTTTTAGTTAAGAGTTTAGTGTTTTACCTTAGAGTCTTAGCTTAGAGTTTTAGTTAGAGTTCTAGTTTAGTTTAGTTATAGTTAAGAGTTTAGAATTTTAGCTTAGAGTCTTAGCTTAGAGTTTTTGATAGAGTTCTAGTTTATTTTAGTTTTAGTTAAGAGTTAAGAGTTTTTAGCTTAGAGTCTTAGCTTAGAGTTTTTGTTGAAGTTCTAGTTTAGTTTAGCTTTATTTAATAGTTTAGAGTTTTAGCTTAGAGTCTTAGCTTAGAGTTTTTGTTAGAGTTGAAGTTTAGTTTAGTAATAGTTAAGAGTTTAGAGTTTTAGCTTAGAGTCTTAGCTTAGAGTTTTTGTTAGAGTTCTAGTTTAGTTTAGATATAGTTAAGCGTTTGGAGTTTTACCTTCGAGACTTAGCTTAGAGTTTTAGTTTAATTTAGTTTTAGTTAAGAGTTTAGAGTTTTTTAGCTTAGAGTCTTAGCTTAGAGTTTTTGTTAGAGTTCTAGTTTAGTTAAGAGTTTGGTGTTTTACCTTAGAGTCATAACTTAGAGTTTTACTTAAAGTTATAGTTTGGTTAAGTTTTAGTTAAGAGTTTAGAATTTTAGCTTAGAGTCTTAGCTTAGAGTATTTGTTAGAGTTCTAGTTTAGTTTAGTTTTAGTTAAGAAAACAGAGTTTTTAGCATAGAGTCTTAGCTTATAGTTTTTGTTGAAGCTCTAGTTTAGTTTTAGTTAAGAGTTTATAGTTTTAGCTTAGAGTCTTAGCTTAGAGTTTTTGTTATAGTTTTAGTTTAGTTTTAGTTAGGAGTTTAGAGTTTTAGCTTAGAGTCTTAGCTTAGAGTTATAGTTAGAGTTGAAGTTTAGTTTAGTTATAGTTAAGAATTTAGTTTTTAGCTTAGAGTCGTAGTTTAGAGTTTTTGTTAGAGTTCTAGTTTAGTTTAGTTAAGAGTTTAGAGTTTTATCATAGAGTCATAGCTTAGAGTTTTTGTTGAAGTTTAGCTTAGTCATAGTAAAGAATTTAGAGTTTTTAGCTTGGAGTCTTAGATTAGAGTTTTAGTTAGAGTTCTAGCTTAGTTTAGTTTTAGTTAAGAGTTTAGAGTTTTACCTTAAAGTCATAGCTTAGAGTTTCTGTTGAAGTTCTAGTTTAGTTTAGTTAAGAGTTTTGAGTTCTACCTTAGAGTCTTAGCTTAGAGCTTTACTTAGAGTTGAAGTTTAGTTTAGTTATAGTTAAGGGTTTAGAGTTTTAGCTTGGAGTCTTAGATTAGAGTTTTAGTTAGAGTTCTAGCTTAGTTTAGTTTTAGTTAAGAGTTTAGAGTTTTACCTTAAAGTCATAGCTTAGAGTTTTATTTAGAGTTCTAGTTTAGTTTAGTTTTAGTTAAGAGTTTGAAGTTTTACCTTAAAGTCTTAGATTAGAGTTTTAGTTAGAGTTGAAGTTTCGTTTAGTTTAGTTACAGTTAAGAGTTTATAGTTTTAGCTTAGAGTTTTAGTTAGAGTTATTGTTTAGTTTAGTTATAGTTAAGAATTATAGCTTAGAGGTTTAGCCCAGAATCTTAGCTTAGAGATTTAGTTAAGTTGAAGTTGAGTCTAAACTAGCATAACCACAAAATTACACAATATTGCATAGAAATACCAAAACCATAGGTTAGATTAGGTTAGGTTAGAGGTTAGGTTTCTCCACGTTTAAGTTAGGTTAGATTAGGTTAGCTTATCATGAGCGCTCATGATAAGCTAACCTAATCTAACTGGTACAAAGTCGACATGAGGGGGGTTTTCCGGCGAGTATGGTTAGGTTAGCTAAGTTAGGCTAGGTTAGCTAGTAAACATCTCTCCATGTTTAAGTTAGGTTAGGCTAAATTAAGTTATGTTAAGTTAGGTTAGGTTAGTCTACGTACGCGCGCATACGCAGGCTAACCTAACCTAACCTAACTTAATGTAACATAACTTAATCTAGCCTAACCTTACCTAACTTAAACATGGAGAGATGTTTACTAGCTAACCTAGCCTAACTTAGCTAACCTAACCTAACCATACTCGCCTGAAACCCCCCCCCCATGTCGACTTTCTACCAGTTAGATTAGGTTAGCTTATCATGAGCGCTCATGATAAGCTAACCTAATCTAACCTAACTTAAACGTGGAGAAACCTAACCTCTAACCTAACCTAATCTAACCTATGGTTTTGGTATTTCTATGCAATATTGTGTAATTTTGTGGTTATGCTAGTTTAGACTAAACTTCAACTCTAACTAAATCTCTAAGCTAAGATTCTAGGCTAAACCTCTAAGCTATAATTCTTAACTATAACTAAACTAAACAATAACTCTAACTAAAACTCTAAGCTAAGACTCTAAGCTAAAACTATAAACTCTTAACTGTAACTAAACTAAACGAAACTTCAACCCTAACTAAAACTCTAATCTAAGACTTTAAGGTAAAACTCAAAACTCTTAACTAAAACTAAACTAAACTAGAACTCTAAATAAAACTCTAAGCTATGACTTTAAGGTAAAACTCTAAACCCTTAACTATAACTAAACTAAACTTCAACTCTAAGTAAAGCTCTAAGCTAAGACTCTAAGGTAGAACTTAAAACTCTTAACTAAACTAAACTAGAACTTCAAACAAAACTCTAAGCTAAGACTCTAAGATAAAACTCTAAACTCTTAACTAAAACTAGACTAAACTAGAACTCTAAGTAAAACTCTAAGCTAAGACTCTAAGCTAAAAACTCTAAATTCTTAACTATGACTAAACTAAACTTCAACTTCAACAAAAACTCTAAGCTATGACTCTACGATAAAACCCTAAACTCTTAACTAAACTAAACTAGAACTCTAACAAAATCTCTAAACTACGACTCTAAGCTAAAAACTAAATTCTTAACTATAACTAAAGTAAACTTCAACTCTAACTATAACTCTAAGCTAAGACTCTAAGCAAAAACTCTAAACTCCTAACTAAAACTATACTAAACTAAAACTCTAACAAAAACTCTAAGCTAAGACTCTAAGCTAAAACTATAAACTCTTAACTAAAACTAAACTAAATTAGAGCTTCAACAAAAACTATAAGCTAAGACTCTAAGCTAAAAACTCTAAACTCTTAACTAAAACTAAACTAAACTAGAACTCTAACAAAAACTCTAAGCTAACACTCTAAGCTAAAATTCTAAACTCTTAACTAAAACTTAACCAAACTATAACTTTAAGTAAAACTCTAAGTTATGACTCTAAGGTAAAACACCAAACTCTTAACTAAAACTAAACTAAACTAGAACTCTAACAAAAACTCTAAGCTAAAACTCTAAGCTAAAAAACTCTAAACTCTTAACTAAAACTAAACTAAACTAAAACTCTAAGCTAAGTCTCGAAGGTAAAACTCCAAACGCTTAACTAAATCTAAACTAAACTAGAACTCTAACAAAAACTCTAAGCTAAAACTCTAAACTCTTAACTATTACTAAACTAAACTTCAACTCTAAAAAAACTCTAAGCCAAGACTCTAAGCTAAAACTCTAAACTATTAAATAAAACTAAACTAAATTAGAACTTCAACAAAACCTCTAAGCTAAGACTCTAAGCTAAAAAACTCTAAACTCTTAACTAAAACTAAAATAAACTAGAACTCTATAGAAACTCTAAGCTAAGACTCTAAGCTAAAATTCTAAACTCTTAACTATAACTAAACTAAACTAGAACTCTAACTAAAACTCTAAGCTAAGATTCTAAGGTAAAACACTAAACTCTTAACTAAAAGTAAACTAAACTAGAACTCTAGCTGAAACTCAAAGGTAATACATCAAATTCTTAACTAAAATTAAACTAAACTAGAACTCTAACAAAAACTCTAAGCTAAGACTCTAACGTAAAACTCTAAACTCTTAACTAAAACTAAACTAAACTAAACTAGAACTCTAACAAAAACTCTAAGCTAAGACTCAGCTAAAACTCGAAACTCTTAACTAAAACTTAACCAAACTATAACTTTAAGTAAAACTCTATGCTATGACTCTAAGCTAAAACTCTAAATTCTTAACTGTAACTAAACTAAACTAAAACTCTAAGACTAAACGAAGCTAAGACTCTAAGCTAAAAACTCTAAACTCTTAACTAAAACTAAACTAAACTAGAACTCTAATTAAAACTCTAAGTCTAAGCTAAAACTCTAAACTAAACTAGAACTTCAACAAAAAACTCTAAACTAAGACTCTAAGCTAAAAACACTAAACTCTTAACTAAAACTAAACTATACTAGAACTCTAACAAAAACTCTAAGCTGAGACTCTAAGCTAAAACTCTAAACTCTTAAGTAAAACTAAACTAAACTAAAACTCTAAGCTAAGTCTCTAAGGTAAAACTCCAAACTCTTAACTATAACTAAACTAAACTAGAACTCTAACAAAAACTCTAAGCTAAGAATCTAAGCTAAAACTCTAAACTCTTAACTAAAACTAAACTAAACTAGAACTCTAACAAAAACTCTAAGCTAAGACTCTAAGCTAAAACTCTAAACTCTTAACTAAAACTAAACTAAACTAGAACTCTAATTAAAACTCTAAGTCTAAGCTAAAACTCTAAACTAAACTAGAACTTCAACAAAAAACTCTAAACTAAGACTCTAAGCTAAAAACTCTAAACTCTTAACTAAAACTAAACTAAACTAGAACTCTAACAAAAAATTTAAGATAAGACTAAGCTAAAACTCTAAAATCTTAACTAAAACTAAACTAAACTAAAACTCTAAGCTAAGTCTCTAAGGTAAAACACCAAACTCTTAACAAAAACTAAACTAAACTAGAACTCTAACTGAAACTCAAAGGTAAAACATCAAACTCATAACTAAAATTAAACTAAACTAGAACTCTAACAAAAAAAACTCTAAGCTAAGACTCTAAGCTAAAACTCGAAACTCTTAACTAAAACTTAGCCAAACTAAAACTTTAAGTAAAACTCTAAGCTAAGTCTCTAAGGTAAAACACCAAACTCTTAACTAAAACTAAACTAAACTAGAACTCTAACTGAAACTCAAAGGTAAAACATCAAACTCATAACTAAAATTAAACTAAACTAGAACTCTAACAAAACTCTAAGCTAAGACTCTAAGCTAAAACTCGAAACTCTTAACCAAAACTTAATCAAACTAAAACTTTAAGTAAAATTCTAAGCTATGACTCTAAGCTAAAACTCTAAATTCTTAACTGTAACTAAACGAAACTAAACTAGAACTTTAAATAAAACTCTAAGCTAAGACTCTAAGATAAAAACTCTAAACTCTTAACTAAAACTAAACTAGAACTCTAACAAAAACTCTAAGCTAAGACTCTAAGCTAAAACTATAAACTCTTAACTAAAACTAAACTAAACTAGAGCTTCAACAAAACTATAAGCTAAGACTCTAAGCTAAAAACTCTAAACTCTAAACTCTTAACTAAAACTAAACTAAACTAGAACTCTAACAAAAACTCTAAGCTAAGACTCTAAGCTAAAATTCTAAACTCTTAACTAAAACTAAACTAGAACTCTAACAAAAACTCGTAGCTAAGACTCTAAGCTAAAACTCTAAACTCTTAACTAAACTAAACTAAAACTCTAACAAAAACTCTAAGCTAAGACTCTAAGCTAAAACTATAAACTCTTAACTAAAACTAAACTAAACTAGAGCTTCAACAAAACTATAAGCTAAGACTCTAAGCTAAAAACTCTAAACTCTAAACTCTTAACTAAAACTAAACTAAACTAGAACTCTAACAAAAACTCTAAGCTAAGACTCTAAGCTAAAATTCTAAACTCTTAACTAAAACTAAACTAAACTAGAACTCTAACTAAAACTCTAAGCTATGACTCTAAGGTAAAACATCAAACTCTTAACTAAAACTAAACTAAACTAGAACTCTAACAAAAACTCTAAGCTAAGACTCTAAGCTAAAAAACTCTAAACTCTTAACTAAAACTAGACTAAAACTCTAAGCTAAGTCTCGAAGGTAAAACTCCAAACGCTTAACTATATCTAAACTAAACTAGAACTCTAACAAAAACTCTAAGCTATGACTCTAAGCTAAAACTCTAAATTCTTAACTGTAACTAAACTAAACTTCAACTCTAACTAAAACTCTAAGCTAAGACTAAGGTAAAACTCTAAACTCTTAACTAAAACTAAACTAAACTAGAACTCTAACAAAAACTCTAAGCTAAGACTCTAAGCTAAAACTCGAAACTCTTAACTAAAACTTAACCAAACTACAACTTTAAGTAAAATTCTAAGCTATGACTCTAAGCTAAAACTCTAAATTCTTAACTGTAACTAAACTAAACTAAACTAGAACTCTAAATAAAACTCTAAGCTAAGACTCTAAGCTAAAAACTCTAAACTCTTAACTAAAACTAAACTAAACTAGAACTCTAACAAAAACTCTAAGCTAAGACTCTAAGCTAAAACTCTAAACTATTAAATAAAACTAAACTAAACTAGAACTTCAACAAAAACTCTAAGCTAAGACTCTAAGCTAAAAACTCTAAACTCTTAACTAAAACTAAAATAAACTAGAACTCTAACAAAAACTCTAAGCTAAGACTCTAAGCTAAAATTCTAAACTCTTAACTAAAACTAAACTAGAACTCTAACTAAAAGTCTAAGCTAAGACTCTAAGGTAAATCACTAAACTCTTAACTAAAAGTAAACTAAACTAGAACTCTAACTGAAACTCAAAGGTAAAACATCAAATTCTTAACTAAAATTAAACTAAACTAGAACTCTAACAAAAACTCTAAGCTAAGACTCTAAGGTAAAACTGTAAACTCTTAACTAAAACTAAACTAAACTAGAACTCTAACAAAAACTCTAAGCTGAGACTCAGCTAAAACTCGAAACTCTTAACTAAAACTTAACCAAACTATAACTTTAAGTAAAACTCTAAGCTATGACTCTAAGCTAAAACTCTAAATTCTTAACTGTAACTAAACTAAACTTTAACTCTAACTAAAACTCTAAGCTAAGACTCTAAGGTAAAACTCTAAACTCTTAACTAAGACTAAACTAAACTAGAACTCTAACAAAAACTCTAAGCTAAGACTCAGCTAAAACTCTAAACTCTTAACGAAAACTTAACCAAACTATACCTTTAAGTAAAACTCTAAGCTATGACTCTAAGCTAAAACTCTAAATTCTTAACTAAACTAAACTTTAACTCTAACTAAAACTCTAAGCTAAGACTCTATGGTAAAACTCTAAACTCTTAACTAAAACTAAATTAAACTAGAACTCTAAATAAAACTAAGCTAAGACTCTAAGCTAAAAACTCTAAACTCTTAACTAAAACTAAACTTAACTAGAACTCTAATTAAAACTCTAAGTCTAAGCTAAAACTCTAAACTAAAACTAAACTAAACTAGAACTTCAACAAAAACTCTAAACTAAGATTCTAAGCTAAAAACACTAAACTCTTAACTAAAACTAAACTGAACTAAACTAGAACTCTAACAAAAACTCTAAGCTGAGACTCTAAGCTATAACTCTAAACTCTTAAGTAAAACTAAACTAAACTAAAACTCTAAGCTAAGTCTCTAAGGTAAAACTCCAAACTCTTAACTATAACTAAACTAAACTAGAACTCTAACAAAAACTCTAAGCTAAGACTCTAAGCTAAAACTCTAAACTCTTAACTAAATCTAAACTAAACTAGAACTCTAACAAAAACTCTAAGCTAAGACTGTAAGCTAAAACTCTAAACTCTTAACTAAAACTAAACTAAACTAGAACTCTAATTAAAACTCTAAGTCTAAGCTAAAACTCTTAAACTAAAACTAAACTAAATTAGAACTTCAACAAAAACTCTAAACTAAGACTCTAAGCTAAAAACACTAAACTCTTAACTAAAACTAAACTATACTAGAACTCTAACAAAAACTCTAAGCTGAGACTCTAAGCTAAAACTCTAAACTCTTAAGTAAAACTAAACTAAACTAAAACTCTAAGCTAAGTCTCTAAGGTAAAACTCCAAACTCTTAACTATAACTAAACTAAACTAGAACTCTAACAAAAACTCTAACTAAGACTCTTAAGCTAAAACTCTAAACTCTTAACTAAAACTAAACTAAACTAGAACTCTAACAAAAACTCTAAGCTAAGACTCTAAGCTAAAACTCTAAACTCTTAACTAAAACTAAACTAAACAAGAACTCTAATTAAAACTCTAAGTCTAAGCTAAAACTCTAAACTAAACTAGAACTTCAACAAAAAACTCTAAACTAAGACTCTAAGCTAAAAACTCTAAACTCTTAACTAAAACTAAACTAAACTAGAACTCTAATTAAAACTCTAAGTCTAAGCTAAAACTCTTAAACTAAACTAGAACTTCAACAAATACTCTAAACTAAGACTCTAAGCTAAAAACACTAAACTCTTAACTAAAACTAAACTATACTAGAACTCTAACAAAAACTCTAAGCTGAGACTCTAAGCTAAAACTCTAAACTCTTAAGTAAAACTAAACTAAACTAAAACTCTAAGCTAAGTCTCTAAGGTAAAACTCCAAACTCTTAACTATAACTAAACTAAACTAGAACTCTAACAAAATCTCTAAGCTAAGAATCTAAGCTAAAACTCTAAACTCTTAACTAAAACTAAACTAAACTAGAACTCTAACAAAAACTCTAAGCTAAGACTCTAAGCTAAAACTCTAAACTCTTAACTAAAACTAAACTAAAACTCTAATTAAAACTCTAAGTCTAAGCTAAAACTCTAAACTAAACTAGAACTTCAACAAAAAACTCTAAACTAAGACTCTAAGCTAAAAACTCTAAACTCTTAACTAAAACTAAACTAAACTAGAACTCTAACAAAAACTTTAAGATAAGACTCTAAGCTAAAACTCTAAACTCTTAACTAAAACTAAAACCTAAACTAAAACTCTAAGCTAAGTCTCTAAGGTAAAACACCAAACTCTTAACAAAAACTAAACTAAACTAGAACTCTAACTGAAACTCAAAGGTAAAACATCAAACTCATAACTAAAATTAAACTAAACTAGAACTCTAACAAAAAAAACTCTAAGCTAAGACTCTAAGCTAAAACTCGAAACTCTTAACTAAAACTTAGCCAAACTAAAACTTTAAGTAAAACTCTAAGCTAAGTCTCTAAGGTAAAACACCAAACTCTTAACAAAAACTAAACTAAACTAGAACTCTAACTGAAACTCAAAGGTAAAACATCAAACTCATAACTAAAATTAAACTAAACTAGAACTCTAACAAAAAAAACTCTAAGCTAAGACTCTAAGCTAAAACTCGAAACTCTTAACTAAAACTTAATCAAACTACAACTTTAAGTAAAGTTCTAAGCTATGACTCTAAGCTAAAACTCTAAATTCTTAACTGTAACTAAACGAAACTAAACTAGAACTTTAAATAAAACTCTAAGCTAAGACTCTAAGCTAAAAACTCTAAACTCTTAACTAAAACTAAACTAAACTAGAACTCTAACAAAAACTCGTAGCTAAGACTCTAAGCTAAAACTCTAAACTCTTAACTAAACTAAACTAAAACTCTAACAAAAACTCTAAGCTAAGACTCTAAGCTAAAACTATAAACTCTTAACTAAAACTAAACTAAACTAGAGCTTCAACAAAACTATAAGCTAAGACTCTAAGCTAAAAACTCTAAACTCTTAACTAAAACTAAAATAAACTAGAACTCTAACAAAAACTCTAAGCTAAGACTCTAAGCTAAAATTCTAAACTCTTAACTAAAACTAAACTAGAACTCTAACTAAAACTCTAAGCTAAGACTCTAAGGTAAAACACTAAACTCTTAACTAAAAGTAAACTAAACTAGAACTCTAACTGAAACTCAAAGGTAAAACATCAAATTCTTAACTAAAATTAAACTAAACTAGAACTCTAACAAAAACTCTAAGCTAAGACTCTAAGGTAAAACTCTAAACTCTTAACTAAAACTAAACTAAACTAGAACTCTAACAAAAACTCTAAGCTGAGACTCAGCTAAAACTCGAAACTCTTAACTAAAACTTAACCAAACTATAACTTTAAGTAAAACTCTAAGCTATGACTCTAAGCTAAAACTCTAAATTCTTAACTGTAACTAACTAAACTAGAACTCTAACTAAAACTCTAAGCTAAGACTCTAAGGTAAAACTCTAAACTCTTAACTAAAACTAAACTAAACTAGAACTCTAACAAAAACTCTAAGCTAAGACTCAGCTAAAACTCTAAACTCTTAACGAAAACTTAACCAAACTATACCTTTAAGTAAAACTCTAAGCTATGACTCTAAGCTAAAACTCTAAATTCTTAACTAAACTAAACTTTAACTCTAACTAAAACTCTAAGCTAAGACTCTATGGTAAAACTCTAAACTCTTAACTAAAACTAAATTAAACTAGAACTCTAAATAAAACTAAGCTAAGACTCTAAGCTAAAAACTCTAAACTCTTAACTAAAACTAAACTTAACTAGAACTCTAATTAAAACTCTAAGTCTAAGCTAAAACTCTAAACTAAAACTAAACTAAACTAGAACTTCAACAAAAACTCTAAACTAAGATTCTAAGCTAAAAACACTAAACTCTTAACTAAAACTAAACTGAACTAAACTAGAACTCTAACAAAAACTCTAAGCTGAGACTCTAAGCTATAACTCTAAACTCTTAAGTAAAACTAAACTAAACTAAAACTCTAAGCTAAGTCTCTAAGCTAAAACTCTAAACTCTTAACTAAAACTAAACTAAACTAGAACTCTAATTAAAACTCTAAGTCTAAGCTAAAACTCTTAAACTAAAACTAAACTAAACTAGAACTTCAACAAAAACTCTAAACTAAGACTCTAAGCTAAAAACACTAAACTCTTAACTAAAACTAAACTATACTAGAACTCTAACAAAAACTCTAAGCTGAGACTCTAAGCTAAAACTCTAAACTCTTAAGTAAAACTAAACTAAACTATAACTCTAAGCTAAGTCTCTAAGGTAAAACTCCAAACTCTTAACTATAACTAAACTAAACTAGAACTCTAACAAAAACTCTAAGCTAAGACTCTAAGCTAAAATTCTAAACTCTTAACTAAAACTAAACTAGAACTCTAACTAAAACTCTAAGCTAAGACTCTAAGGTAAAACACTAAACTCTTAACTAAAAGTAAACTAAACTAGAACTCTAACTGAAACTCAAAGGTAAAACATCAAATTCTTAACTAAAATTAAACTAAACTAGAACTCTAACAAAAACTCTAAGCTAAGACTCTAAGGTAAAACTCTAAACTCTTAACTAAAACTAAACTAAACTAGAACTCTAACAAAAACTCTAAGCTGAGACTCAGCTAAAACTCGAAACTCTTAACTAAAACTTAACCAAACTATAACTTTAAGTAAAACTCTAAGCTATGACTCTAAGCTAAAACTCTAAATTCTTAACTGTAACTAAACTAAACTTTAACTCTAACTAAAACTCTAAGCTAAGACTCTAAGGTAAAACTCTAAACTCTTAACTAAAACTAAACTAGAACTCTAACAAAAACTCTAAGCTAAGACTCAGCTAAAACTCTAAACTCTTAACTAAAACTTAACAAAACTATACCTTTAAGTAAAACTCTAAGCTATGACTCTAAGCTAAAACTCTAAATTCTTAACTGTAACTAAACTAAACTTTAACTCTAACTAAAACTCTAAGCTAAGACTCTATGGTAAAACTCTAAAATCTTAACTAAAACTAAATTAAACTAGAACTCTAAATAAAACTAAGCTAAGACTCTAAGCTAAAAACTCTAAACTCTTAACTAAAACTAAACCTAACTAGAACTCTAATTAAAACTCTAAGTCTAAGCTAAAACTCTAAACTAAAACTAAACTAAACTAGAACTTCAATAAAAACTCTAAACTAAGACTCTAAGCTAAAAACACTAAACTCTTAACTAAAACTAAACTGAACTAAACTAGAACTCTAACAAAAACTCTAAGCTGAGACTCTAAGCTATAACTCTAAACTCTTAAGTAAAACTAAACTAAACTAAAACTCTAAGCTAAGTCTCTAAGGTAAAACTACAAACTCTTAACTATAACTAAACTAAACTAGAACTCTAAAAAAAACTCTAAGCTAAGACTCTAAGCTAAAACTCTAAACTCTTAACTAAAACTAAACTAGAACTCTAACAAAAACTCTAAGCTAAAACTCTAAACTCTTAACTAAAACTAAACTAAACTAGAACTAATTAAAACTCTAAGTCTAAGCTAAAACTCTTAAACTAAAACTAAACTAAACTAGAACTTCAACAAAAACTCTAAACTAAGACTCTAAGCTAAAAACACTAAACTCTTAACTAAAACTAAACTATACTAGAACTCTAACAAAAACTCTAAGCTGAGACTCTAAGCTAAAACTCTAAACTCTTAAGTAAAACTAAACTAAACTATAACTCTAAGCTAAGTCTCTAAGGTAAAACTCCAAACTCTTAACTATAACTAAACTAAACTAGAACTCTAACAAAAACTCTAAGCTAAGACTCTTAAGCTAAAACTCTAAACTCTTAACTAAAACTAAACTAAACTAGAACTCTAACAAAAACTCTAAGCTAAGACTCTAAGCTAAAACTCTAAACTCTTAACTAAAACTAAACTAAACAAGAACTCTAATTAAAACTCTAAGTCTAAGCTAAAACTCTAAACTAAACTAGAACTTCAACAAAAAACTCTAAACTAAGACTCTAAGCTAAAAACTCTAAACTCTTAACTAAAACTAAACTAAACTAGAACTCTAATTAAAACTCTAAGTCTAAGCTAAAACTCTTAAACTAAACTAGAACTTCAACAAATACTCTAAACTAAGACTCTAAGCTAAAAACACTAAACTCTTAACTAAAACTAAACTATACTAGAACTCTAACAAAAACTCTAAGCTGAGACTCTAAGCTAAAACTCTAAACTCTTAAGTAAAACTAAACTAAACTAAAACTCTAAGCTAAGTCTCTAAGGTAAAACTCCAAACTCTTAACTATAACTAAACTAAACTAGAACTCTAACAAAAACTCTAAGCTAAGAATCTAAGCTAAAACTCTAAACTCTTAACTAAAACTAAACTAAACTAGAACTCTAACAAAAACTCTAAGCTAAGACTCTAAGCTAAAACTCTAAACTCTTAACTAAAACTAAACTAAAACTCTAATTAAAACTCTAAGTCTAAGCTAAAACTCTAAACTAAACTAGAACTTCAACAAAAAACTCTAAACTAAGACTCTAAGCTAAAAACTCTAAACTCTTAACTAAAACTAAACTAAACTAGAACTCTAACAAAAACTTTAAGATAAGACTCTAAGCTAAAACTCTAAACTCTTAACTAAAACTAAACTAAACTAAAACTCTAAGCAAAGTCTCTAAGGTAAAACACCAAACTCTTAACAAAAACTAAACTAAACTAGAACTCTAACTGAAACTCAAAGGTAAAACATCAAACTCATAACTAAAATTAAACTAAACTAGAACTCTAACAAAAAAAACTCTAAGCTAAGACTCTAAGCTAAAACTCGAAACTCTTAACTAAAACTTAGCCAAACTAAAACTTTAAGTAAAACTCTAAGCTAAGTCTCTAAGGTAAAACACCAAACTCTTAACAAAAACTAAACTAAACTAGAACTCTAACTGAAACTCAAAGGTAAAACATCAAACTCATAACTAAAATTAAACTAAACTAGAACTCTAACAAAAACTCTAAGCTAAGACTCTAAGCTAAAACTCGAAACTCTTAACTAAAACTTAATCAAACTACAACTTTAAGTAAAGTTCTAAGCTATGACTCTAAGCTAAAACTCTAAATTCTTAACTGTAACTAAACGAAACTAAACTAGAACTTTAAATAAAACTCTAAGCTAAGACTCTAAGCTAAAAACTCTAAACTCTTAACTAAAACTAAACTAAACTAGAACTCTAACAAAAACTCGTAGCTAAGACTCTAAGCTAAAACTCTAAACTCTTAACTAAACTAAACTAAAACTCTAACAAAAACTCTAAGCTAAGACTCTAAGCTAAAACTATAAACTCTTAACTAAAACTAAACTAATCTAGAGCTTCAACAGAACTATAAGCTAAGACTCTAAGCTAAAAACTCTAAACTCTTAACTAAAACTAAAATAAACTAGAACTCTAACAAAAACTCTAAGCTAAGACTCTAAGCTAAAATTCTAAACTCTTAACTAAAACTAAACTAGAACTCTAACTAAAAGTCTAAGCTAAGACTCTAAGGTAAATCACTAAACTCTTAACTAAAAGTAAACTAAACTAGAACTCTAACTGAAACTCAAAGGTAAAACATCAAATTCTTAACTAAAATTAAACTAAACTAGAACTCTAACAAAAACTCTAAGCTAAGACTCTAAGGTAAAACTCTAAACTCTTAACTAAAACTAAACTAAACTAGAACTCTAACAAAAACTCTAAGCTAAGACTCAGCTAAAACTCGAAACTCTTAACTAAAACTTAACCAAACTATAACTTTAAGTAAAACTCTAAGCTGAGACTCTAAGCTATAACTCTAAACTCTTAAGTAAAACTAAACTAAACTAAAACTCTAAGCTAAGTCTCTAAGGTAAAACTCCAAACTCTTAACTATAACTAAACTAAACTAGAACTCTAATTAAAACTCTAAGTCTAAGCTAAAACTCTTAAACTAAAACTAAACTAAACTAGAACTTCAACAAAAACTCTAAACTAAGACTCTAAGCTAAAAACACTAAACTCTTAACTAAAACTAAACTAAACTAGAACTCTAACAAAAACTCTAAGCTGAGACTCTAAGCTAAAACTCTAAACTCTTAAGTAAAACTAAACTAAACTATAACTCTAAGCTAAGTCTCTAAGGTAAAACTCCAAACTCTTAACTATAACTAAACTAAACTAGAACTCTAACAAAAACTCTAAGCTAAGACTCTTAAGCTAAAACTCTAAACTCTTAACTAAAACTAAACTAGAACTCTAACTAAAAGTCTAAGCTAAGACTCTAAGGTAAAACACTAAACTCTTAACTAAAAGTAAACTAAACTAGAACTCTAACTAAAAGTCTAAGCTAAGACTCTAAGGTAAAACACTAAACTCTTAACTAAAAGTAAACTAAACTAGAACTCTAACTAAACTCAAAGGTAAAACATCAAATTCTTAACTAAAATTAAACTAAACTAGAACTCTAACAAAAACTCTAAGCTAAGACTCTAAGGTAAAACTCTAAACTCTTAACTAAAACTAAACTAAACTAGAACTCTAACAAAAACTCTAAGCTGAGACTCAGCTAAAACTCGAAACTCTTAACTAAAACTTAACAAAACTATACCTTTAAGTAAAACTCTAAGCTATGACTCTAAGCTAAAACTCTAAATTCTTAACTGTAACTAAACTAAACTTTAACTCTAACTAAAACTCTAAGCTAAGACTCTAAGGTAAAACTCTAAACTCTTAACTAAAACTAAACTAGAACTCTAACAAAAACTCTAAGCTAAGACTCAGCTAAAACTCTAAACTCTTAACTAAAACTTAACAAAACTATACCTTTAAGTAAAACTCTAAGCTATGACTCTAAGCTAAAACTCTAAATTCTTAACTGTAACTAAACTAAACTTTAACTCTAACTAAAACTCTAAGCTAAGACTCTATGGTAAAACTCTAAAATCTTAACTAAAACTAAATTAAACTAGAACTCTAAATAAAACTAAGCTAAGACTCTAAGCTAAAAACTCTAAACTCTTAACTAAAACTAAACTTAACTAGAACTCTAATTAAAACTCTAAGTCTAAGCTAAAACTCTAAACTAAAACTAAACTAAACTAGAACTTCAATAAAAACTCTTAACTAAGACTCTAAGCTAAAAACACTAAACTCTTAACTAAAACTAAACTGAACTAAACTAGAACTCTAACAAAAACTCTAAGCTGAGACTCTAAGCTATAACTCTAAACTCTTAAGTAAAACTAAACTAAACTAAAACTCTAAGCTAAGTCTCTAAGGTAAAACTACAAACTCTTAACTATAACTAAACTAAACTAGAACTCTAAAAAAAACTCTAAGCTAAGACTCTAAGCTAAAACTCTAAACTCTTAACTAAAACTAAACTAGAACTCAACAAAAACTCTAAGCTAAAACTCTAAACTCTTAACTAAAACTAAACTAAACTAGAACTAATTAAAACTCTAAGTCTAAGCTAAAACTCTTAAACTAAAACTAAACTAAACTAGAACTTCAACAAAAACTCTAAACTAAGACTCTAAGCTAAAAACACTAAACTCTTAACTAAAACTAAACTATACTAGAACTCTAACAAAAACTCTAAGCTGAGACTCTAAGCTAAAACTCTAAACTCTTAAGTAAAACTAAACTAAACTATAACTCTAAGCTAAGTCTCTAAGGTAAAACTCCAAACTCTTAACTATAACTAAACTAAACTAGAACTCTAACAAAAACTCTAAGCTAAGACTCTAAGCTAAGACTCTAAGCTAAAACTCTAACCTCTCAACTAAAACTAAACTAAACTAGAACTCTAACAAAAACTCTAAGCTAAGACTCTAAGCTAAAACTCTAAACTCTTAACTAAAACTAAACTAAACTAGAACTCTAAGCTAAGTCTCTAAGGTAAAACACCAAACTCTTAACTAAAACTAAACTAAACTAGAACTCTAACTGAAACTCAAAGGTAAAACATCAAACTCTTAACTAAAATTAAACTAAACTAGAACTCTAACAAAAAAACTCTAAGCTAAGACTCTAAGCTAAAACTCGAAACTCTTAACTAAAACTTAGCCAAACTAAAACTTTAAGTAAAACTCTAAGGTATGACTCTAAGCTAAAACTCTAAATTCTTAACTGTAACTAAACTAAACTTCAACTCTAACTAAAACTCTAAGCTAAGATTCTAAGGTAAAACTCTAAACTCTTAACTAAAACTAAACTAAACTAGAACTCTAACAAAAACTCTAAGCTAAGACTCTAAGCTAAAACTCGAAACTCTTAACTAAAACTTAACCAAACTACAACTTTAAGTAAAATTCTAAGCTATGACTCTAAGCTAAAACTCTAAATTCTTAACTGTAACTAAACTAAACTAAACTAGAACTCTAAATAAAACTCTGAGCTAAGACTCTAAGCTAAAAACTCTAAACTCTTAACTAAAACTAAACTAAACTAGAACTCTAACAAAAACTCTAAGCTAAGACTCTAAGCTAAAGAAAATCTAAACTTTTAACTAAAACTAAACCAAACTAAAACTCTAAGCTAAGTCTCTAAGGTAAAACTTCAAACTCTTACCTATAACTAAGTTGTAGATGAAAAGGATGGGTACTTCAATTTGTAAAATGGGTTTAGAAGGGACATTAACAAAGGAACTTGCTCTGAAATGTCTTTTGAAAGGTATTTCTTGGTGTAGAGGTATCCAAAAAAGCTGTAAAGCATAATTGTGGGTGAAAAGGATGGATGCTTCAAGTTGGAAAATGGGTTTAGAAGGGACATTAAGAAAATAAGTTGCTCTGAAATGCCTTATGAAAGGTATTGCTTGATGTTGAGGTATCCAAAAAGCTGTAAAGTATAGTTGTAGGTGAAAAGGATGGGTACTTCAATTTGTAAAATGGGTTTAGAAGGGACATTAACAAAGGAACTTGCTCTGAAATGTCTTTTGAAAGGTATTTCTTGGTGTTGAGGTATCCAAAAAAGCTGTAAAGTATAATTGTGGGTGAAAAGGATGGATGCTTCAAGTTGGAAAATGGGTTTAGAAGGGACATTAAGAAAATAAGTTGCTCTGAAATGCCTTATGGAAGGTATTGCTTGATGTTGAGGTATCCAAAAAGCTGTAAAGTATAGTTGTGGGTGAAAAGGATGGGTACTTCAATTTGTAAAATGGGTTAAGGAGGGACATTAAGAAAGGAACTTGCTCTGAAATGCCTTTTGAAAGGTATTTCTTGGTGTTGAGGTATCTAAAAAGCTGTAAAGTATAGTTGTGGGTGAAAAGGGCAGGTACTTCAAGTTGGAAAATGGGTTTAGCAGGGAATATTAAGAAAGGAAGTTGCTCTGAAATGTCTTTTGAAAGGTATTTCTTGGTGTTGAGGTATCCAAAAAAGCCTTATAGTAAAGTTGAGGTGAAAGGATTGGTACTTCAACTTGTAAAAATGGGTTAAAGAATGACATTAAGAAAGGAACTTGTTCTGAAAAGATATAATATAGCCTTAAAAAATATTAAAAAATAGGGGCTCAGGGGCCTTTGGGGCGCCTGGGCCCTTTTGGGGGCCTGGGGGACCTTTGGAGACTGGAAGCTTCCTTCGGGGTTGGGGTAGAGGGATCGGGGCCCTTTAGGGTTGGGGTAGGGGGATCGGGGGCCTTTGGGGTTGGGGTATGGGACCTCTCGACACTGTTTAAATAGAACTTGTGTATTATAACGACCACACTCAAAACCTCTTCTAAAACATCTTCTAAAATCATCTTTTAAAATGTCTCTAACTGTTTCGCCGAAATAATTCCCTAAAATGTCTAAAACGGTTTCGCCCAAATAATCCCTAAACGTAATTTCATCGTGTTCCCTTTGTTTTTGGCATCCCTGCGCTGTCACATTTGAAATTACTAAGAAACCTTTTCCCGCGCATCTCTAAGATCAAAACATTCGCCGGAGTTACAATTAACCTTGACAGCACCTGTCAGTTATTTATAAACTTTGCCCCGGAAACAATTCTGGTCGAACTCCAAAGATATTAATAGACTTCGTACAGGAGACAATTCTCCTTGGAAACAATAAATTAATTTCCCTTTCGTGAATCAATAATTCCCCTTAGAAACAACAAATTAATTCCCCTTTCGTGTCAAATCAATCAATCATGACATCATCTGCAACACGTGATCTAACTGTTTCCTATTCCTGGAAACTCTTAACATTCGCTCCGAGCATGCACTTGACCAAAACAACAACAACAAATACTGTTTCCTATTTCTGGATCATAACATTCGCCTCGAGCATGCACTTGGTCAAAACAACAACAACAAATACTGTTTCCTATTTCTGCATCATAACATTCACGATCGATTACGCAATCAAGTTCTCGGAAATTTACTTCCCCTCGAGTCCTAGATCAATAACATTGTTCCCGTTAGAATTCAATGCGCATGTGCAACCTTCGTCCCGGAGTTATTACACCTAGAAACAACAAACAAATCGACCTTGAAAAAAGAGGTCACTGACACACTTTGATTACGCAATCAATTTCTCAGAAATCCATTTCCCATAGGGACTCTATGCCCTTATATGGTATGGGCGTCGGACCTTTAGGGTCCTTTCTACTATAGACTAAGCTATGTACAAGGTTGGGGAATTAAAGATTGAAACGGAAGTTACCCCAAAAATATGATTCATAAGAAATTGTAAATTATTGCCTATAGGGTGGGGAGATAGGGGGCTATCATTTTTAAATGATAATACCTCATTTTTTATATTGAAAGCAGGGATACCAAAAAGATATTTATTTTTTTTCATTTAAAGCGGAGATGGAAAAAAATGCTATCAAATTCCTTGCGAAACCGTTGAAATATTTTGATAGACCCAGGGCCCCCCATTGGGACTTGTTCATTGTCTTTGGTATTTTGCGATTTCTCATAGGCTACTGGCCTAATTTGGCTTTTGTGTGTGCTCCCTTTTAATTAGATTCTTTGGATCTTATTGAATGCCACGGCGAACCTATGACTCAGTTTTCCAATAGTTTGAGGTGTATATGAATAATTTTGCCTTTTTTGTTGTCATCTTCGTACCCCTTTACTCATACCTTCAATTTTTTTCAAGGAACACTAAGCTGTTTAACGCTATTTCGCGTTTTTGTTTGAACCATATAGTGACCTAGTTAATTATTAAATAAATTATTTTTTTATGTAAAGCTGAGACGGTATCCTAACAAGGTGGTATCCAGAGGGGGGGGGGAGGTATTACATTTAAATGATAACATCTCGAAGTTTTTTTTAATCAAAGCAGGGATGCAAAAAGGTTAATTTTTTTTTATTTAAAGTAGAGACGGCATCCTATCAAGATGATGGTTTACATTGGGGGGGGGCATAGGGAGGTTATTATATTTAAGTGATAGTACCTTGATATTTTTTTACTAAAAGCAGGGATGCCAAAAGTTAATTATTTTTTTAATTTAAAGCAGAGAAGGTACCCTATCAAGGTGCATGGTATCCAGGGGGGGGGGGGGTAGGGAAGTATTATATTTAAATGATAATATCTTGAATTTTTTTATTGAAACCGGGGATGCCAAAAAGTTTTTTTTTTTAATTTAAAGCAGAGACAGTATCCTATCAAGGTGGTGTCCAGAGGGGGGGGGTAGGGAATTATTATATTCAAATAATAATATCTTGAATTTTCTTATTGAAAGCAGCCTCAGTCCACACAAAGTGACTTTTTTTTTTTTTTTTTTTTTTTTTTTCTTTTTTTTTTTTTGTGGAGTTGATGTCCCCTGAATGTTTAGTTATGGTGATCTTCTCTGCGCTATGACTCCCAGGCCTCAGGTATGGTCTCTTTTTAATTTTATATGTTGTTTGGCGATTGATTTCTTTTTTTTTCTTTTTTATGGTTGTTTGGATATATTGTATTTTCTTTTTTTTCTCATTCCCCCTTGTATCCCTGGATATGGAGCCTTTCGAGGGGGATTAGGAGTGTTGTGATTGGATTGTATGTATTGATTGGATTATTCAATGTAGGCCTATTTTAATGTTTTTCTATTGATTTAGTGTTTGATTTAAACGGTGTGTATTCCCCCTCTATTACAGGCCTAGGAGCCTTTGGGGGATTAGTACAATGTATTTTCTTGTATGATTAATTGATTGTGAATAAATCTTATCTTATCTTATTTTATCTAAGTTGATTTTTATTCATGACAATCATAGCCACATCCTGCAGTTAGAATAGACTTCCAAGTTTGACTGAAGGAATTTTTATCGACCAGTTGACCCCTAAATTTTTTGTCCCTCCACACTATTTTAAAAAATACCTTTTTTTTACACATACTAATATTTGGGCTTTCATTAGTATACCAGCTTACCCGTCACGCGTTGCGACGATCTTAAAAGAAAGGAAATTCAATGAGAATACCCCTAAGGAAAATTTCTAAACGTTCACTGTCTTAGTTAAAAGCTTCTAACGTCATAATGTTTTCATTTTAGTTTAATTATAATTGAGAAACATATTCGAATCATACAAGATTACGTTGAATTGCTATGCATGCTCTTCGAAAAGCTGTTCAATTTTCTGATATCGTCCATTATATAAATTCATTTAAGTTCGACCAAGCTAATTGGTTGAGACTGGCATATTGATTGGAAATTAACTTCCAGTTTCCTTCCAGTACTGAGGTGGGTCATCCACTTTCGTCATTGGGAACCGATGCTTGATTATTTTTTAAGGTGAAATTTTAAGTTATCCTATTCAAAATGATTCTAATGATTGTGGAAAAAATTAGTAGGACAGGTTGATGTGTTTTTGTGTTTTACATATATTTCTGCTTGCAATTGTATGTTCTTTTGTGTATTGTAAATATTGTTTTATGTTTTACGTATGGTATGTTTCGACAGTTGGATAATGTTTTGAAATATGAATCAACACATGTAAATTAAAGAAGGAAGAAGCCAAGCAAAAATACTCCGTACAACATCTTTGTCCAACCCCTATGATAATTTAAAAATTAACAAGATTTTCGTGAGTTATACTTGATGTATTTTTTTAATTGGTATTAAAACCCGTTTTTAATACAAGGAAGGATTTTTAGGAATCTAAAAGAGCAAAAGAAACGATCAATATCAAAGTCACCCATTTCAACTGTTTTAAAGGTGACAAAGCAGATATTGGCAAAGGGCATTATGAAAAAATTAATCTTCCAAGTTCAAATATTCAAAGCTTTACCCAGATAACTGACGAATTTTGTGATACGGTATTTGAAGTTTTGTATGCAGTAATGCTTGATGAAAAAAACTACTAATTTTGATAATTATTTGTGTTAAGAATACATAGCTAATAGATACTTCAACTATTAAGCCAGGGTAGCCATTTCGTTTCTACCAGATTTCTACTTCTCTTGATGAATAACAAACAAGACCAGTTTCCAGCCAGCGACTTGTGAAGTTTTGAACTCATGAATACGCTCGAATATGTTGTAAATTTAAGCTGCGATTTGAGAAAGACTAATGAAAACGTTAATGTTTGCGGTCAACATTGATCGCGCCGGCGGCGCGCCACCGATGTATTACCGGTGGCGCGGCGCGCAGTTTTTGTCCCCGTCGCAACTGGTCTTCCCTCATCGGCGCGGCGCCGGGGTCTAGTTGCAAGACATGGACTGAGAAAGAAAACAATATCAAAGCTGTAAGTGTATTCAATCATACTCTGTCTGAGGAAAATTATAGGAATCCAACTTAATGACTGAGTGAGAAATGTTGACTTGAGTTTAGACCCCGGCGCCGCGCCGATGAGGGAAGACCAGCGGCGGCGGGGCAAAAAACAGCACGCCGCGCCGCGCCGCCGGTAAGACGCCGGCAGCGCGCCGTCGGTAAGATGTCGGCGGCGCGCCGCCGGCGCGATCAATGTTGACCGCAAACATTAATGTTTTCATCAGTCTTTCTCAAATCACAGCTTAAATTTACAACAGATTCGAGCCTATTCATGAGTTCAAAATTTCACAAGTCGCTGGCTGGAAACTGTTCTTCTTCGTTATTCATCAAGAGAAGTAGAAATCTGGTAGAAACGAAATGGCTGTGGCGTTTCAGAACCCTTGCATAATACGAGTAGTTGAAGTATCTATTAGCTATGTATTCTTAACATAAATAATTATCAAAATTAGTAGTTTTTTTCATCGAGCATTACTGCATATAAAACTTCAAAATACCGTATCACAAAATTCGTCAGTTATCTGGGTAAAAACTTTGAATATAACTTTGAACTTAGAAGCTTAATTTTTTCATAATGCCCTTTGCCTATATCTGTTCTGTCACATTTAAAACAGTTGAAATGGGCGACTTTGATACTGATTGGTTTTTTTTTTTTTTTGCTCTTTTGGATTCCTAAGAAGCCTTCTTGTATTAAAAACTGGATTTTAATTACAATTTAAAGACAAATGTATTTTAAAGTTTTTTTGGCTTCTTTATAGAATATATGTCATGTAGGCTAAGGCTGAACTGCTGCTTTTTTATCGCTTTTGGCTGCTCTTTTGGATATTATTCATTTTTTCTTTTGGGGATTCATTCCAAACTATACACTGATAAATACCTAATATCAGTCAAATTATAAACTGTATCTAAAAGGAGTAAATTTATCAAATTGAAAAATACACGATGAACACTTCACATGAGAACACTTCAATTACAATGACACAAAAAACACTTAATAATTTATTCGTTATGAAGAAAAATGAAGTGCCAGCTATTTTCTTAGGTAAAAATGAAAAGCTCATCCGCTTTAAGTGCAATTAAATGAAATAATATGCAGACTGAAGTAGCTCCAGGAAGATGTTGAAATGTTCATCCTAGTTCGTCACTTTTAATCCAAGCAAAATGTTAGGACACTTAGTATCAGTTATTGAGTTTAAGCTTTGATTTCCAAATGCTCACAAGAATTACGGAATTTAAGAAAGTCGCAACAATAAGTCACCTATGGTCAAAATACTTAGACTCCTCTTTGATCCGCACCCAGGCTCAAAGCTTCTGCTATGGTCATTTCCATGGAAATCTCCAAAGAGTTTCTTTTTAAAATAGCTTTCAAGGGCAGTTAGGGGTATTTAGACTTTTTTGCTTTTCTTCAAAGCTTTGAAAAAAGTGTTATAATATTCCAAATGTTACATTTGTGCATATTTTTGGTAATCATTTGTGGGGTGATCAAATTTTCTAAACCACTGTAGATACGTAAGAACGTTACAACATCTAGTACCCTGAGGTCATAAGACTGTCAAAGACTCCTCCTTGAACCTCCCAAATTGAAAGCTTTTATTATGACCTGGCCTTTTAATGTAACTTGGGCACTGGACCAAGGGCGCCCTTGTTACTCGAGCGCAACGTTAGGTGGGGATGTCGATATCGCTTTCGTCACACCAATTCGTTTTAGTGTGAATCTGCCTGGTACATATGAATGAATGTTTTCAAAGTAAACCCGTTTCATCAATAGGAAAAAAAAACCGGATTGGACGCATATGTCCCTTTCCCTTTGGACGATAAAACCATGCAAGTGCTGTATCAAGTATAACTCACGAAAATCTTGTTAATTTTGTCAACTTTTCAACTTTTTGGCATCCCTGCTTTCAATAAAAAAAAATCAAGGTACTATTACTTAAATATAATAACTCCCTATGCCCCCCTTCTGTATACCATTTTGATAGGATACCGTCTCTGCTTTAAATAAAAAAAAATAATTAACTTATTGGCACCCCTGCTTTAAAAAAAAATCGAGGTATTATCATTTAAATATGAGAGCTCAATACCCCCCCCCCCCCCTCTGGATACCACCTTGATAGGATGCCGTCTCTGCTTTAAATATAAAAAAATGAACTTTTTGGGATCACTGCTTTCAATAAATAAAATTCGAGCTATTATCATTTAAATATAATACCTCCCTACTCCCCCCCCGTCTGGATACCACCTTGATAGGATACCGTCTCAGCTTTCATTAGAAAAATAATTTACTGAATAATTAACAAGGTCACTATATGGTTCAAACAAACACGCAAAATAACGTTAAACAGCTTATTGTTCCTTGAAAAAAAAATTGAGGGTATGAGTAAAGGGGTACAAAGACAACAACAAAAATGTCGAAATTATTCAGATATACCTCAAATCATTGGAAAACTGAGTAAAAATAATTTAAAGCCGACCGAACGCCGCCGCCTCTGCGGCGCGCCGGCGGCGTTCGACCGGGCCTCTCGTCGGCGGTGTTCGGTCGATCCGCCGGGGCGGCGCCGGGGTCTACTTGAGTTAAAAATGCCAACTTGATCTGGACATCGGTACCATGATAAACAAAGATGGCTCCACTGGTTTTGACTCAGGAGGAGATGGGACAAGTCCTGGCTAGAACTCAAGCCACTCTCAAAAGGCAGCAACTCTAGGTATACCACCATGATAAATCTGTTTGACATCAGGAAGAGCTAACAATTCTGCCCTGCTTCAAGTAAAAGTAAGTGCATAAATGATGGGAGGGTTATGTATAGGAGGAATGCTGTTGGATCAGCATGACATTTAAGTCATACTAAAATATTAGGGCTCCACAGTTTTTTATGAGGCAAAAGGATGCAGCAATTTGAAAATGCCAAACACAGCAGTATGATTCCACTGAGGTGATATAATGCCACTAAGTATGAGGACAAAATACCCTTCAACCATGATAATAATCCATTCATTGTACGAACATAATTTATCAAAAAGAGAACATTCCTAAAAGATTCACAAACATGCTGTCAGTAGAAAGGGGTCATGAGCCACAGGGCGACACCCCTGCTGCCACCTACAACTTTTTTACATAATTTTATTGATCCACGAATGGGTCAATGACCCCTTTTTCCAAGATCAATTGATTGTTGTTGTTGTTGTTGTAAGTGCATGCTCGAGGCGAATGTTATGATCCAGTAGGAAACAGTTAGATCACACGTGACAGATGATGTCATGGTTGATTGATTTGACACGAAAGGGGAATTAATTTGTTGTTTCTAAGGGGAATTATTGATTCAAGAAAGGGGAATTAATTTGTTGTTTCTAAGGGGAATTATTGATTCACGAAAGGGGAATTAATTTGTTGTTTCTAAGGGGAATTATTGATTCAAGAAAGGGGAATTAATTTGTTGTTTCTAAGGGGAAGGTGGGGAAGAGATATATTGATTGCGTAATCGAAGGGAGAGAATTCCCAAGAAATTGATTACATAATCCATTCATTGTATGAACATAATTTATCAAAAAGAGAACATTCACAAAAGATTCAAAAACATGCAGTCAATGCTAGCACATGGAAACACTTTTTCGCTGAATGTGTAAAAACGCTTAGAATATACTTGGTGAAGATAAAATCATAACTATACCTACCAAAATTCATTCAAGTTGAGATTGGATTAAAAACGGGAAAAATAAACCAAGAGGATACAATTGGAAGCTGTCCTACCCCTCAACAAGCAACTGAGGCACACTGTTATACCTCCTATTCTGGTCTAGAAAAACGCTGACAGTGATACATCCATTAGTATGACAAAGCAGATTAGACTCATTATGGAGTTTTAATTTTATTTAAAACAAATTAAGGTAATCTACCATCTTCCACCAAGTTTAACAACTGGGTATCTTAAAGGCACAGCCAAATGGCATGATAGCAAAATTTTGTATTGGCATATTAATAAATTGAGAGGGAATAGTCAATCTGGACTTTTCCCAGTTAAAGATAGGAATGGGAGTTCAATTAGTGATAAGGAAAGTGTCAGTAGTGATAGTGTGGCAAATGAGTTTTTGAAATATGAGGGCTAGAGAGAAATTACTGAAGATTATGAATATGATTTGGAAAAAAGGGAAGCACCTAGTGATTTTAGGAAAACTTATAACTAAACCCTTTATGAGAAAGGGGGTGAGAGTGAACGTAGTAATTACACAAACATTAGCTTGGTGTCTGCAGGAAGTAAATTATGGTAGTAAGATGGTAATTTCAAGACTTTGAGGCAGGTTCGAATCTCCAGCATGTTTATTGGGGGGGGGGAGGCAAGAGGGGTCCATATTCGAATAGTCAAAGGGCATGAGATTTATAATAATTTTTCTCTCTACATTATTTGGCGGGGGGCAACTCCCCCCTCTTGCCATCCCCAAATGACGCCCCTGCTTAGAGAAGCTGTAGATTAAGTTTTAAGAGAATAACAGAGTGGTTTTAGTAAGAGGAGAGGATTTGTTAACCAAATATTCACTCTTAGATTAAGGATTGAGAAGTGATGGAATCATCACATCCCTTTAGTTCTCGGTTTTATATGAGATCTTGTTATAAGCAATTGATGTAATGAGGGGGCACCATCTGAGTCGGCGGTTACCCCACCCCTCCCCCTTACCCCATAGAAAATTACTCCCCTGTTTTTTAGGCTGTTTTTATTCTTTTTATAAATTGGTGAAAACTTTTTTTATACTTATAGTTTTTGATGTCTAATTTCAAACTTGAGAAATTTACATATTTGAAATCATCATAAAAAGCTGATTATTTGATGCAATGTTATCAAAATTTAGGTTCTTATACTTTTACAATTCATAAGTATTGCTCTTTAGTTACCGTTCATTACCAAGATTAATTCAATTTTTTAGAAATGGATAAAAGAAAATGGAAGGGCTTTATTCCATAAGCAAATACAACTAAAAAATGGTATATTTTTAGATAATTCTATTGCAAATGTAGTGACTTAGTAAACACACCATATTGTGCCTTTTTTGAAATGCAATTTCAAACATTATTGCCTAATAACTGTCTTAAAGCAAGTTCAATTTAAAATTTCTAATTGGACGCTAAAGTGACCAGTATAAATGCAAAAATGACATTGGTTTCCCATCTAAAATGAAAACAGTTTCAAGTGATAGTTAAAAATTCTTGTAAATTTGTTTACAGAATAAAATTTTACCACAAAGAATAAGGAGAATAACAATTACCATTCCTGGAACCAGCTATAAGTGACAAATTTTTCTCACTACACATTTTTTTAACTTTTGGTTGCTATGGACTGTTTTAACTTTTGGGCTCCATTAAGGGCTCAAAATATAATTTCCCCCAAAAGCAATTATTAAATTATGAAGAAGCATCAAGTAATGTATTCACTCTCAGTCTAGCTAAATTATGCTGAAAATTGCAAATTACTGTAAACTGAATCAATCAGGACAAAATTAAGAACATGGGAAATGTTTGGGGTAAATATTTGACATTAGGGAACAGGTGCATAATTTGCTATTGGGCAAGAGGAAGGGGTTGCAACTGCCCATCCCAGACCTTGCCCCCCCCCAGACCCTAGCTGAAATTTAGTTTCTTCAAAAATCTTGTCAAAACTAAGATAAACCTACATAATTCAAGCATCAACAGAAACAGATCAGTTTTCTTTAGGTTATACTTAGCTTTATAGGACTATATATTATC
This sequence comes from Artemia sinica, assembly GCA_027921565.1. Classification (NCBI taxonomy): domain Eukaryota; kingdom Metazoa; phylum Arthropoda; class Branchiopoda; order Anostraca; family Artemiidae; genus Artemia; species Artemia sinica. The sequence continues at coordinate 69,804,314 of CM051257.1, read as the reverse complement.
TTTATGGTACCAAATAGCATCAGTTTTTACTGTCATTTTCACTTGATTTGGTAAAATTGGCTCCAACTTTGCCCCCTCCCCCAGGATTTTGACAAAATTTGCCACTGTTAGGGAAGCAGTCATAAGTAGCCTATAGTGGAACTTTGAATATTTTATGACAATATTATTACCATAAGTGCAATTATGAAATAATGGACAGCACATATATTATTTTAAATCCAAAATTAAATTTTATTTCTCAATTAATGATCAATGGTATCAAAGTACAGACAATAATTTTCAAGTCAACAAGCTTTTTCAATCATGAAACCATTCTAAAGGCAAAGGAGGTTTTATATCCAGTGCTAGAAATTGGAACACGTTTAATTAGATGCCAAAAAGATAATGAAAATATCCTTGACATTTGTAAGTGGTTATCTACAGCAGCAAAAGAAAAACAAGATCCTGAAATTCATAATATACTCACCCTGTGAAATTCCAACAATTGGTGATGCAATGTTAACCTGTTGCATGAATGAACTTTCCTGTAAAATTGACGGTTTGTCTGGGCTAAATAAGCAACATCTCGCAGTACAGGCAACCTCTTCTGCTCAGCCATCTTGCACCAAGGACCAATCCAAGCCTCCTACCTATGCTGTTGTGTTAAAAAATTGCCTGTCCAATCTTTCATCTCCACTATTAAGGAAAGATTTTATTGATGAAATATATCCTGAAGCAGCAAATGATATTTCAGAGGTGAAATGTTCTTCATCAGAATGGAAAATTGTTGTAAAAGGAAACCTGCTGCCTCCTCAATTGCTGACCAGATGAAAAAGTTCCAACCTGGACTTTTAGCCTCTGTTAAATCTCCCTCCTTCATTGGTGTAATAAAAGGCATACCAACAGAAATGAATGAAAAGATCTGCTGAAAATTATTCCAAAGTGTGTCAAAGCTTTGCAGTGTGGCAAGTCATCTGTCTGCAAGATTTACTTTGAACAATGGAGTGATCTTGAATCCTTTCTGAAAAATTCTGTGAAGGTGGGTTATGAAAAGTTAGCTGTCCAGAATTTCATATTCATACCTAGATGGTGTTTCAGATGCCATCAGCAAGGACATTTTGTTGCTGATTGTAAGAATGCAGAACAGTGCTCTTGCTGGGGTTCTACTGAGCACTCTTCCACCAGGGATAATCCATGTGTTTTTCACTACATGTAAAGAGTCTAATCACACCTGTTACAGTATCAAATGCCCTGTTAACACTCAAACCAAGTAGATAAATGGATATTTATGTTCTCTCTTGGAACATGAGAATATACTTCATAATCATGATATTCTGTGTTTCAGGAACATTTCCTGACCAACCACAGCCTTGGTTTACTTGACATTAGTGCCACTTTCAAAACTTTCTCGGTTCCAGCTAAACATAGAGCTTCAAAAGGCAGAGCTTCTGGTGATATTGCTACTTATGTAGCATCAAATCTTAATTATAGTGTTTTCTTTTCTAGAGATAGTTTTTTTTTTAGCTGTTTAGTAGATGAGTGCAGAGTTATAAATGTGTATTTACCAACTGATTACAAAGACAAAGATTTGGAGAGAGATTTTGCATTAGCAGTTAGTAAACTTAGCTCTTGTCTTTGTGACGTCCTTAAACTAAAAATCCTGTGTTTGACTGTAGGTGATTTTAATTGATTTAAATTGCAGGTTGTCTTCAGCTTCTATCTGTGCTTCTTTACTATTAGGAATATTTGGTGATGATTTTAAGTTCAACAGAAATCTGCTCAGTCTACTTACATTCATTCTTCTTTCACATCTAACCTCAACCACATTGTGTCATACAACCTTGATATACTTTGTGCTGAGATAGTTTCTAAATTTCAAGTTTCAGACCACCTTCCTATTGCTTCTCGTTTTAAATAAGAAGCTTCTCAGATTCCAGTGTTATAGGCTCATATTGTTCACTGGCATAAGTGGTATACTTATCACAATTGGAAAAAAAATTTGACACATCTCAGTTCATTGAATCTTCAGATAGCATCCTAAACAAGATCCAGGTTCCATTTCATCTTCTACAAAAGTCTTCCAATAACAACATTAGTGAAGTTAGATTAACTCTTGACATCTACTCTGCAGAAACCTGCCATACACTTTTGTGTGCTGAAAAAAGGGCAGTTCCTCTGTGTTAGCACCCAAGTTCCTCAGTGGTCAGAAAATGTAGTGCTGCCAGAAGCTTGTGACCATGCTAAGTTTTGGCATAAATTTTGGAGAGATTGCCTATGCCCCTGTCAAGGAATAGTCAATGAAATGAGAAGTGTCAAAAAAATATTTTGCTAAGGAACTTGCCCCTCATTGATCTAAAATGCAGACATTTTATTCATAGAAAGTCAGGAATTCACCTGATCTACTGTGGAAGCTATTACCTTGTACTATCTCCTCCAATTTGCCAGACCCAAATGACATTCCTTTGTCCAAACGGATATCCCATTTTTCAAATGAATTTTCTGAGCCTGATCCTGTTTTAGAGTCACAATTTTGTGACAAGCTCTACAACTTCATTGATGAATCTCCTGACCTTGATTTTGTTATAACTTGTGATGCTGTCATAAAGAAAAAGTGTCTTGTGGGATAGATAAGGTGAGCACTCTACACATCATTAATGGAAGTTATGTATTGGTGCCTCACCTCAGCCTTCTCATGCAAATGATATTTGTTACAGGTATTGTTCCATCCTCGTTCTGCATTGGTGATCTGTCTCCGATTCCCAAAAAAGGGAAATCTGAGCTGCAATGTTCCTCTTTCTGTCCCATCACCATCTCTACTATGATATGCAAACTTTTCAAGCTCCTTTTTGCTGATGAGTTAAGACGGAAATGTTATGTTCCCCCATATCACAGTTTGGATTTCAGGTTAATCTTGGCTGTTATCATGCTCTTTCAGCAGTTTTCACTGCACTTGCTGACACTAATTCTTTGGGAGAAAGTATGATCCTTGCTGGACATGATGTTAAATGTGCATTTGATTCCTTAATTCATTAGTAGATACTCCTTCATATGGCAAAGCAAGGCACAAACCCATCAGTTCTCTGTGTTCTCAGGGATTTATATCTTAGAGTGCATTTAAAACTCCCAGCCCATTTTCCCCTGCAATCAGTTCTTCATCAATCCCAATATAATTACATTAACTCTTGTGTGAGGCCAAACTCTTTGAATCCCTCAAATATACTTGTAATTCCTCAGTGCCCCATCCTTTTTAAGAAAGGGACTAGACAGGGAGCTATTACTTCCCCAACCCTGTTCAATAATAGTGTCCTGGATGCTCAGGCAAAGTGTCTTCCTTCATGCATTCTTGGAAGAATTGATATGTCACTTATTTGTTATGACGATGACATCTTGAATCTCTGCATATTGAACAGAATTTCAAAATCCTCAAAGATGAATATTCAAAAACCAGGCTGTCTTTTAACCCTGAGAAAACCAAACTTGTCCTTTTCAATTGGCAAAATCCCTCTACTTCTTTTCTAAATCTGGACAGTTCTCTTGTTAAACCTGCAGACCATATTGCATACCAGGGCCTTCTAATTGGCACATCTATTGCCCACACACATTGTTTGTTGATTTCTCATGTTGAACATAAAATTAGCATTTCTTATGCTGGAATTGTAAAAAGCAAACTACATTTCAACCATTACCTTCTAGCATCCATCTACAATGCCACAGCCCTTCCACATCTGCTTTACATTGCTCCTTTATGGAAATTCTTTACAGTTACAGATAAAAAATACCTACAATCAATCTTCTTCAGATTTGCCAAATATCTTTTACATTTGAACCCTTGGACAAAAAACAGTAAAATTATTCATTTGTATAAGCTAGCTGACCCTAACATTAGAATTAATAAATCTCTATCCTGTTTTCAAAGTAAGTTTAATCACCCATGGTCATCAATTTGTTCACAATAGTTTGTTTGTATTAATCACAGTTTATAGAATTATCCACTAAGTTTATCGCAGATCATTTCTGGTCTTCATTCTCAGTGCAAACAAAAAGCTCCTCCCACTTATTTCTGCATTAGCGGGTTAATCTGTTTCCGTCAATCAATGAGAAATGGTTACAAAGTGCATCATTTGTAATAGCGGGTTTCCACTTGTTTTGCGTCCAAGAGAAATCTGACTTGTCTACCTGTGAAAAGATCTAATGCCGCTTATGTTTATATCTGCAAAAACGTTCTCTGGAGCACTCTCACCTTGGTCCAGGTTTTTATAATGGGTGAGATAGGGAATGATCATACTGCTAGTTCTATAAACTGTGGTATTAATGCTATGTAATGATTTTTTTTTGTGATATATTTGAATTTTCTATGTGTGTGTTTGTTTTCTCTATCTTTTTGTTACTTTAGTGATTACTCTGTCAATGTACCTTTTCTTTATGGGCAATATATGAATAATAATAATAATTACTTCTGTTATAAGGGACAAGAGGTGGACAAATTTAGGACATGTACTCTGCATAAAAGAAGGTTGCCTTCCTTGGAAAGCCTACAGCTGGAAACAAGGCAACAGAAGGAGATGAGGTCATCCAAAGAATACTTTGTGGGGAAACTTTTGACCAAGATCTGAGGATGGATGAGACCTTGTTACCACCTGAACGGAAAGATGTCAGCACTACAGCATTGTTTCAGGATGAGCAGAGAGGCTTCATCAATGCCATATGCACCACTAATGGCTCTAGAGGAACTAAGGTAAGGTCTAGCCTAAAAGTGTGGTAAGTAAATTAAATTGGGTTAAGAGAAGATGTCAAAACTTAAACAAAGTAGGGTAAAATTCTAGATTAGCTATTTTTGCTATCTTGGAAAGAGGTTAGGTAAGGAAAATGAAACTTTCAAGGATATATTGGAAAGGGGTTAGGTTAGAAAAGTTAAACTTTCAGCAATGAATCCAGGGCCAAAAACATACTCTGGGAAGATATTGCCAAGTTTCCATGTTAACCCTCTTCTGGTTTCGAAGTCTTAGGAATTTGCCTATTTGACCTATTGAAATTTTGAAAAATAACACTTGACCTTAAATTTTAGTTATCAGTTTCTTTTTCCTAGGATTTAATTCTGAAAATGCCATTCATGTTATTTGAGTAGAATTTTAAGCCATATTAGTGTTTTTTTTTCTAAATTTAGGAAATGTGTTTGCAAATTTTATTTCTGATGTAAATGGGAGGTAAGTTTAAACTTTACCCCCCCCCCCCCTAATGTAGAAATATAGGTAAATTTCTACCAAATCATATTATTGACTTACTCATAAAGTGAATATACCACTTGATGCCTTTTTTTTGCTGATTACAAGTATAGTAATCATTTCTATCAGAAATGAATTTCAGCCCCCCCCCTATATATGCCAATTCAGGGTATATATTTCTACAACCTAGCCTAACCTAACCCTGAATTGGCATATATAGGATGGGGGGCTGAAATTCATTTCCAATAGAAATGATTATTATATTTGTAATTGGCATAAAAAAAGGCATCAAATGGTGTATTCAATTTATTCCTAACTCAATAATATGATTTGGTAGAAATTTACCAAAATATATACCCTGAATTGGCATATATAGGGGTGGGGCTAAAATTCATTTCCAATAGAAATGATTATTATATTTGTAATTGGCATAAAAAAAGGCATCGAATGGTGTATTCACTTTATTCCTAACTCAATAATAGCCTATGATTTGGTAAAAATTTACCCATACTTTAGTCTGTAGACCCATCCCTGGAAGTTTCATTCTCCTTACCTAACCTCTTTCCAAGATAGCAAAAAGTAGCTAATCTAGAATTTTACCAAAAGAAAAATGTAAAAGAAAATAAAGAGAAAGAATAGGCCAAAGTGCAGATTTGGGGGGTAAATATTTTGCTTTTCATATTATTGACTTACAAATAAAGTGAATATACCACTCACTGCCTTTTTTATGCCATTAAATAAAAAAAAAAACAGTTTTTTTTTAATTGAAAGTAAGGAGCAACATTAAAACTTAAAACAAACAGAAATTATTCTGTATATGAAAGGGGCTGTCCCCTCCTCAATGCCTTGCTCTTTACGCTAAAGTTTTTCATTGTTTAAAAAAATAGAGTTGTGAGAAAGTCAAACTTTAGCATAAAGAGCAAGGTGTTGAGGAGGGGACAGCCCCTTTCATATACAGAATAATTTCTGTTTGTTTTAATGCTGCTCCTTACTTTCAGTTAAAAAAACTGGTTTTTTTTATTTAATTTTTGAACGTTTTTGAATAAATGCAGGTTTTGATCTTGGCTCACCTTACATGAATAATTAAAACAAAATTTTAATATTAATTTACTTTTATTTGGTTAAATGGCTTTCTCAAAACTTGTTTAATTTTATTTACAAATGTTTTTATTAGTAATAAATATACATAACTTACATAACAAACTTCTATATTCATATATTTTTAATATGTATATTAGGGGGTTTGCCCCCTAGTCAATACCTTGCTCTTTAAGCAAAAGTTTGAATTTTGTTCCAATTATTTAAAAATGACCGCTTAATCACAAAGGCCATTAATTAGAATAAATAGCTCTTATGAAAGTACTAAAAAACCTTTGGCTTAAAGAGCAAGGTATTGACTAGAGGGTGAACCCAATCATATATGTAATATTTTCTGTTTGTTTAAAGTTCTGATGTTGCTGCTGTTGCATTTGAAAAACTTGTTTATTTATATTTAATTTCTGATCTTTTTTTAAATAATGCTGGGAAGTCTGGCATCCCTTCATAGCAATGTCCCTTCCCCCATGAAAATTTCCTTCATTGAAACATCCTCCCACATAACCCCCAACCCCCCCCCACTACCAGGAAAAATCTCCCCTGAAAACGTCTGTATACTTCCCAATAACCAATACTATATGTTAACATTGGGTAAAGTTCATAACTTTCAGCCCTCCCCCCGGGAACTTCAGAGGATTAAGTCATCCTAAAAGACCTACTTATAATACTTTCGAACATGCTGAACAAAATGGTTATCTCAAAATTTTGATTGGGCGACTTTGGGAAAACAATGAGCATGGGAGGGGGCCTAGTTGCCCTCAATTTTTTTGGTCACTTAAAAAGAGCACTAGAACTTTTAATTTCCATTCCAATGAGCCCTCGCGCAATATTCTAGGACCACTGGATCAATATGATCACCCCTGGGGAGAAAAAAACAAAAAAAAAACAAATAAACATGCACCCATGATCTTTCTTCTGGCAAAATTCCACATTTTTGTAGATAGGAGCTTGAAACCTCAACAGTAGGGTTCTCTGATACGCGGAATATGATGGTGTGATTTTCATTAAGTCTATAACTTTTAGGGGGTCTTTCCCCCTTTTTTGAAAATCAGCCAAATTTTCTCAGGTGTGTAACTTTTGATGGGTAGGATTAAACTTTGATGAAACTTATATATTTGAAACCAGTATTAAAATTTGATTCTTTTGATGTATCTAAATGTATCAAAATACCATTTTCTAGAGTTTTGGCTACCATTGAGCTGGGTTGCTCCTTACTTACAGTTCATTACCACAAACTGTTTGACAAATGAATTTTATCCATACCCCTAAACATAACAATTCAGGGTGTTTATTTGCACTTTAGGGGGGGGGGTTAAACTTGGCTCAGAAATAAACTTTACCCTCACCTCCTAATAGGCCTATGCAAATATAGGCCATACCCTGAATTGGTACCTATAGTCTAGGCAGGGGTGGGGGTAAAATTCATTTTCAGTAAGTGATTATTAGATTTGGGAAGAGCATAAGAAAGACATTGAGTAATATGTTCACTTTATTCGTAAGTCAATAATTTGAAAAGCGAAATATTTACTGATTTGGGGCCCCCTGTAGGAAAGGCTGTAGAGGTTTTGCCCAACAGAACAACAATTCAGTCTACAATAATAACTAAAGATTTTGAGTCTTGATTTCATTGTGCAGCACCTCTGCAATTTTACAGTCTAATTGACAGTACATTATACAATAAAATAGAAGTTAGAATAAGTGAGCTTCTACACCCGCCTTTCTTGCTAATTTGAATTTCGCGCTTAATGTGTAGTGCAGGGTTGCCACTTCAACAAAACTACTGGTACTAGCCAGGATAGCTCAAAAGTACTACCACGACAGAAAAGTACTAACTCCCTGCCTAAAAATTTGCCACGTGTTGCGCTTCGCGCAACACGCGGCATTTTAGCACCGTAGTTTCTCTTTGGCTTATCATAAAAGCCAGAGTAATTTTTATTTTTTATTTCTGTATAGCTAGTCGAACACTGACTTCCGATGTGGCAAAAAAGGGCCACTGGTATGGGAAGCAACTACAATCAAAATCATCGAAGTTATCTCTGGATGTTCACTATGAACGGTCCGTAATTGCCTGATAGGGTAATAGGGCGTCCAGAATATCCGTTTTCTGGGAAAATAGGACAGAAAACTGGAAGCAGGAAAAGTAGTCAAGATGTGCAGTTTTTTGAAACAAATCTGTACAAGTTTATCAGTTATCCGTATCAAGCCTGATTTTTTCTGAGTCAAAACCTGAAAAAAAAAAATAAGCATCAGTTAGAAAATTAACCTTTTTTCTCTTTAAGAGCTACTACATTTAAAAGCTACTTTTATTTATCACTTATTGTCTCCTTTTTGGCATTTTTCAGGAAAAGCAGTCCACACTACCATTTTCCGTCCCGTTTTGCCTAAATGGGACTAAACGCGGGTAACGCGCTAAAGGCTTCACCCTAAAAGTTCAGTAAGAGAATTTTATTTACAGACCTATACAGTAATAAAATATTATTTAAGCTCACGCTTCCACTTCCTCGCACTCCTGACCAGCTCTGTTGGAATATCCCAAGTCTCTGGATTCGGCACTTCCCTCCTGACATGCATAATATCGGATATTGTTTCTGGCAGTAGTCTGTTCCGGAGGGGGGTCCGAACTAGCTTTAACAGCAAAAACTGACGTTCGGCCGAAGCGCTGCTATGAGGCAACGACATAATACCCTTTATGAATATAGGTAGGTGAACAAAACCAGAGTCCCCAGCACCATCGTTGAGGGCGGACACTGAATTCCAAAACTGACACTTTCCCTTCCCCTAGCTCTTTCTTCAAGAATGGTAGTCGCCTCCACTCTCTGTTTAGGGCTTCAACTTCCACCGAACCATTGAAACAGTCCTTGAATATGTGGAAAAGAGGGATTATAGAAGGAACTGATCCAGATAAAGCAGTTTCTGGAGATAACCAGTCTAGCATTCGAAGCAAGGGGTCTTCAATGTTTACTCTTCGCTTTATTTCAGAGCACAGCTTGATATAAAACGCAAGGCAATTTTCTTTGTCGCAGCTAGCTGTCTTTCTTGAAGTTTCCGACTTTCGATCTGATCAATTGCAATGAGCTCAAGTTCGGCTCCAAAATGCATATCCGTCTCCATAGCTTTGAAGTTTCTTGGGTTTGAAAAATCTATTTCGAAGACTGAACGTATAGTCAAAAGCTCGTCTTTGATATAATTCCTTTCCAGTTCGGAGAGAGTATTACCCACGCTTTTTAAAAGTTTGTGAACTTTCACTTCTGCGCTCTGGAATTCAAAATTCAGGCCGTTTACAATAGGAAGAACGTAATTCAGAAAAATATAATAAAGCTTGACTTCGGGATCGATCAAAGCTATATAAAGCTTCACTGCCGTTTGATTCCGACCTTCATTTGCAGGTAAGGCGAAAAACAACGTCAGAGCAGTCCACTGTTGCACCAACCTCTGAGAGACGGCCTCAAACGCTAACCAGCGAGTTGCAAATGGGTACAGGAGTGCATGCTCGGCTACTTCACAGAACTTTTGGAATTCCTTATACTCACGGAGTCGTTTGGCACTATTCGATACGTACGTGTATATATCATTGCTGAATCTGACGATCTCTGTAGGTAACTGCTCACAAGCACTAGCAGAGCAAAGTACAAAACTGTGACAGATGTATCCGAAAATAGCCAGCCAGGGAATATCTTTCTTTACGAGGGCTGCAAGGCCGTTGTTCTTCCCAAGCATCACATTTGCATTATCAGATGCAAATCCTATGCAGTTTTTCAATATCATCTTCTTCTCACTCAAAGTCTTATAGATCAAGTTTTTAAGGCCCATTGCTGTTGTATCCCCAACTTCTGGAATGGCCAAAAAGTCTTCCTTGATTCCGCATGTAGTTTTGTCATTGTAGCGAACGATGATGACTAAGTATTTTGTCCCACACTTATCAGTGCTTTCATCAACCATCAACGAAAAGAGCGATTTTTCCAATCTTGAGCTCAGCTGGCTGATGGCGTATGGGGCAAATACGTTTTTGATTAGTCCAGTGGTTTTAGTTCTTCCATATGCAAGAAGCTTTACTACTGATGAATCAGGGATAAATTTTTTCAGCAATTCGGGCAAGCTGTCCATAATACTCATCTCCTTGGATTTTGGTGCTACCCAGGCTGACATTGCCAACTCTAAAGCTGTCACCTGTTGGCTAATTAGTTCTCTTTCCTTTGCTGCTCCCGATAAAGTAAACTCATTGGTTTGGTTATCAGCAATACGCACTTGGTTTTTAATACTAACAACTTTGGATATGTGACTTTCCCTCAGTGCATGTTTACCTAAATGGGATAGGCCGCCAGTAATGATCTTTTCGCAAAACCTACACCAAGATTTTGTCCTATTCCTTGGATATCTTTGCAGCCAGACCTGCAAGTCTTTATCTTCTATCCATTTTACACTGAATTTCTGTATTTTCACTGGCTTTGGTGGTTTATTCCTGCTGATTCTTCGTTTTTCTCACATTAAATAGTTCATTCTCTTCACCTTCAATTTAATTTGCAATTTCTTCACAGTCACTGGCACTAGCTTCAGATTTATTGGCTTCGTCTTCAGAGTCATTAGCTAGATAAATAATCTGTATAAGAGCAGTGACTCTAACCGGTTTTCCATATATCAAACCAGTGGCGTAACTAAGGGGGACAAGTAGGGGCCCTTTGCAGCACAAGTTTAGTTTTTATGGGTATTTGCTTCTCTAGAAGAGGTATCTAATAGAGGAAGAAAGAAAAATAAAAGAGATAAAGAAACTTCTAGATCCTAAATTTCTTGAATATTTGCTGCATAATATTGCTCTTAGAGATCATTTGCTTCCTGACAAGGATGTTTCAGGGGCTAATTTAAAGAAAATATTAAAACTGGGTTAGTTGAGCCAGAATTTTCAATTTCATGCTAGACTTTTTCCAAGCGTCATGGTTACTTTTTTGACATTCTACCCCCCCTCCCATTCTGAGCTCCCACATATAACTGTATAAATACATTCCATCGTTGTGTCGAATCTTGTGATGACATTCTTTCTTGTAATATTCTTACATGTTCTTTCATATTGTAAAGTGAGAATTTGATTGGTTGATTTTTTTAATATATTCCCAGGGCTATATCCTGGGCCATCAGGAGGGTGGGTGCATTTTCAGAAAAGGAACCATGATATTTGGAAATAGTATAAAATAAAGAACTGAAGAGTACTGCTTTTGTGTGTTTAGCGTGTTTTCTTCAGAAAAGGACAATCACTAAATATTTGGCATTAGAAAAAGACAACTAGACTAGTGGCCATTTTTATGGAGAAAATAAACACTCTTGTATCTGTTAGGGTAGGCTTAAAGTTTACTTAAAGACTGATTCATAGGGACCACGTAGGTTGGGCTGGGGCCCCAAGCACCTGAAAACGTAAATTTCTTCGAATTTCTCGGCATTTCTTTATTAAATTATAGGTTTTTTATTATCCCCCCTAATTTTTTTAATTAAATCATTTGCAGTTCGTTTTTATTAACTCACTGATTTTTTTGTTCCACTTTCCATTTATTTCTTTGTACCACAATTTTTTTTTTTTGTGAATTATTTTTCAACCACTCCCGAATGTTCAGTTATTTTCCACTTTTATCAGTAAAGCATAACGGTAAGAGCACTTCCTGAGAATGTGTTAACCTAGGTTTTAATCTTGGATGAGACACGATATTTTTTTTTTTACTGGAAAATTAAAAATTTGAAAATGTTTTTTTTTTCAGAATCTATAAACATAAGTGAAAATCCCGGGCAAAAAATCGATTCGTTTTTGCATAATTTGATCTTTTTTACTTGTTTTCCTCAATTCATTGGCTTTTCGTTTATGCATTTAAAACCTAGACAAATTTGGTGTTTATGTTATGTAAAATCCAATGCTTTTTGTGCCCCTCGTGTTCATTTATATTCATATATTTTTGAGAAAAAAAATAATTCTCTGCTTTCTTGTTCATTTTGAAAATGAGTTTAACTTTTTCTTTATTGTTTGACCTCCTCCGCTAAAAATTATTTGTGCGTCTGGACCTGTGAAACCCATCAAAATAGCTATAGGCTAATATTCTTGGGGTTGAATTGTGTGGTTGAAGAAATAATCTTCTTTATTTCTTGTTTTTTTTTTGGTTGGGAGTTATGATTCAAATTACAAACGGAAAAAAGGCATTTTATGTAAAATAACTGCTGTTTCGTATAGGAACTGAAAACAATGATTGAAATATTTTTTTTTTTATAAAATAAAAACAAAACAAAAATTCTGTCTCAGAATTCCTCAAATCTTCATGTTGGAGCGTTGCAAATTTAAGGCTGGAGGAAGTGAGACTGAGACCAAGCCACTTTAAAAAATTAGACGGGAAGGGAGCAATTAAAATGATTTTTTGGGTCTTTTTAAGAAGCTGAATTTATTACGATCGGTTTTTATTGAAATTTAACAATAAAAATAAAATCTATTTTGTTATCTTGGTTATCACTGTTGGTTGTCATTTCTAATATGCTTGTAAAATTGCCCTTTTCGGTCTAAAGTACTACTTTTGACAAAAAGCATTGAAAAAGTACTGCTTTTGCAGAAAGTATTCAAGAAGTACTACTTTGATCAAAAAGTACTAAAAGTAGTACTTTGGTACTACCCGTGGCAACTCTGGTGTAGTGGCGCCCTATCTATTATTGAAAATATAGTAAAAGCCAAAACCTAGAACCTAGCCAAAACATTAACTCCATGGGAGAAGCAAGGTTGCAATTTGTAGCACGAAAGTGATATTTTAGCACAATTTCATTATGAGTAGCACTAAAGAACGTGCTCAGGGTTGCTTAAATAGTACTGAAATAGCATGAAAGTGTTGTTTTAGCACTATTATAGTCAATTTTTTTTTACTATAGCACCTAAAATCGCTGTGTAGCACGCAACATTTGGGCAATTGAAGCACTTTAAGAACTGACAGTGGTGGCAACCCAAATGAGAAGAGGCCAGAGCTATGAAAAATGCTACAGTTGACCTAAGTATTTAGAAAAACATCCTAGTAAATCCTTATTGTTTTTTTTTTTTAACATGGTCTGAAGGAGATAAAGAATTCAATGTCCAATCAAGTAAATACGGGCAAAATTATCACATAATGAGAAAACATTTTCAATGACCACCAATCCTTGGGCATTTTAGTTATATGCTACTAAAACTACATCTACAGAAATATCATAAATATTCAGTAGTAAGGCTCAAAAATAATTGTAATGTAACTGAGTGGTTGATCAATTGCTGCAGCAAAGGTCCCTCTATTTAAATCTACCAAGTACCTTAAAGTTAGTGAAGGAATTTTTAGTTTGATATGGTGTTAACGCAGTTGACCTTATCGCAATTGAGAGGGTGTAGCCTCCCTCTATCTCTCTCTCTCTCTCTATTTATATATATATATATATATATATATATATATATATATATATATATATATATATATATATATATATATATATATATATATATATATATATATATATATATATATATATTATATATATATATATATATATATATATATTATATATATATATATATATATATATATATATATATATATATATATATATATATATAATTTTTTTTTTTTTTTGGGGGGGGGGGATAGTATTTTAGGGAATAATACCGAAAAAAAAACAAATAATCGATTGAATATATTTTTCTATTTTCTGAGAATATCACTTGCAGAAACACTTGCTGTTCGAGTAAGTTAACGATAACCTTCAACTGCCTCTCTGGCATGTGCGTCTAGCTCGATGGCACTTTGATATGCTGCAGAAGCTTTCGTGTTTTGTTGCATGCCCTGTAAGATCTTTCTTTTTCTAATCCAAGCTTTCGTGAATTTAGGATCAATTTCTAGACATTTCTCACAGTCTTTAAGACCCAAATCAAACGCTGCTAACTTTGAAAACAAGCAGCTCTATTGCTGTACAGCTTTGCATCATCCGGATTCCTTTTAATAGCCTCAGTATAATATTTTAAGGCTTCCCAGAACTGACACATTTTTAAAAAAGCTCATTGCCCTTTTCCTTTTCTTGTTCAGCCAATTCTGGGTTGACATAAGCTTTCCTTTTTTCCTCTGTCCACAGGGCTTCTGTCTCTGAAAGCAGAGTCTTCACATCTGGTGTTCTATACTCAGACAGGGATTTTTCAGAGTATATCTTGGCTTTTTTCAAATCTCCTAATTTCCGAGCAGCGTTGCCAATTCGCGCATAAGCTTTGGCAATGAGTTTAAAATCAGCTTCATTTTCCCGACCTATGTCAACAGCTTTTATGCAGGTATCTGTACATTTGTCATATTCTTTCTGATAATACATTATATTGTGATGAATCGTTTAAATTTAGAAAGACAAACATACGCGTTCAGTTATGTTACGTTGTGTCATTGTTCGGTTACAGTGTTTATTACTAAGCGTATGGAGACTCTTCATACAAAAAGCCTCCAGAAACTGTTGTTTTGGCTTTGACAGATCTTATTTTCACTATCCTGCCTATTTTTTACAGTTCAAGGAGGCTGCAACCATCTCTGACGATAGAGAGTTAACACAAGGGACAAAAGAATTGAAAAAAAAAAAATTGAAAATATGTCAACAAATTAGCCCCATGCAAGAGTTATACCGTTTGATTTTTTTTTTTTTTTACCTAATTATCCCAATTTTACCTAAGACATCACAATTAAAGTTTCGGAGCAAAAAGAGTCACAACTGTAAACAAATCTGGTTGCATTGATTCTTGATGTTCTGATTTTATTTGTCTGCCGTTCAGGAATGAATATCAATGTATATCAAGCTCTTATTTTTCCTTTACTAGAACTTTTTAATAATTTTGTTTAGTATTAAGCCATCTTGCAGGGATAGGCTCAAGTTTAAGGAATATGTTTATGCTTGACTAGGTGTTAATAACTCTCTTATCTGTGTAGCAAGGCCGTATCTAGGGGGGGGGGGGTTGACCCCCCCCCCCTGAAATGATTGTCCGACTCGTTAAACGTAGCAAAATAATAATATAAGAATATAAACAAGTTTTTGATGCGTTTTTGAAAGTTTTTTCTTAATCGGCAATTTGATTCAAATCATAGTTCCGCTTAAAAATCCTTATTTAATAACTATAAAGTATTTTCAAAAACAAAATGCATCAGGAATTCAATCAGCTAAGGCATTTTAATTTTGGCGACTGGTCATTGAGACCATCATTTGCTTTAACACAGACAAAGAAAAACAAATATGTTTATTTAAGAGATTTTTAGGAGAAAATTCCAGAATTATGTTTCTATACGGTATACGCTGAACCTTCTCATATGTGTGGGATTTTAGGCGCAATTCTTCGGATATATTACAAACATGTAAATTGAACAATAAATTAATCTTTTAAAAAGGGCCCAACGGTCAATTATTCATATATTATTGTCTTACCAATAACAAACAATGAAATAACAAAAGCCGAGCTTTTTCTTCTTGACAGGGACGTGTCGCTCCCGGATATTGAATTAAAGGACTAATGCGTGGAGAAAGCGGAACAACCCCGACATCTCTCCAGTTCTCAAAAATCAGTTTAATTTGGTGGGCCTCATGTAGGGAACGTATCAAATATTAAGCTGATAAGAAAGATATACTACACTTTGGATTTAGCCAAAAGGACGAGAAGCGAAAATTGCGCAGGGATTGTCAAAGAATTTATAAAAATACAAGCAAGAAAGTTTGCCATAAATTTAATTTCAATTGTAATCCTCAAAAAACATTAAATTAACTTGTGAATTTGTCGTTAGATTTTTTTTTAAATAGTATAAAACATTTCCAGAGAGGGGAATTTCCAAAATCCGCAGATGCGAATTTTGCTGTTTCCAATTTCTTTAACAAAAATACCCAAGAAAACACGCACCTTTTCAACATAAAAATCACAAACATATTTATTTTTTTTTTTAATCTAGGGGTTGCAGGTAAACAAAGCTTGCAGGGAAAATGCCCGCTACCCCAGCTGACACCACTGGCATTGATCACTGTTGTCTATTCACGGAATGTAGAGGGGGGACAGGATGTATCCAGAGGAGAGGAGTTAACCCTCCTCCCCCCCCCCCCCAAAAAAAAATTCCGACTCATAAAAATGTAAACAAAATGCATAGAAACCAATTTTTTGATGTTTTTTAAAGTTTTTTTGTAAAGCTTCCCCTTCCTGAACAAAAATTGTGAAACTGGCCCTCGGGGGGGGGGGGAGGGGGGTATTCTTTATAATTCAAGGAGGGAAATTCTCTTATGTTTTAATTTCACTAACAAAATTATGAAACTTTGATGCAAATCACAAGTCTGCAAATAAATAAAATTCTTGAAAAAAAAATACTGAAAATATTGTGAGTCTCATCTAAATAGGTGGTAGATCATAATGCCTTCAATTCCCCCTATACGTTGTCAAAGTTCACGAAAAAATTGATTATTTCTTTTTTTGCAATCACATCGTGGTAAAATATACAGGGAAAAGTAAGCTGATAGTGATATCCCACCACAGGCACGTCCGTACAAAAAAATGATTGATAGCCTTCACTGTGCCGAACGCCTAATACAGAGGTAGAATGTAACAATACAGCTGGTACCTACACAGAAATTTATTCGCTCGTGCTGCAACTTGGCGCTGAGAGCTCGGCCACCCATCTGCACGTGCCTGTCATTAATGATATTATTGAAATGCTGCTCTCATAACGAAAGCCGTGCTTTTCATTGAAAATTTTGACAAGTTTTTCAAAACCAATTCTAATGATCTCAAATAGTTTAAAGATTTTATTATTTATCGATTAAAAATTTTATTTAAAAATTTATCCACTAAAAAACGAAAAAAATGTTCATAAAAATGAATGTTAAAGCAAATCCGTAGAAATAAATTGAATTGATCAATTATGCTGACATACGCGAAAAAAGCACTTTATACAAGCTTAAGTCATACTTAGTTTTACTTATTTGTAGCAGTGTTGTCGCCACGAATTTCTAAAACCTTTGAGATTTGTCAAAATCTGTGACTAGAGCCGTAGTCGGAATTTTGTTAGGGTGAGGGAGGTACAAATAAAAAAAAATATGAGAAAAATTTGTTTATATGACTTTTTTTTAAAGTTTTTACGAGTCAGCAAATATGTCGGAGGGGAGGGGGTCAAACCCCTAATCCCCCTTCTGAATATAGCCTTGCCTGTGACCACTTTTAGAGCTTGTTAGTTATCAAAACTTTTCTTCAGTTAAAATTGGGCTGACCTGCTCTTTACAATTGAACGGTTATCATGAATTGTTTGATTTCGCTATACAGAAAGCTAGATTTTACTGGTAATTAGATGAATTGCCTCAAAAATTGCCAATTACCATCCCAAACTTTTGTTTGGAACGTTAAGCTATTAATTATTGTCATAACAATTCTAAATTTGGGCTATTGAGATGATAATACTATAAAATACTGAAAACAACTCTACAAAATCATAAAATACTTACTTACATCATTCCTATCGACACTTCAGTTTATTTTACATCTACCCCCTCCCAATGTAAAAATAAAGACCAAATTATACATTTTAATGTATTTTTCCATGTGTCACTTATGGTTCAACTTAAAATCTGTTGATTGAATCAAGGTTGACGAAATAAAGAAACGGAAAAAACATATGAAATATCTAATTTGAGCTATATATTGCTACCCCCAATTGTGGAAGTCATGTGTTCGTGGTATTTAGCCACCAGTGTTATATCGGTAGGCCACAACGCCACTGGCGTTGTAATATACGGGTGTCACCACTTATTAGAGGGGAAAGCCCCGACCCAAAATATAATGTGATGCCGCGTCTACCACACCGGTTCTGCAAATATCGGGTTTGGTACTACCCTATTTACAGTATACCCTGTCCCAGGGTATGATAACGCAATCGATTGGTCAAATGGCCACTTTCTAAAGCCAAATGTACCCGCCTTGGGTTACGGCTAGAAATTTCTAACTCTCTCCTTGGAGGTAACAAACCCCCCTGTCAATATAATAATGACGGTACCTCGTAGCTCTATTCCTACCCTGCTGGGTTAGGGAAACTAGTACACAGTTTGTAGAAAATACCTTACTTGTATTCTTCCAAAGGGTCACAATAATAACACAAAAATATGTTTCCCCGAACGGGGTCTAAACGCAGACTAAATAAAAAATAATAATAATAGGTACAGCATCTGTTCATAGGGGTGGACCTTCACTTGGCCCAGCAAGTCATCTCAATTCCCATTCAAAACGAATTCTACCTTCCCTGCCCTATTATTCAATGACTCAAACCCGGAAGTGCAAAAATAGAATTTACTTCAAAGCTTACTTCTTTCAACACAACTATAGCTTAGCAACGAGACTTTTAAATTGTAATTGCAAATTATACTATAGGTAAATCTAAGCAAATGCAATTAGAACGAAAACAGGTCATTTATCTGAAAGGAAAAGGAATAGGGGTGGAACACCAACACCTCCCCCCGTAAGATATATGACCGCCCACGCGCTACTTTGGTCCACTCTTACAAACATAAACACATAACTTCAACTTTACAAAATTCATTTGCCTTCTCTCTTCCACCAGTGTCTGTGCTGCTACTTCCACCGCTTGGCTCTGGATCAGTCGTCATCGACACGTTTCTACTGTAAGACCACCATGGTCTAAATCGTATAGCATCCGCATTGGGTTTTGAAAGTTGAAGTCCCCAAGATTCATAGACAATTATTGTGCGCAGCACAATCAAAAACAAAAAATTTTATCGCTCTCACGAATTTACATTTGAGAGGAGCAGAGAATCAGTTTTTGGCACATATGATGATGCCAGCCAATATGAAAAATTGGCTGCACTAGCCTCTTAATCTCCATCTGTGGAAACAACCCCACATCTCAATAAAAAAGTAAATTGCCCCTTGGCATAATTTGAAATAATCTAAGGCCTGTGAAAACGATAAGGGGACTGGAATGAAGTAAAATTTTGAGCGAACCATGAATCGCCTTTTTTCTGGGTTCCCTCCCCTGGGATAATCAAATGCAGAATATGCATTGATGCTAATTGAAGATGAAACTTAGATACATCTCCCACTGAATACAATTTGCCAGAAATAATTGTCGGCTCCCATGAAGAGTAAAAACTATGAACAGGTTTACTGGACAAAGGTTTGGGTGAAATGTGAAGTGACTGGGAGAGAGTATCCCCCAAGGACTCCAGATTAGAAAGGCAAAATCTCGGTAAAGAGATCACAACTTGTCCGCCAGTTGTGCATTGAGGAAAAGGGCTATCTTTCGCGGCTTCCCGCAGGGGATCTTCCCCAAGGGATTCCTCCCCCTCATAAAGGATCGACATATCTTTTAAATTGATAATACTAATCTCAGACTTCCTTTCCAAGTTTTTCCAATCCGACTCGACATTCAATATCTCCCAACTTTCCCCCATCCCGTTGTATGTCAGTCATCTCCATTTTGTAACCATATTGTTTTATTCCCCATGGGTCTTTGACCTCTTTTTCCCTCCTATTATTTATGTTATCAAGGCACAACCCATCCAAAATTTTATTTTTCTCCCTATTATTTATGTTATCAAGGCACAGCCCATCCAACATTTTTTATTATTTGCCACTTCAAGCTGAATCTCCAAATTTTGTCTTTTTTTGCATTTATTTGTTCTTTTTCACTTTTCTCAATTTTGTCATTCGTGCAAAATAATAAATCATCGTTAAGTCTGATTTGGACTCCAGGCTGTCTGACAGCCTAGAAGTTAGTTGTGATAAAATCTCACTTTCTGGAATTCCCCAGCGGGCTTCTATTAGGCCTATCATGGTTCTTTTAAACTCTTGGTGATATCTTTCTTCTTTATATCTAGCTATTTTATCATTCTCCTTTTTTCGTTCTCTGGCTATACTATCAGCCTCTTCTTTTCGTTCTCTCGCTATTCTATCAGCCTCTTCCTTTCGTTCTCTGGCTATTCTATCAGCTTCTTCCTTTTGTTCTCTGGCTATTCTAATATTCTCATTTTCTTTTTTATCTTCCTCCTCTTTTCGTTTTCTGGCTATTCTCTCTTCCTTCATGAAATTTAATATTTGTTGTGTCATATCTATTTGAGTGCTTTTTTGCGAGCTCCTGCTGGATCTCAATTCAACACTGCTCCTTCTACTCGGACTACTTTGATTCCGTCTGTCATTATTTCTTCTTAATTCATTTTCTGAATCTGTTCGTTCTCCATCCGTATTGTCTCTTTCTTTATAGGCTACTCTAGCCCTTTCGTCCTCTTTTCTATTCTTTCTACTTTCATCTTTCTCAGCCTGCATTTTTCCTTATATTCTCGGTGCTCTCCCTCAAAGGCCTCCATATTAGCCTTTCTTTCTATTTTCCTACTTTTTCTATGGGCTTCACTCGCCCCTCTTGGTATTGAGTTAATCTTATCTCTGTCCGACATTATTTCAAAATTCCGTTAGCTTCAAAATACTTCTTCACTCTAAACGAAGATTCTCTCACCCATGTAACTTCCGGTCTCTCGCGAAAAATTGCTGCATGTCAATTAGCCTTATATTTTTGCACACTAATTAGTTGCGCGATATATTGATTGGTAAATTTTCCAATTATGATATAACAAGGCACAGCCAATAATAGATCTTCATAATTCTATTAATTGATTCCGTATTTTTTGTCTCTTTATATGTAACCACAATAGGCTATTATCACTATGTAGGCTAACTCAACTAGTCTCTTTGAAAACGCGGAATTCTTTTACTATCAGGTTTACTGATAGGACCTTTTCTTTCTGCCACCAATGTTCGGGGTATTTTTACCACTGGCACCAATGTTCGTGGTATTTAGCCACCAGTGTTATACCGGTAGGCCACAACGCCACTGGCGTGGTAATATACGGGTGTCACCACTTATTGGAGGGGAAAGCCCCGGCCCCAAAATATAATGTGATGCCGCGTCTACCAAACAGGTTCTGCAAATATCGGGTTTGATACTATCCTATTTACAGTATACTCTGTCCCAGGGTATGATAACGCGATCGAGTGGTCAAATGGCCACTTTCTAAAGCCAAATGTACCCACCTTGGGTTACGGCTAGAAAATCTCTAACTCTCTCCTTGGAGGTAACAAACCCCCTGTCAATATAGTAATGACGGTACCTCGTAGCTCTATTCCTACCCTGCCTGGGTTACGGAAACTAGTACACAGTTTGTAGAAAATACCTTACTTGTATTCTTCCAAAGGATCACAATAATAACACAAAAATATGTTTCCCCGAACGGGGTCTAAACGCAGACTAAATAAAAAATAATAATAATAGGTACAGCAACTGTTTCTTAGGGGTGGACCTTCACTTGGCCCAGCCAATCATCTCAATCCCCATTCAAAACCAATTCTACCTTCCCAGCCCTATTATTCAATGACTCAAACCATGAAGTACAAAAATAGAATTTACTTCAAAGCTTACTTATTGCAACACATCTATAACTTAGCAATGAGACTTTTAAATTGTCGTCGCAAATTATACTATAGGTAAATCTAAGCAAATGTAATTAAAACGAAAACAGGTCATTTATCTGAAAGGAGAAAATAGGGGTGGAACCCCAACATCATGTCATTTCACAGAAATATAGGAGAGGCCAAAAACCGTATCTTTAATGTCTATCGGGGACAGATTTGCCACTTTTCAATATTTTCAATTAAAACAAAATCGTAGTCTAGCATGACAAAGAGCCTGATGAGAACACACCCTCCCTATATTTATCTTATGGATGCCTGTATATAGCTTTTGTTGGAAACAAAAGTTAACTCATTTGACCTCAGATTATATCTCAAAATTGGGGAGTAAGGGAGAGAGCGAAAAATTGTCCTAAAAGTGCTAAAATCTCCCTTTCTTGGCAACCCTGGAGCTTTAGCTGCAAAAACTGTGACTTTTAACCATTTCAAGAAAAGAAACTGTGAAAACAAGTTGAAAAATTGTCATAAAACCGTTACAATGTCCCTTTATTGGCAAAGAAATAATTTTTAAGATTTTTGCGTACCCCTTCCCCAAAAACAAAATTCTGGCCAGAATTCTGAGGGAAAGGGGGAGGGGTAAAAAAAGTTTTCTTCGGAATCCAGGGAGAGGAATTTCGTTGTGTTTTCAATTTCATCAACGAAAATATGGAAAAAACGAAAATATGGAGCTCATTGTCAGAGTCACTTTCCTCTAGTAACTCTATTGCTTGTTTTGCTAC
The DNA here is from genome assembly GCA_027921565.1 of Artemia sinica. Taxonomy (NCBI): domain Eukaryota; kingdom Metazoa; phylum Arthropoda; class Branchiopoda; order Anostraca; family Artemiidae; genus Artemia; species Artemia sinica. Next base: position 69,781,797 of record CM051257.1, on the reverse strand, counting down.
ATTCACGAGTATATTTTCCATTTTCGTTGTGCTGGTTGATTAAAATTTTATCTGTGGCTTTGGAATTTTATCTGGTTAAGAAAAGCTCTTATAAGCCCTTTTTTCAGTTAAAACGACGTTCTTAGAATGGCGAAATAAAATGCAATTTAAGAGTAAAACTGAGAACATCTTCTTAGAACTAAAAACAACGAACGGCAAAAACAAACACAGCTAATCTCATTGGACTTGGACCTACTAGTTTTTGTAGAAAAATCCTCGAGAATGTGTAAGAATGAAACAAATCAGGTTCCAATACATAGGGCTCATTTGGTCAAGCTCTGCTAAGGTGCGCCTTAATATGTTCTGAATTGGTCGTTGATTTGGATGTAATTTAAGATACTTTAAAGAAAAAGGCAAGTAAAGATTGCATTTTTCAGCCACTAATTTGTAAGTGCCTGTTCTTTCAGATAGTTGTTGGAATGCTGGTCAGTTTTACATTAACGATCTGAGTAGCGTATTAAACCCGACACGCACTATTCTTCGCTGATGTAAGCTATATCACGATGAAGCATCTTTTCAGCCTGTAGATGATGATGAGCTTGTGGCTTTTTCAGATGATACTACACTAGGTTGCTGGGACAGGGATATAACAGTGCTTATTTCCAAGCTTAGGGTTGTTCTCGAGGAGACGTATCTCTGGATGGATTCTAACCGATTTGTGATTAACGTTGATAAATCTTGCGTTTTATTTTTTTGCCGGGCCAGAAGTGTCCATCTGGAGTTGTGTGGTATCGAAACGTCCAGAGGTTTGATCAGTCGGTCAAAAAAGTGTTTTGTAAAATAAATGGGAGTCATGCTTGATGAGAACCTGTCATTCCTGCATCACATTCAAGCAGTAGAGCTGAAGATATCCCGGAATCCTGGAATAATAATAAAGAAGCTAAAGAACACTTTACCGCAGGAAACACTGGTCCTGTTATATAACGCTCTTATCAAACCCCATTTACAATTCTGTACAATGATCTGGCAATTGACTTTTAAATCTCACCTGTAGAAGCTTAATTCGATTCATAAGCGATATTTGAAGTTAATTGAAAAAAGATGAAGAGTATTTGTCAATGGAGTCACTGCATCATCAGTCATGCTTGACCTTTGTGTTCAGCTTCCAGCTGGTGAACTCCAGTCTTCATTTAAAACATTATTTCAATCAATCTCGGACCAGCATAATATGCATTGTCAGTTTAATATACATATACTGAAATTTAGTAATCAAAATGTTAATATTATTTGATTTATTAAAGTTATAAAAGCAAGGACATTTATATTTTTTCAGTAAGTGTTCTGGCCGTGGGAAGGCATAGGGGGTATGAGCCCTACTCATGTTAACTTCTGCTCGTTTTGAGTTTGACTCGGTTATTTATTGTAATTTATGTCCGTTTTTGGTTTCATTTATTTATCGATGCTGATTTGTGGTAGTTTCGCGCTTGGTAGATTATTTGATTGTATTTTTGCTCATTTTTGGTTTAATGGAGTTCTTTACTTTTCTTTGAAAAACCTATTTTGTGGAAAAAGTGTTTTTAATTAATTTAAAAAAAGAGTAAAAAATTATCTATTAGCATTGGAATAGATTGGTTAAATATTGGTAAAAAAAATTATATAATGCATTAAATATAAATAGATAAATTCAAAATGTTATTTTATTTTGATGGGATGGTGAGGTGGTTTCCCCTGGGGCAAAGGGCAGGAGGATAATTGGTAGTTATTTTGGAATAAATTAGAGATAATATTGTTTCTAAGAGTAGGAGCAGTGACCACGCTGCGTATCAAACAGTTCGTGGTAACGAACTGTAAGTAAGGAGCGACCCGGCTCAATGGTAACCGAAACTCTAAAAAACCGAATTTTGATACCAATAGATACATCAAAAGAATCAGATTTTTATACTGATTTAAAATATATAAGTTTCACCAAGTTTAGTATTACCCACTAAAAGTAACTCGCTTGAGAATATTTGCCTTATTTTTGAAAAAAGGGGGACTCTGTCTCACAACTTTATTTTTTTTTAAATAAAGAACTTTAGCGTAAAGAGCGAGGTGTTGAGGATGGGGCAGACCCTTACAAATACGGAATAATTTCTGTTCGTTTTAAGTTTAATGTCACTCCTTACTTTCAGTTAAAAAAAAACTTGTTTTTTTTATTATTTAATTATGTTTAAAAGGTAGCGGTTGAGGATCTTGGCGTCCAGGAATTGACTGTGGATTCAAAAGTGGTGCTTTTAAATCCAAAATCTGATTTTTTTTTTCACAAAAAATTTTAAGGATTCCCAACAATTTAACGATTTTTAATAATTTAACGATTTTTATTATAGATTGCCTATAAGTTCTAGTCCAGCTCAGAGACTGAAGTGAAAAAGACCAAACCCGAGAAGCCGAAAAACCATCAGGGAAGATTGGCTATAAATAGAGAGATATCCTCTTGGCTTTCCATCTGACAATCATCAGAACTAGCATTGATGAATGGCGTCATTCCACAGAAACTGGGGGGAGGGGCAATGTCTTATCCAGGGGGGGGGGGTAACCATCCCTCCAAACTTTTGTCCACTCGTAAAAACGTAAAAAAAGTGCGTATCAGAAAATTTTCGTTGTTTTTTTTTAGTTCTTTTGTATACCCTTCCCCTCCCTAACAAAATTATGAAAACGGCACGAAGGGGGGGGGGGAACAAGAAAGTATTCTTCAGAATCCAAGGATGGGGATTTTGTTATGTTTTTAATCTAACTAACGAAAATATGAAAAAAAAACAAGCCTTTTTTCAATGAAAATACTACGAAAATATTTTTTAGTCTAGGAGGGGTTTTAATCTTTAAGGGAGGGGTTAGTAAAAATAAAATCTAGTGATCCCTCCTCCCACATATTGAACCAATGGAATTGATATATCCTTATTGGTAATAATGCAAGTTATATGGTGATATTATTAAATTTGCTTCCAATATGGACACAAAAGCTGGATTCCTAATCAGCCAAGCAAAATACCCGGCAAGAAAATTAATACTTTATCGGATAAATAATTGCTTAGTTTAATTTTATCAGTGTGTATCCTTTTCAATCTTCATTTGCTTGAATAATTGTATATTTCCACCTGGTTGTACACAGCTTAGGAATAAGACTGTGGTAAACAATAGATGACAATGCATTTGACTAAAATTGACAATGCATTTCATCCGCAAAAACTCAAACATTACCAATCTGTTGATTCTCAAAGACAACTAGACAATCAAAGGAAAGCTACAGGGAAAGAAAAGGAAAGCCAATTTGAGTCACTTTACGGTAATTAGTAAGGGGAAGCGGCACAGAAAAGTATTTTCCAAAATCAAGAGTGGGGAATTTCGTTGTTTTCAATTAATTTAGCAAAAATAACCAAGTAAATATGGCCCGTTTCAACTAAAACTACCACAAAAAGATTTTGAATCGATTAGTTAAAAACAAACTTTCCGAACCAGAAGTTTTCTCAAGAAAAGTAAAGGCCATATTAAACTCAAGATCAGAAGGAATAGAAACCTACAAAAACTGAAAATCAAAACAACCAGAAATTACTAAATAAAAAACAAAAGAAATCCAAGAGGAACAGAAATTAAATAAACAATCATAGCAAACAAACATACAATAGGTACTAATATAAACGAGTAAATAAAGCTTAAAACGAGTGAAAACTTAAATTGGATATAAAAATCAAGCTTGAAACCAGCAAAAACCTATATAAAAGTCAAAAACATATTGGCGTCTTTTGTGCTTTACTGAAAACGAATTATATTACAAATATTTTCTTTTGTACTTATTACAACATTGAAAAATAAACATAAATATTACAGTAAAATTAACTTTTGAACTGATGAGCTTTCAGCAATTAATATCATTATATATCAAATATTCGTTTTAATTTTATTAGTTCTTTCCAAGACTGTTCAAGACAAATATAGCTTCATTAAAACAAGAGTTTGTATACTGCCCCCTTTCCTAACTGTAAAAGTCTAAAGCCTACTGCGTCTTTAGTGCTTCACTGAAAACCTTTTATATTAAAAATATTTTCTTTTCCAGTTATTGCAGCATTGAAAATGAAAATAAAATGACAGTGAAATAAAATTTTAAACTGGTGATCTTCGAAAAATTAATCGCATTATATATCAAACATTCAGTTTTGATTTTATTTGTACTTTACAAGACTGTTCGAAACACATACAGTTTTATAAGACATGTAGGCTATAGTTATAATTAATAAATATAAAGATAATTATATAAAATAAGCGATTAATATCATATATAAAGATATTAATTGCTGTAAGCTCATCAGCTCGAAATTTAATTTTACTGTAATTTTAAAGTTCATTCTCAATATTGTAATAAGTAAAAAAGAAAATATTTGCAATATAATTTGTTTTCAGTAAATCGCCAATGACGCAGTAGGTTTTAGACTTTTACAGTGAGATGAGAGAAGGAGGCAACAAACTCTTGTTTGTAGAGATTTTTGTTCGTTTCAAGCTTGATTTCTATATTCAATTTAAGTTTCACTTGTTTTAAGATTCATTTACTCGTTTATATTAGTACCTACTGTACGTTTGTTTTCTATGATTGTTTATTTAATTTCTGTTCGTCTTGGGTTTCATTTATTCTATATATAGTAATTTTTAGTCGTTTTGAGTTTGAGTTTTTGTAGGTTTCTATTCATTCTGATTTAAAGTTTAATATGGCATTTAATTCACTTGAGAACACTTCTTTTTCGGAAAGCTTTTTTAATTAATAGATTAAAATATCTTTTTGTGATAGTTATAATTGAAAAGGGTCATATTTACTTGGTTATTTTTCCTAAAGAAATTGAAAACAACAAAATTCTCCACTATGGATTTTGGAAAATACTTTTCTGTACCATCTCCCCCCACTAATTACCGTAAATTGACTCAAATTAGCTTTCCTTTTCATTTCCTGTAGCTTTCCTTTGAATGTCTAGTTGTCTTTGAGAATCAACAGACTGGTAATGTTTGAGTTTTTGCGGATGAAATGCATTATCAAGTTTAGTGGAATGCATTGTCATTTATTCTTAATCACAGTCCTACTCCTAAACTGTTTACAACAAGGTGGAAATATACAATTATTCTTCAATAGTAAATTTATGCTTCAATAATAAAATATTATTGCACGTTTATATTCCTTCTGATTTTAAATTTAATATGGCCTTTACTTTTCTTGAGAAAACTTATGTTTCAGAAAGCTTTTATTTAATTAATTTCTGTTGGCTTTTGATTGCAAAAGTTTCAAGTTTTTCAAAATTCTCTATTTCAAAATATTTTTTTATTCCAAAATAAATTAACAGTTTTGGCAAGAACTGATAAAATTAAACTGAATATTTGATATATCATGATATTAATTGCTGAAAGCTCACCAGGTCAAGATTTTGTTTCACACAGGGCCGGATTTAAAGCTTTGACACTTCCAGGCCCAAGCGTTTTTGCCGCTCCCTTTTTGCAAGATTTTCTGGGAAATCCCCAAAATTTCGGGAATAGTGAAAGCCGCAGGGCCTAGTGGGCCTGTTGGTAAATCCTGGTCAGGTTTCACTACAAATTAATTTTACTTCAATGTTGTAATAAGTACAAAAGAAAACATTTGAAATAAAATTCGTTTTAGTAAAGCGCTAAATGCGCACTAGGTCTTATGCTTTTACCGTTAGGGAAACGGGCAGTAGCTATGCTCCTGTTTGTAGTGAAAAATTGATTTAAAAAAAACTTTCCGAAAAATAAGTTTTTCAAAGAAAAGTAAAGGCCATTTTTAACTTAATCTCAGCAGATACAAACATCTGTTAAAATTCAAACTGTTAAAATTAGTGCTAAAGAATAAATGAAACCCAAAACGAAAAAAAATTAACCAAACAATCATAGCAGAAAACATACAGCAAGTAATAATATAACTGAATAAATAGATCTTAAAGCGAGTAACGCCTAGATTGAATATGAAAATCAAGCTTAAAACGAAAAAAAATATTTTCCTATTGAAGTACAAATGAAACTTAAAACAAACAGAAATTAAATAAACAATCAATGCAAACAAACATACAATAGATATTAATGTAAATTAATTAATAAATCTTAAAACGAGTGAAACTTGGTAGGATGTTCAACATTGGGCAGCGCATGTCACAGTTGTTTTAAAAGAATCTCCCTTTTTGGTGCCAAAACAAAGATAGAGAGAGCTTGGAAAGCATCAGTGAATGTGATACAGTCTAGTCTAGTGTTGGTTGTAGTGTATGTAAGTATTTTCCCAATTACGTCTAAGGTTTAAGTATCATTTCACAGTGGTTTTATTCCGAAGGAAGTGACGCTGTGAGTGAAATCACTGCGCAGCGTTGCCGGAGACCTCTCGAGGCGCTGGAAACGGATTAGCGAAAAAATTTTGGTGCATTTTGAAAAAGTGTAGTTTTGCGTAAAAAAAAAAAAAAAAAAAAAAAAGAGGAGTACAGTTAGCTTCAGCTTCAGAGCTATCCCAGAGGATATTCTGAAAACCATTCGAGATATAGACATCCATCGTTTCCTAAAAGGGCTAAATCTCAATGCAACAAATGTCCGAGCAATAGATTCTGACGATCTGCGGAAATTTGGAATCGTGCAGATTACACTTAGTTCTGCAGTAGTCACCGATGACTTTGTCGAAAAATGGAAGAAAATGGAGCTGAAGATAAATTTTTATCAAGTTGTTTACCCAGTATTTGTGGAAAAATGTGGCAAACGTCCAGTTGTCGGTTATCTCCGAAAAGTCCCCGGCAAATCTTCAGCCGACGAAGATAGAACAGGGCTCCGACGCTATGGGTAGGTCCTGAACATGCGTCTAAAGATGTTCAAAGGGGAAGATTTTATTGAGGTAGCCACAGGCCGAGCTTCAGCGCTTATGTATATCGAATCCCACAATCCACCGGCGATTATGATAAACCAAGAAGAGAAGATTTTTGTATCCTACGATGGACAACCCAAGCTTTGTTTCATATGCCACAACGATAACCAAGATGCTGGAAACCGCCCGAGAAAAAATCCAAACCAGAGAAGGGGTACAACAGGAAAAAGCCACAATCCTTGGGGAACGGCCAGGTTAGCCACGCCGACGCAACCAACGATCCCAGATAAATCTAAATCAGCACTACAGGGTATTGCACCGCTTAGCAGCACAGAAGCAGTCAACTTAGTTTTCGCAGCCACATCACAAATTCATCAACCAGAGAATCCGAAACAATATACCACATCTCCGCTCGTAAAAAATCCAGAAACAGAAGCCACCAACCAACTGGATCAAACTCGCTAATAATGAAAAGAATGAAGAGGGGAGTACCGAGCACAAAGTAAATGAAGGAGCGTTGATCAGCAAACAGTCACGGATACCAACGCCAGGCAGAGCTTTCAAGAAAAAGCCCGAAATAAGAAAACCGGGAGACACTCCCAAAAGACAGTATAGCAATGTCTCGCAAGATTCGATCGAGTCAAACAGTGAGAAGAAAAAAGTTGCGAAACCAAGCGAAAAGAAAAAAAAGGAATTAAAACAGAAACAAAAATATAAAAATACCTTAACAAAAATATGGCTTTCAGAATAGGAACTCTAAATGTAAATGGTCTAAAACAGGAGAAAAGACAAAAATGCTACTAGATTTTATTTTAATAAATAAATTGAATATTTTGTGCGTCCAGGAGGTAGACACTACGAATATAAGATACCTTCGAGAGAAAGGTTATAAGTTTATATCAGCAGGGCTGGCACCTGACACAGGATTCATTTTTCGATATAATGGAAACATAAATAAAGAGAGCCTGAAATATGAAACTGATGGAAAAGTGAGCAGCATCACGTGGCAAAATATCACTTTGGTTAATTTACACTTACCGTCTGGCACGAATAATTTGGAGCAACGCGAAGAAGTCCTCAGAAGGAGAATTATCAAGCATCTCACTGCGGAATCAATGATTGTCTTAGGTGACTTCAATTGCGTAATACAGCAAACAGACATCAAAAGTAAAGCCAAGAAAAATGACAAGAGGAAACTAAGCGAAGAACTAAAAGAAATTTTACGTGTTTGGGAGCTGAAGGATGCCTGGATCAAAAAGAATAAAGAGGTATCTTACACACGTATTGACGCAAGAGGTGCGAGCCGTATAGACAGAATTTGCTGTACTTCAAACCTCATGAAAAATGTGACGAAGATTGAAAACGTTGTGGTACCTTTCACAGATCACACGGCCTTAGTTACGAGGTTCAACTTTGAGCCAGACAGGACTGTAGTATCGACGTAAAAAAACAAGAATTTTGGAGAATGGACCCAAATATATTACGAGAATTGCGAGACATGAAGTAGAAAAAGTGATATCCGGGTTAAAAAATGGAGTATCGGCAAGAATGGACGGGCTAAGCTATGATTTTAATAAGTTAATGTGGAGCGAAATCGGGGAATTTTTAATAAAAGTGCTAAATGAATTTGGGTCAAGAGGATACCCTGAAAGTGAACTGTCAGTTATATCACTGCTGTACAAGGGCGGACCTAGAGAAGACCTCCGTAACTGGCAACCAATCTCCTTAACAAACTGCGATTTTAGAATATGTACTAAAGTATGGTCTAAAAGACTGGAGAAAAGCGCAGCCAAAATAGTGGGAGATTACCAGTACGGTGGAATAAAAAGCAGGAAAGCCCAACATGTCCTGACAGTTCCTAGAGACCTTTGCCTTCGGCAAGATAAAAAAATGGAAAAAGTGTTAGGTTGGAACCTATTAGCCCTAGTTGGCACTGAAATAGTGAAGGCGTATGATTCCGTAATACGGGAGATTTTGTGGTTATTAATACGACTAAATATGAATTTCGGAAAGAATGTCTTAGATAAATCGGATTGAATATATTCTGCACCGAAAGTGGTTATAAAAGTAAATGGAAAACAGACGATAATAATAAACCTAGAAAGAGGTCTGCTGCAAGGGGACCCTTGTTCTGGAACGCTATTTGAAATATATCGCGACCCACTCTTTCGGTATGTAGAAATAAGAATGTGCGGTGTTTAAGTTTCTGAAACGTTTTTCTGAAAAGTGCAGCTTTTTTAGATGACGGAAATTTTATCACAGGAAGTGAAAATGATGTGAAAACTGTGTGTAGGGGGTTGCATTGGTACGATCAAAGATTTCACGTGAAAATACACAGACAAAAGAGTAGTGTTCTACCCTTGAACAAATCGGCAAATTACGACGATATAGAAAGAAACTGTTGGCTCCCGTTTGTGGAAAAAGCGTGAGTATTGGGCCTGAATTTTGAGAAAGTGCTGAACACAAAAAAAAATTGGGAGGAAAAAGAAAATAAAATAGTCGGGATATTGAGTCAACGGAGAAAAAGCCTTTTCAAAACGATGTTCGAAAGAGTTCTGTATGTCAAAACATATTGCCTCACGCTATTATTTTACACTGCTCCTGTTTTCGCATTACCTGAAAACCTTGCCAAACAAATTGAAAGAGCCATCTGGAGATTTGTTTGGACGGGGAAACTTGAAAAGCTACAAATAAAAATGCTATACTTTCCTGTGGAATCGGGCGGAACTGGGGTAGCAGATTTCAGGGATATATGCAAGACGCTCTTCCTCAGAAACATTTGTGAACTTGTGGTTAAAGAGGAGCCATAAACTGCAATTATGAGGCAGTGGTTTCTCCCTATAGTGGATGAGGATGCAGAAAAAAAGGTGAAAAACTGAGCAAAAAAATTCCAACCCCTCTTCGATGGAAGAAGGTATCGCGGGATGTTTTTAGAAATGAGAAAGAACTGAATTATTGAGCTAGAGAAAAGGAGCCGTTCATTGATTTTCAGTTATCTTTTAAAAATCTAAGTGAATTGCCGTTTAGTTATGAACAGAAAGAGATTGTGTACTGCATGATTCACGGAATATTACCCTTTAGTGATAGAGTTAGTCGAATATTGAAAACTCATACGCCAACTTGTTCTATGTGTGGAGATGAAGTACTTGACGGACTATTGCACGAATTGATTCAATGCCCGTCGAACGATGGATTACCCCAAAGATTATTGGAAATATTAGAAAATGAAGGAATAAAAACAACGTCTGTAGAAGAAAAGAAGAAAGCTGTAAAGCTGTCCTTTTATGTTAAAGGTAAGCAAAGGAATTATGCGCTGTGTCTGCTACTGACAAGTGTTTACATGCATGTGTGGAAAATCCGGAAACGTCAGAAGCAGGTCAAAATTCCTTTGGCGAATGTTTGGCTTGAAAGTTATGTGGATGACTTAAGACGGAGTCGAGTATGGAGGGAGAGAGTAGATGTGGAATGGATGAGTAAAATTGAGTTTTAAATTTGAAAATTTCGATTTAAATGTTATATTGTAAAAAATGTTTTAAATTGTATTTACAAAAAAAAAAAAAAAAAAAAAAAATAGAGGAAATGATGTTAGTATTATGATAAATGATTTAATTTATTTTTATTGGATTTTGTTTGATTTTTGAGTAGCCAAATGGGTATTAAGAAGATTTTAGTAGTTTATTTGTGTGTTATTAAAGAAGGATTAGAATGGTGTGCCTAAAGATATTGTAAGGGCACAGCTTTCTACTCCTCCTAAGTTTGTTTTCGGATTGAGGGAAGGTTGGGAAGATGGAGGGTTTTTTGTGGTTGATTGAGAACAAGGTTTTATGAAAAATATTTGTGTATTATTAATGTACTTCCACAATGAAAGGGGTCCCCTATGGCAGAAGGGCACCCTGCTAAACCGGGAATGGTTTCTCTCTATTTATATATATATATATATATATATATATATATATATATATATATATATATATATATATATATATATATATATATATATATATATATATATATATATATACAAAAGTTTCTGGAGGCTTTTTGTATGAAGAGTCTCATACAAATATATATGTATAGTATGTATATATATGTATATGTATATATATATATATATATATATATATATATATATATTATATATATATATATATATATATATATATATATATATATATATATATATATATATATATATATATATATATATATATATATATATATATATATGTATATATAAATATATATATATATGTATATATAAATATATATATATATATATGTATAAATATATATGTAATATATAGAGTCTCATACAAATATATAATATATATGCATATATTAAAGGTACATAAAAGTCTTCATTAACTTAAATGGAGCTTATAAGCTATTTTTGTTCTTCTTCATAATTAATTCAGGTCTAAAGAAGACATCTACGAATATATCCACTATGACAAAATACTAATAAGAATAAAATAAATGTATTTTAATAGTTTGGACAAGAAATCAACATTTACATTTTGCTTATCTTCGACGATATCAAAAAATTATGATACTTAGGATTTGTTCTGTTACACTCTTGATAAATTCCTTTTTAAGAATTAGGACTTGAGATTTAGTAGGCATACCATTTTTCAGTCAGTGGCAGAAACACTTGCTGTTCGAGTAAGTCAACGATAACCTTCAACGCCTCACTGGCATGTGCGTCTAGCTCGATGGCACTTTGATATACTGCATAAGCTTTCGTGTTTTGTTGCATGCCCTGTAAGATCTTTCCTTTTCTAATCCAAGCTTTCGTGAATTTAGGATCAATTTCTAGACATTTCTCACAGTCTTTAAGACCCAAATCAAACGCTGCTAACTTTGAAAACAGTCAGCTCTATTGCTGTACAGCTTTGCATCATCCGGATTCCTCTTAATAGCCACAGTATAATATTTTAAGGCTTCCCAGAACTGACACATTTTTAAAAAAACTCATTGCCCTTTTCCTTTTCTTGTTCAGCCAATTCTGGGTTGACATAAGCTTTCCTTTTTTCCTCTGTCCACAGGGCTTCTGTCTCTGAAAGCAGAGTCTTCACATCTGGTGTTCTATACTCAGACAGGGATTTTTCATAGTACATCTTGGCTTTTTTCAAATCTCCTAATTTCCGAGCAGCGTTGCCAATTCGCGCATAAGCTTTGGCAATGAGTTTAAAATCAGCTTCATTTTCCCGACCTATGTCAACAGCTTTTATGCAGGTATCTGTACATTTGTCATATTCTTTCTGTTCAAAAAGCACTGCTGCGACATTTGTATAATAGACCATATTGTTACTGTCCAACTCAATGGCTTTATTGTAAAGTTCAAGGGCTTTCTCAAAGTCTTTCTTTTTGTAGGCATCATTGCCCTGTTCTTTAAACTTAGTGGCTTGCTCTTGATTGCATTGATCAATACTTCCACAGCTCTTACTGCTTGCATCATTATCGTTGCTTTTGTCAGTCAGATTATCCCTGTCAACTTTAATTTCTTTTCTTATTTGAACAGGCTCCTTTGAGGCTGGATGATAACAAAAAGCTATAATACTTAGGATTTTTGCTGTTACACTCTTGATAAATTCCTCTTTAAAAATTATTACTTGAGACTTAGTTGGTATACTATTTGTCACCCAGTGGTAGAAACACTTGCTGTTCGAGTAAGTTAAGCCAGTGAGCCATGTAAGCCAGTTAGGAACCAGAAGCCTTCTGAATTCTGGATTTGGTCTTCCATCACTACGGTCTTCAGCCTCAACAGTTGCTGCTACCGCATTTGTTATACTTTCACAACTCTTACTACATTCACCATTATCTTCGCTTTTGCCAGTCAGAGCATCATTGTGAACTTTAATTTCTTTTCGGATTTGAACAGGCTCCTTTGAGGCTGGAACATTAGCATTCTGAGCCTCATTGACTGTTTGGGATTCACCATTCTTCGAATTTTGATCCATGTAGGATTCTCTGTACTTCTTTATCGCCCACGTGATTGCTATTCCAGCACATGATACTGGAATCCCAATAGTAAAACATTTAATACTCATCTTGTACTTTTCTTTAAACAACTAATAGAAATGCCTGGAAATGCTCGTATATAATGTAAAAGTGACGTCATGGTTGTCACACTGCTGCTATTTTATACCGAGTGACGTCATACTATCTGATATGTTTATACAACCTGAAATGGCTTCATACAAAATATGACGTCATGCAAATTCATGTTTCACTTAGTTCTCTTTTAAGTCTTTTTTAAGGAAAGTAATTTACAGATTATATTTTTAAATTATACAGATTATAATTTACAGATTATATGATAAAGCCAAATAGAAACTGATAATACATTATATTGTGATGAATCGTTTAAATTTAGAAAGACAAACATACGCGTTCAGTTATGTTACGCTGTGTCATTGTTCGGTTACAGTGTTTATTACTAAGCGTATGGAGACTCTTCATACAAAAAGCCTCCAGAAACTTTTGTTTTGGCTTTGACAGATCTTATTTTCACTATCCTGCCTATTTTGTACAGTTCAAGGAGGCTGCAACCATCTCTGACGATAGAGAGTTAACACAAGGGAAAAAAGAATTGAAAAAAAAAAAAAAATGAAAATATGTCAACAAATTAGCTCCATGCAAGAGTTATACCGTTTGAATTTTTTTTTTTTTTACCTAATTATCCCAATTTTACCTAAGACATCACAATTAAAGTTTCGGAGTAAAGAGAGTCACAACTGTAAACAAATCTGGTTGCATCTTGATGTTCTGATTTTATTTGTCTGCCGTTCAGGAATGAATATCAATGTATATCAAGCTCTTATTTTTCCTTTACTAGTACTTTTTAATAATTTTGTTTAGTATTAAGCCATCTTGCAGGGATAGGCTCAAGTTTAAGGAATATGTTTATGCTTGACTAGGTGTTAATAACTCTCTTATCTGTGTAGCAAGGCCGTATCTAGGGGGGGGGGTTGACCCCCCCCCCCCCCCTGAAATGATTGTCTGACTCGTTAAACGTAGCAAAATAATAATATAAGAATATAAACAAGTTTTTGATGCGTTTTTGAAAGTTTTTTCTTAATCGGCAATTTGATTCAAATCATAGTTCCGCTTAAAAATCCTTATTTAATAACTATAGAGTATTTTCAAAAACAAAATGCATCAGGAATTCAATCAGCTAAGGCATTTTAATTTTGGCGACTGGTCATTGAGACCATCATTTGCTTTAACACAAGACAAAGAAAAACAAATATGTTTATTTAAGAGATTTTTAGGAGAAAATTCCAGAATTATGTTTCTATACGGTATACGCTGAACCTTCTCATATGTGTGGGATTTTAGGCACAATTCTTCGGATATATTTCAAACATGTAAATTGACCAATAAATTAATCTTTTAAAAAGGGCCCAACGGTCAATTAATCATATATTATTGTCTTACCAATAACAAACAACGAAATAACAAAAGCCGAGCTTTTTCTTCTTGACAGGGACGTGTCGCTCCCGGATATTGAATTAAAGGACTAATGCGTGGAGAAAGCGGAACAACCCCGACATCCCTCCAGTTCTCAAAAATCAGTTTAATTTGGTGGGCCTCATGTAGGGAACGTATCAAATATTAAGCTGATAAGAAAGATATACTACACTTTGGATTTAGCCAAAAGGACGAGAAGCGAAAATTGCGCAGGGATTGTCAAAGAATTTATAAAAATACAAGCAAGAAAGTTTGCCATAAATTTAATTTCAATTGTAATCCTCAAAAAACATTAAATTAACTTGCGAATTTGTCGTTAGATTTTTTTTTAAATAGTATAAAACATTTCCAGAGAGGGGAATTTCCAAAATCCGCAAATGCGAATTTTGCTGTTTCCAATTTCTTTAACAAAAATACCCAAGAAAACACGCACCTTTTCAACATAAAAATCACAAACATATTAATTTTTTTTTTTTAATCTAGGGGTTGCAGGTAAACAAAGTTTGCAGGGAAAATGCCTGCTACCCCAGCTGACACCACTGGCATTGATCACTGTTGTCAATTCACGGAATGTAGAGAGGGGACAGGATGTATCCAGAGGAGAGGAGTTAACCCTCCCCCCCCCCCAAAAAAAAAAAAAAAATTCCGACTCATAAAAATGTAAACAAAATGCATAGAAACCAATTTTTGATGTTTTTTAAAGTTTTTTTGTAAAGCTTCCCCTTCCTGAACAAAAATTATGAAACTGGCCCTCGGGGGGGGGGGAGGGGGGGTATTCTTTATAATTCAAGGAGGGAAATTCTCTTATGTTTAATTTCACTAACAAAATTATGAAACTTTGATGCAAATCACAAGTCTGCAAATAAATAAAATTCTTGAAAAAAAAAAATACTGAAAATATTGTGAGTCTCATCTAAATAGGTGGTAGATCATAATGCCTTCAATTCCCCCTATATGTTGTCAAAGTTCACGAAAAAATTGATTATTTCTTTTTTTGCAATCACATCGTGGTAAAATATACAGGGAAAAGTAAGCTGATAGTGATATCCCACCACAGGCCCGTCCGTACAAAAAAATGATTGATAGCCTTCACTGTGCCGAACGCCTAATACAGAGGTAGAATGTAACAATACAGCTGGTACCTACACAGAAATTTATTCGCTCATGCTGCAACTTGGCGCTGAGAGCTCGGTCACCCATCTGCACGTGCCTGTCATTAGTTATATTATTGAAATGCTGCTCTCATAAGGAAAGCCGTGCTTTTCATTGAAAATTTTGACAAGTTTTTCAAAACCAATTCTAATGATCTCAAATAGTTTAAAGATTTTATTATTTATCGATTAAAAATTTTATTTAAAAATCTATCCACTAAAAAACGAAAAAAATGTTCATAAAAATGTATGTTAAAGCAAACCCGTAGAAATAAATTGAATTGATCAATTATGCTGACATACGCGAAAAAAGCACTTTATACAAGCTTAAGTCATACTTAGTTTTACTTATTTGTAGCAGTGTTGTCGCCACGAATTTCTAAAACCTTTGAGATTTGTCAAAATCTGTGACTAGAGCCGTAGTCGGAATTTTGTTAGGGTGAGGGAGGTACAAATAAAAAAAAATATGAGAAAAATTTGTTTATATGACTTTTTTTAAAGGTTTTACGAGTCAGCAAATATGTCGGAGGGGAGGGGGTCAAACCCCTAATCCCCCTTCTGAATATAGCCTTGCCTGTGACCACTTTTAGAGCTTGTTAGTTATCAAAACTTTTCTTCAGTTAAAATTGGGCTGACCTGCTCTTTACAATTGAACGGTTATCATGAATTGTTTGATTTCGCTATACAGAAAGCTAGATTTTACTGGTAATTAGATGAATTGCCTCAAAAATTGCCAATTACCATCCCAAACTTTTGTTTGGAACGTTAAGCTATTAGCTATTGTCATAACAATTCTAAATTTGGGCTATTGAGATGATAATACTATAAAATACTGAAAACAACTCTACAAAATCATAAAATACTTACTTACATCATTCCTATCGACACTTCAGTTTATTTTACATCTACCACCTCCCAATGTAAAAATAAAGACCAAATTATACATTTTAATGTATTTTTCCATGTGTCACTTATGGTTCAACTTAAAATCTGTTGATTGAATCAAGGTTGACGAAATAAAGAAACGGAAAAAACATATGAAATATCTAATTTGAGCTATATATTGCTACCCCCAATTGTGGAAGTCATGTGTTCGTGGTATTTAGCCACCAGTATTATACCGGTAGGCCACAACGCCACTGGCGTTGTAATATACGGGTGTCACCACTTATTAGAGGGGAAAGCCCCGGCCCCAAAATATAATGTGATGCCGCGTCTACCACACCGGTTCTGCAAATATCGGGTTTGGTACTACCCTATTTACAGTATACCCTGTCCCAGGGTATGATAACGCGATCGATTGGTCAAATGGCCACTTTCTAAAGCCAAATGTACCCGCCTTGGGTTACGGCTAGAAAATCTCTAACTCTCTCCTTGGAGGTAACAAACCCCCCTGTCAATATAATAATGACGGTACCTCGTAGCTCTATTCCTACCCTGCTGGGTTAGGGAAACTAGTACACAGTTTGTAGAAAATACCTTACTTGTATTCTTCCAAAGGGTCACAATAATAACACAAAAATATGTTTCCCCGAACGGGGTCTAAACGCAGACTAAATAAAAAATAATAATAATAGGTACAGCATCTGTTCATAGGGGTGGACCTTCACTTGGCCCAGCAAGTCATCTCAATTCCCATTCAAAACGAATTCTATCTTCCCTGCCCTATTATTCAATGACTCAAACCCGGAAGTGCAAAAATAGAATTTACTTCAAAGCTTACTTCTTTCAACACAACTATAGCTTAGCAACGAGACTTTTAAATTGTCATTGCAAATTATACTATAGGTAAATCTAAGCAAATGCAATTAGAACGAAAACAGGTCATTTATCTGAAAGGAAAAGGAATAGGCGTGGAACACCAACACCTCCCCCCGTAAGATATATGACCGCCCACGCGCTACTTTGGTCCACTCTTACAAACATAAACACATAACTTCAACTTTACAAAATTCATTTGCCTTCTCTCTTCCACCAGTGTCTGTGCTACTACTTCCACCGCTTGGCTCTGGATCAGTCGTCATCGACACGTTTCTACTGTAAGACCACCATGGTCTAAATCGTATAGCATCCGCATTGGGTTTTGAAAGTTGAAGTCCCCAAGATTCATAGACAATTATTGTGCGCAGCACAATCAAAAACAAAAAATTTTATCGCTCTCACGAATTTACATTTGAGAGGAGCAGAGAATCAGTTTTTGGCACATATGATGATGCCAGCCATCATGAAAAATTGGCTGCACTAGCCTCTTAATCTCCATCTGTGGAAACAACCCCACATCTCAATAAAAAAGTAAATTTCCCCTTGGCATAATTTGAAATAATCTAAGGCCTGTGAAAACGATAAGGGGACTGGGAATGAAGTAAAATTTTGAGCGAACCATGAATCGCCTTTTTTCTGGGTTCCCTCCCCTGGGATAATCAAATGCAGAATATGCATTGATGCTAATTGAAGATGAAACTTAGATACATCTCCCACTGAATACAATTTGCCAGAAATAATTGTTGGCTCCCATGAAGAGTAAAAACTATGAATAGGTTTACTGGACAAAGGTTTGGGTGAAATGTGAAGTGACTGGGGGAGAGTATCCCCCAAGGACTCCAGATTAGAAAGGCAAAAACTCGGTAACGAGATCACAACTTGTCCGCCAGTTGTGCATTGAGGAAAAGGGCTATCTTTTGTGGCTTCCCGCAGGGGATCTTCCCCAAGGGATTCCTCCCCCTCATAAAGGATTGACATATCTTTTAAATTGATAATACTAATCTCAGACTTCCTTTCCAAGTTTTTCCAATTCGACTCGACATTCAATATCTCCCAACTTTCCCCCATCCCGTTGTATGTCATTCATCTCCATTTTGTAACCATATTGTTTTATTCCCCATGGGTCTTTGACCTCTTTTTCTCCCTATTATTTATGTTATCAAGGCACAGCCCATCCAACATTTTTTATTATTTGCCACTTCAAGCTGAATCTCCAAATTTTGTCTTTTTTTGCATTTATTTGTTCTTTTTCACTTTTCTCAATTTTGTCATTCGTGCAAAATAATAAATCATCGTTAAGTCTGATTTGGACTCCAGGCTGTCTGACAGCCTAGAAGTTAGTTGTGATAAAATCTCACTTTCTGGAATTCCCCAGCGGGCTTCTATTAGGCCTATCATGGTTCTTTTAAACTCTTGGTGATATCTTTCTTCTTTATATCTAGCTATTTTATCATTCTCCTTTTTTCGTTCTCTGGCTATACTATCAGCCTCTTCTTTTCGTTCTCTCGCTATTCTATCAGCCTCTTCCTTTCGTGCTCTCGCTATTCTATCAGCTTCTTCCTTTTGTTCTTTGGCTATTCTAATATTCTCATTTTCTTTTTTATCTTCCTCCTCTTTTCGTTTTCTGGCTATTCTCTCTTCCTTCATGAAATTTAATATTTGTTGTGTCATATCTATTTGAGTGCTTTTTTGCGAGCTCCTGCTGGATCTCAATTCAACACTGCTCCTTCTACTCGGACTACTTTGATTCCGTCTGTCATTATTTCTTCTTAATTCATTTTCTGAATCTGTTCGTTCTCCATCCGTATTGTCTCTTTCTTTATAGGCTACTCTAGCCCTTTCGTCCTCTTTTCTATTCTTTCTACTTTCATCTTTCTCAGCCTGCATTTTTTCCTTATATTCTCGGTGCTCTCCCTCAAAGGCCTCCATATTAGCCTTTCTTTCTATTTTCCTACTTTTTCTATGGGCTTCACTCGCCCCTCTTGGTATTGAGTTAATCTTATCTCTGTCCGACATTATTTCAAAATTCCGTTAGCTTCAAAATACTTCTTCACTCTAAACGAAGATTCTCTCACCCATGTAACTTCCGGTCTCTCGCGAAAAATTGCTGCATGTCAATTAGCCTTATATTTTTGCACACTAATTAGTTGCGCGATATATTGATTGGTAAATTTTCCAATTATGATATAACAAGGCACAGCCAATAATAGATCTTCATAATTCTATTAATTGATTCCGTATTTTTTGTCTCTTTATATGTAACCACAATAGGCTATTATCACTATGTAGGCTAACTCAACTAGTCTCTTTGAAAACGCGGAATTCTTTTACTATCAGGTTTACTGATAGGACCTTTTCTTTCTGCCACCAATGTTCGGGGTATTTTTACCACTGGCACCAATGTTCGTGGTATTTAGCCACCAGTGTTATACCGGTAGGCCACAACGCCACTGGCGTGGTAATATACGGGTGTCACCACTTATTGGAGGGGAAAGCCCCGGCCCCAAAATATAATGTGATGCCGCGTCTACCAAACAGGTTCTGCAAATATCGGGTTTGATACTATCCTATTTACAGTATACTCTGTCCCAGGGTATGATAACGCGATCGAGTGGTCAAATGGCCACTTTCTAAAGCCAAATGTACCCACCTTGGGTTACGGCTAGAAAATCTCTAACTCTCTCCTTGGAGGTAACAAACCCCCTGTCAATATAGTAATGACGGTACCTCGTAGCTCTATTCCTACCCTGCCTGGGTTACGGAAACTAGTACACAGTTTGTAGAAAATACCTTACTTGTATTCTTCCAAAGGATCACAATAATAACACAAAAATATGTTTCCCCGAACGGGGTCTAAACGCAGACTAAATAAAAAATAATAATAATAGGTACAGCAACTGTTTCTTAGGGGTGGACCTTCACTTGGCCCAGCCAATCATCTCAATCCCCATTCAAAACCAATTCTACCTTCCCAGCCCTATTATTCAATGACTCAAACCATGAAGTACAAAAATAGAATTTACTTCAAAGCTTACTTATTGCAACACATCTATAACTTAGCAATGAGACTTTTAAATTGTCGTCGCAAATTATACTATAGGTAAATCTAAGCAAATGTAATTAAAACGAAAACAGGTCATTTATCTGAAAGGAGAAAATAGGGGTGGAACCCCAACATCATGTCATTTCACAGAAATATAGGAGAGGCCAAAAACCGTATCTTTAATGTCTATCGGGGACAGATTTGCCACTTTTCAATATTTTCAATTAAAACAAAATCGTAGTCTAGCATGACAAAGAGCCTGATGAGAACACACCCTCCCTATATTTATCTTATGGATGCCTGTATATAGCTTTTGTTGGAAACAAAAGTTAACTCATTTGACCTCAGATTATATCTCAAAATTGGGGAGTAAGGGAGAGAGCGAAAAATTGTCCTAAAAGTGCTAAAATCTCCCTTTCTTGGCAACCCTGGAGCTTTAGCTGCAAAAACTGTGACTTTTAAACCATTTCAAGAAAAGAAACTGTGAAAACAAGTTGAAAAATTGTCATAAAACCGTTACAATGTCCCTTTATTGGCAAAGAAATAATTTTTAAGATTTTTGCGTACCCCTTCCCCAAAAACAAAATTCTGGCCAGAATTCTGAGGGAAAGGGGGAGGGGTAAAAAAAGTTTTCTTCGGAATCCAGGGAGAGGAATTTCGTTGTGTTTTCAATTTCATCAACGAAAATATGGAAAAAACGAAAATATGGAGCTCATTGTCAGAGTCACTTTCCTCTAGTAACTCTATTGCTTGTTTTGCTACATTCACGAGTATATTTTCCATTTTCGTTGTGCTGGTTGATTAAAATTTTATCTGTGGCTTTGGAATTTTATCTGGTTAAGAAAAGCTCTTATAAGCCGTTTTTTCAGTTAAAACGACGTTCTTAGAATGGCGAAATAAAATGCAATTTAAGAGTAAAACTGACAACATCTTCTTAGAACTAAAAACGACGAACGGCAAAAACAAACACAGCTAATCTCATTGGACTTGGACCTACTAGTTTTTGTAGAAAAATCCTCGAGAATGTGTAAGAATGAAAAAAATCAGGTTCCAATACATAGGGCTCATTTGTTCAAGCTCTGCTAAGGTGCGCCTTAATATGTTCTGAATTGGTCGTTGATTTGGATGTAATTTAAGATACTTTAAAGAAAAAGGCAAGTAAAGATTGCATTTTTCAGCCACTAATTTGTAAGTGCCTGTTCTTTCAGATAGTTGTTGGAATGCTGGTCAGTTTTACATTAACGATCTGAGTTGCGTATTAAACCCGACACGCACTATTCTTCGCTGATGTAAGCTATATCACGATGAAGCATCTTTTCAGCCTGTAGATGATGATGAGCTTGTGGCTTTTTCAGATGATACTACACTAGGTTGCTGGGACAGGGATATAACAGTGCTTATTTCCAAGCTTAGGGTTGTTCTCGAGGAGACGTATCTCTGGATGGATTCTAACCGATTTGTGATTAACGTTGATAAATCTTGCGTTTTATTTTTTTGCCGGGCCAGAAGTGTCCATCTGGAGTTGTGTGGTATCGAAACGTCCAGAGGTTTGATCAGTCGGTCAAAAAAGTGTTTTGTAAAATAAATGGGAGTCATGCTTGATGAGAACCTGTCATTCCTGCATCACATTCAAGCAGTAGAGCTGAAGATATCCCGGAATCCTGGAATAATAATAAAGAAGCTAAAGAACACTTTACCGCAGGAAACACTGGTCCTGTTATATAACGCTCTTATCAAACCCCATTTACAATTCTGTACAATGATCTGGCAATTGACTTTTAAATCTCACCTGTAGAAGCTTAATTCGATTCATAAGCGATATTTGAAGTTAATTGAAAAAAGTGAAGAGTATTTGTCAATGGAGTCACTGCATCATCAGTCATGCTTGACCTTTGTGTTCAGCTTCCAGCTGGTGAACTCCAGTCTTCATTTAAAACATTATTTCAATCAATCTCGGACCAGCATAATATGCATTGTCAGTTTAATATACATATACTGAAATTTAGTAATCAAAATGTTAATATTATTTGATTTATTAAAGTTATAAAAGCAAGGACATTTATATTTTTTCAGTAAGTGTTCTGGCCGTGGGAAGGCATAGGGGGTATGAGCCCTACTCATGTTAACTTCTGCTCGTTTTGAGTTTGACTCGGTTATTTATTGTAATTTATGTCCGTTTTTGGTTTCATTTATTTATCGATGCTGATTTGTGGTAGTTTCGCGCTTGGTAGATTATTTGATTGTATTTTTGCTCATTTTTGGTTTAATGGAGTTCTTTACTTTTCTTTGAAAAACCTATTTTGTGGAAAAAGTGTTTTTAATTAATTTAAAAAAAGAGTAAAAAATTATCTATTAGCATTGGAATAGATTGGTTAAATATTAGTAAAAAAAATTATATAATGCATTAAATATAAATAGATAAATTCAAAATGTTATTTTATTTTGATGGGATGGTGAGGTGGTTTCCCCTGGGGCAAAGGGCAGGAGGATAATTGGTAGTTATTTTGGAATAAATTAGAGATAATATTGTTTCTAAGAGTAGGAGCAGTGACCACGCTGCGTATCAAACAGTTCGTGGTAACGAACTGTAAGTAAGGAGCGACCCGGCTCAATGGTAACCGAAACTCTAAAAAACCGAATTTTGATACCAATAGATACATCAAAAGAATCAGATTTTTATACTGATTTAAAATATATAAGTTTCACCAAGTTTAGTATTACCCACTAAAAGTAACTCGCTTGAGAATATTTGCCTTATTTTTGAAAAAAGGGGGACTCTGTCTCACAACTTTATTTTTTTTTAAATAAAGAACTTTAGCGTAAAGAGCGAGGTGTTGAGGATGGGGCAGACCCTTACAAATACGGAATAATTTCTGTTCGTTTTAAGTTTAATGTCACTCCTTATTTTCAGTTAAAAAAAAACTTGTTTTTTTTATTATTTAATTATGTTTAAAAGGTAGCGGTTGAGGATCTTGGCGTCCAGGAATTGACTGTGGATTCAAAAGTGGTGCTTTTAAATCCAAAATCTGATTTTTTTTTCACAAAAAATTTTAAGGATTCCCAACAATTTAACGATTTTTAATAATTTAACGATTTTTATTATAGATTGCCTATAAGTTCTAGTCCAGCTCAGAGACTGAAGTGAAAAAGACCAAACCCAAGAAGCCGAAAAACCATCAGAGAAGATTGGCTATAAATAGAGAGATATCCTCTTGGCTTTCCATCTGACAATCATCAGAACTAGCATTGATGAATGGCGTCATTCCACAGAAACTGGGGGGAGGGGCAATGTCTTATCCAGGGGGGGGGGGGTAACCATCCCTCCAAACTTTTGTCCACTCGTAAAAACGTAAAAAAATGCGTATCAGAAAATTTTCGTTGTTTTTTTTTAGTTCTTTTGTATACCCTTCCCCTCCCTAACAAAATTATGAAAACGGCACGAAGGGGGGGGGGACAAGAAAGTATTCTTCAGAATCCAAGGATGGGGATTTTGTTATGTTTTTAATCTAACTAACGAAAATATGAAAAAAAACAAGCCTTTTTTCAATGAAAATACTACGAAAATATTTTTTAGTCTAGGAGGGGTTTTAATCTTTAAGGGAGGGGTTAGTAAAAATAAAATCTAGTGATCCCTCCTCCCACATATTGAACCAATGGAATTGATATATCCTTATTGGTAATAATGCAAGTTATATGGTGATATTATTAAATTTGCTTCCAATATGGACACAAAAGCTGGATTCCTAATCAGCCAAGCAAAATACCCGGCAAGAAAATTAATACTTTATCGGATAAATAATTGCTTAGTTTAATTTTATCAGTGTGTATCCTTTTCAATCTTCATTTGCTTGAATAATTGTATATTTCCACCTGGTTGTACACAGCTTAGGAATAAGACTGTGGTAAACAATAGATGACAATGCATTTGACTAAAATTGACAATGCATTTCATCCGCAAAAACTCAAACATTACCAATCTGTTGATTCTCAAAGACAACTAGACAATCAAAGGAAAGCTACAGGGAAAGAAAAGGAAAGCCAATTTGAGTCAATTTACGGTAATTAGTAAGGGGAAGCGGCACAGAAAAGTATTTTCCAAAATCAAGAGTGGGGAATTTCGTTGTTTTCAATTAATTTAGCAAAAATAACCAAGTAAATATGGCCCGTTTCAACTAAAACTACCACAAAAAGATTTTGAATCGATTAGTTAAAAACAAACTTTCCGAACCAGAAGTTTTCTCAAGAAAAGTAAAGGCCATATTAAACTCAAGATCAGAAGGAATAGAAACCTACAAAAACTGAAAATCAAAACAACCAGAAATTACTAAATAAAAAACAAAAGAAATCCAAGAGGAACAGAAATTAAATAAACAATCATAGCAAACAAACATACAATAGGTACTAATATAAACGAGTAAATAAAGCTTAAAACGAGTGAAAACTTAAATTGGATATAAAAATCAAGCTTGAAACCAGCAAAAACCTATATAAAAGTCAAAAACATATTGGCGTCTTTTGTGCTTTACTGAAAACGAATTATATTACAAATATTTTCTTTTGTACTTATTACAACATTGAAAAATAAACATAAATATCACAGTAAAATTAACTTTTGAACTGATGAGCTTTCAGCAATTAATATCATTATATATCAAATATTCGTTTTAATTTTATTAGTTCTTTCCAAGACTGTTCAAGACAAATATAGCTTCATTAAAACAAGAGTTTGTATACTGCCCCCTTTCCTAACTGTAAAAGTCTAAAGCCTACTGCGTCTTTAGTGCTTCACTGAAAACCTTTTATATTAAAAATATTTTCTTTTCCAGTTATTGCAGCATTGAAAATGAAAATAAAATGACAGTGAAATAAAATTTTAAACTGGTGATCTTCGAAAAATTAATCGCATTATATATCAAACATTCAGTTTTGATTTTATTTGTACTTTACAAGACTGTTCGAAACACATACAGTTTTATAAGACATGTAGGCTATAGTTATAATTAATAAATATAAAGATAATTATATAAAATAAGCGATTAATATCATATATAAAGATATTAATTGCTGTAAGCTCATCAGCTCGAAATTTAATTTTACTGTAATTTTAAAGTTCATTCTCAATATTGTAATAAGTAAAAAAGAAAATATTTGCAATATAATTTGTTTTCAGTAAATCGCCAATGACGCAGTAGGTTTTAGACTTTTACAGTGAGATGAGAGAAGGAGGCAACAAACTCTTGTTTGTAGAGATTTTTGTTCGTTTCAAGCTTGATTTCTATATTCAATTTAAGTTTCACTTGTTTTAAGATTCATTTACTCGTTTATATTAGTACCTACTGTACGTTTGTTTTCTATGATTGTTTATTTAATTTCTGTTCGTCTTGGGTTTCATTTATTCTATATATAGTAATTTTTAGTCGTTTTGAGTTTGAGTTTTTGTAGGTTTCTATTCATTCTGATTTAAAGTTTAATATGGCATTTAATTCACTTGAGAACACTTCTTTTTCGGAAAGCTTTTTTAATTAATAGATTAAAATATCTTTTTGTGATAGTTATAATTGAAAAGGGTCATATTTACTTGGTTATTTTTCCTAAAGAAATTGAAAACAACAAAATTCTCCACTATGGATTTTGGAAAATACTTTTCTGTACCATCTCCCCCCACTAATTACCGTAAATTGACTCAAATTAGCTTTCCTTTTCATTTCCTGTAGCTTTCCTTTGAATGTCTAGTTGTCTTTGAGAATCAACAGACTGGTAATGTTTGAGTTTTTGCGGATGAAATGCATTATCAAGTTTAGTGGAATGCATTGTCATTTATTCTTAATCACAGTCCTACTCCTAAACTGTTTACAACAAGGTGGAAATATACAATTATTCTTCAATAGTAAATTTATGCTTCAATAATAAAATATTATTGCACGTTTATATTCCTTCTGATTTTAAATTTAATATGGCCTTTACTTTTCTTGAGAAAACTTATGTTTCAGAAAGCTTTTATTTAATTAATTTCTGTTGGCTTTTGATTGCAAAAGTTTCAAGTTTTTCAAAATTCTCTATTTCAAAATATTTTTTTATTCCAAAATAAATTAACAGTTTTGGCAAGAACTGATAAAATTAAACTGAATATTTGATATATCATGATATTAATTGCTGAAAGCTCACCAGGTCAAGATTTTGTTTCACACAGGGCCGGATTTAAAGCTTTGACACTTCCAGGCCCAAGCGTTTTTGCCGCTCCCTTTTTGCAAGATTTTCTGGGAAATCCCCAAAATTTCGGGAATAGTGAAAGCCGCAGGGCCTAGTGGGCCTGTTGGTAAATCCTGGTCAGGTTTCACTACAAATTAATTTTACTTCAATGTTGTAATAAGTACAAAAGAAAACATTTGAAATAAAATTCGTTTTAGTAAAGCGCTAAATGCGCACTAGGTCTTATGCTTTTACCGTTAGGGAAACGGGCAGTAGCTATGCTCCTGTTTGTAGTGAAAAATTGATTTAAAAAAAACTTTCCGAAAAATAAGTTTTTCAAAGAAAAGTAAAGGCCATTTTTAACTTAATCTCAGCAGATACAAACATCTGTTAAAATTCAAACTGTTAAAATTAGTGCTAAAGAATAAATGAAACCCAAAACGAAAAAAAATTAACCAAACAATCATAGCAGAAAACATACAGCAAGTAATAATATAAATGAATAAATAGATCTTAAAGCGAGTAACGCCTAGATTGAATATGAAAATCAAGCTTAAAACGAAAAAAAATATTTTCCTATTGAAGTACAAATGAAACTTAAAACAAACAGAAATTAAATAAACAATCAATGCAAACAAACATACAATAGATATTAATGTAAATTAATTAATAAATCTTAAAACGAGTGAAACTTGGTAGGATGCTCAACATTGGGCAGCGCATGTCACAGTTGTTTGAAAAGAATCTCCCTTTTTGGTGCCAAAACAAAGATAGAGAGAGCTTGGAAAGCCTCAGTGAATGTGATACAGTCTAGTCTAGTGTTGGTTGTAGTGTATGTAAGTATTTTCCCAATTACGTCTAAGGTTTAAATATCATTTCACAGTGGTTTTATTCTGAAGGAAGTGACGCTGTGAGTGAAATCACTGCGCAGCGTTGCCGGAGACCTCTCGAGGCGCTGGAAACGGATTAGCGAAAAAATTTTGGTGCATTTTGAAAAAGTGTAGTTTTGCGTAAAAAAAAAAAAAAAAAAAAAAAAGAGGAGTACAGTTAGCTTCAGCTTCAGAGCTATCCCAGAGGATATTCTGAAAACCATTCGAGATATAGACATCCATCGTTTCCTAAAAGGGCTAAATCTCAATGCAACAAATGTCCGAGCAATAGATTCTGACGATCTGCGGAAATTTGGAATCGTGCAGATTACACTTAGTTCTGCAGTAGTCACCGATGACTTTGTCGAAAAATGGAAGAAAATGGAGCTGAAGATAAATTTTTATCAAGTTGTTTACCCAGTATTTGTGGAAAAATGTGGCAAACGTCCAGTTGTCGTTTATCTCCGAAAAGTCCCCGGCAAATCTTCAGCCGACGAAGATAGAACAGGGCTCCGACGCTATGGGTAGGTCCTGAACATGCGTCTAAAGATGTTCAAAGGGGAAGATTTTATTGAGGTAGCCACAGGCCGAGCTTCAGCGCTTATGTATATCGAATCCCACAATCCACCGGCGATTATGATAAACCAAGAAGAGAAGATTTTTGTATCCTACGATGGACAACCCAAGCTTTGTTTCATATGCCACAACGATAACCAAGATGCTGGAAACCGCCCGAGAAAAAATCCAAACCAGAGAAGGGGTACAACAGGAAAAAGCCACAATCCTTGGGGAACGGCCAGGTTAGCCACGCCGACGCAACCAACGATCCCAGATAAATCTAAATCAGCACTACAGGGTATTGCACCGCTTAGCAGCACAGAAGCAGTCAACTTAGTTTTCGCAGCCACATCACAAATTCATCAACCAGAGAATCCGAAACAATATACCACATCTCCGCTCGTAAAAAATCCAGAAACAGAAGCCACCAACCAACTGGATCAAACTCGCTAATAATGAAAAGAATGAAGAGGGGAGTACCGAGCACAAAGTAAATGAAGGAGCGTTGATCAGCAAACAGTCACGGATACCAACGCCAGGCAGAGCTTTCAAGAAAAAGCCCGAAATAAGAAAACCGGGAGACACTCCCAAAAGACAGTATAGCAATGTCTCGCAAGATTCGATGGAGTCAAACAGTGAGAAGAAAAAAGTTGCGAAACCAAGCGAAAAGAAAAAAAGGAATTAAAACAGAAACAAAAATATAAAAATACCTTAACAAAAATATGGCTTTCAGAATAGGAACTCTAAATGTAAATGGTCTAAAACAGGAGAAAAGACAAAAATGCTACTAGATTTTATTTTAATAAATAAATTGAATATTTTGTGCGTCCAGGAGGTAGACACTACGAATATAAGATACCTTCGAGAGAAAGGTTATAAGTTTATATCAGCAGGGCTGGCACCTGACACAGGATTCATTTTTCGAAATAATGGAAACATAAATAAAGAGAGCCTGAAATATGAAACTGATGGAAAAGTGAGCAGCATCACGTGGCAAAATATCACTTTGGTTAATTTACACTTACCGTCTGGCACGAATAATTTGGAGCAACGCGAAGAAGTCCTCAGAAGGAGAATTATCAAGCATCTCACTGCGGAATCAATGATTGTCTTAGGTGACTTCAATTGCGTATTACAGCAAACAGACATCAAAAGTAAAGCCAAGAAAAATGACAAGAGGAAACTAAGCGAAGAACTAAAAGAAATTTTACGTGTTTGGGAGCTGAAGGATGCCTGGATCAAAAAGAATAAAGAGGTATCTTACACACGTATTGACGCAAGAGGTGCGAGCCGTATAGACAGAATTTGCTGTACTTCAAACCTCATGAAAAATGTGACGAAGATTGAAAACGTTGTGGTACCTTTCACAGATCACACGGCCTTAGTTACGAGGTTCAACTTTGATCCAGACAGGACCGTAGTATCGACGTAAAAAAACAAGAATTTTGGAGAATGGACCCAAATATATTACGAGAATTGCGAGACATGAAGTAGAAAAAGTGATATCCGGGTTAAAAAATGGAGTATCGGCAAGAATGGACGGGCTAAGCTATGATTTTAATAAGTTAATGTGGAGCGAAATCGGGGAATTTTTAATAAAAGTGCTAAGTGAATTTGGGTCAAGAGGATACCCTGAAAGTGAACTGTCAGTTATATCACTGCTGTACAAGGGCGGACCTAGAGAAGACCTCCGTAACTGGCAACCAATCTCCTTAACAAACTGCGATTTTAGAATATGTACTAAAGTATGGTCTAAAAGACTGGAGAAAAGCGCAGCCAAAATAGTGGGAGATTACCAGTACGGTGGAATAAAAAGCAGGAAAGCCCAACATGTCCTGACAGTTCCTAGAGACCTTTGCCTTCGGCAAGATAAAAAAATGGAAAAAGTGTTAGGTTGGAACCTATTAACCCTAGTTGGCACTGAAATAGTGAAGGCGTATGATTCCGTAATACGGGATATTTTGTGGTTATTAATACGACTAAATATGAATTTCGGAAAGAATGTCTTAGATAAATCGGAAAGAATATATTCTGCACCGAAAGTGGTTATAAAAGTAAATGGAAAACTGACGATAATAATAAACCTAGAAAGAGGTCTGCTGTAAGGGGACCCTTGTTCTGGAACGCTATTTGAAATATATCGCGACCCACTCTTTCGGTATGTAGAAATAAGAATGTGCGGTGTTTAAGTTTCTGAAACGTTTTTCTGTAAAGTGCAGCTTTTTTAGATGACGGAAATTTTATCACAGGAAGTGAAAATGATGTGAAAACTGTGTGTAGGGGGTTGCATTGGTACGAGCAAAGATTTCACGTGAAAATACACAGACAAAAGAGTAGTGTTCTACCCTTGAACAAATCGGCAAATTACGACGATATAGAAAGAAACTGTTGGCTCCCGTTTGTGGAAAAAGCGTGAGTATTGGGCCTGAATTTTGAGAAAGTGCTGAACACAAAAAAAATTTGGGAGGAAGCAGTAAATAAAATAGTCGGGATGTTGAGTCAACGGAGAACAAGCCTTTTCAAAACGATGTTCGAAAGAGTTCTGTATGTCAATACATATTGCCTCACGCTATTATTTTACACTGCTCCTGTTTTCCCATTACCTGAAAACCTTACCAAACAAATTGAAAGAGCCATCTGGAGATTTGTTTGGACGGGGAAACTTGAAAAGCTACAAATAAAAATGCTATACTTTCCTGTGGAATCGGGCGGAACTGGGGTAGCAGATTTCAGGGATATATGCAAGACGCTCTTCCTCAGAAACATTTGTGAACTTGTGGTTAAAGAGGAGCCATAAACTGCAATTATGAGGCAGTGGTTTCTCCCTATAGTGAATGAGGATGCAGAAAAAAAGGTGAAAAACTGAGCAAAAAAATTCCAACCCCTCTTCGATGGAAGAAGGTATTGCAGGATGTTTTTAGAAATGAGAAAGAACCGAATTATTGAGCTAGAGAAAAGGAGCCGTTCATTGATTTTCAGTTATCTTTTAAAAATCTAAGTGAATTGCCGTTTAGTTATGAACAGAAAGAGATTGTGTACTGCATGATTCACGGAATATTACCCTTTAGTGATAGAGTTAGTCGAATATTGAAAACTCATACGCCAACTTGTTCTATGTGTGGAGATGAAGTACTTGACGGACTATTGCACGAATTGATTCAATGCCCGTCGAACGATGGATTACCCCAAAGATTATTGGAAATATTAGAAAATGAAGGAATAAAAACAACGTCTGTAGAAGAAAAGAAGAAAGCTGTAAAGCTGTCCTTTTGTGTTAAAGGTAAGCAAAGGAATTATGCGCTGTGTTTGTTAGTGACAAGTGTTAACATGCATGTGTGGAAAATGCGGAAACGTCAGAAGCAGGTCAAAATTCCTTTGGCGAATGTTTGGCTTGAAAGTTATGTGGATGACTTAAGACGGAGTCAAGTATGGAGGGAGAGAGTAGATGTGGAATGGATGAGTAGAATTTAGTTTTAAATTTGTAAATTTCGATTTAAATGTTATATTGTAAAGAATGTTTTAAATTGTATTTACAAAAAAAAAAAAAAAAAAAATAGAGGAAATGATGTTAGTATTATGATAAATGATTTAATTTATTTTAATTGCATTTTGTTTGATTTTTGAGTAGCCAAATGGGTATTAAGAAGATTTTAGTAGTTTATTTGTGTGTTATTAAAGAAGGATTAGAATGTTGTGCCTAAAGATATTGTAAGGGCACAGCTTTCTACTCCTCCTAAGTTTGTTTTCGGATTGAGGGAAGGTTGGGAAGATGGAGGGTGTTTTGTGGTTGATTGAGAACATTGTTTTATGAAAAATATTTGTGTATTATTAATGTATTTCCACAATGAAAGGGGTGC
Source organism: Artemia sinica (assembly GCA_027921565.1). Classification (NCBI taxonomy): domain Eukaryota; kingdom Metazoa; phylum Arthropoda; class Branchiopoda; order Anostraca; family Artemiidae; genus Artemia; species Artemia sinica. The sequence continues at coordinate 69,750,049 of CM051257.1, read as the reverse complement.
CCTATGGCAGAAGGGCACCCTGCTAAACCGAGAATGGTGCCTTTTTTGCGGTTTTGAATTTTTTTGTAGTATACCTTGTCTTCGTCAATTATGTTTGACTACCCAAATCCAAAATTCAAAAAATAAAAGTTGTTTTTAATTTAGTGTAGGTGACATTAAAGTTTGAAATTAAGTGAAAAAGATTATTATGTCACCGAGAGGAGAGGAGGTGGGATTAAAAAAAAACGAGTGAAACTTAAATTGAATATGCGAATCAAGCTTGAAACGAACAAAAATCACTACAAACAAGAGTTTGGGTATCACCTCCTTCTCTCACTGTAAAAGTCTAAAATCTACTGCGTCATTGGCGCCTTACTGAAAACCAATTTTATGACAAATATTTTCTTTTTTACTTAATATTGAAAATAAACCTTAAAATTATATTAACATTTTGAACTGATGAGCTTTCAGCAATTAATATCATTATACATCAAATATTCAGTTTAATTTATTAGTTCTTTTTAAATTGTTCAAGACGAATGTAGTTTCACTACAAACAAGTGTTTGGATACTGCCTCCTTCCTTAACTGTAAATAAAGACGAAAAGCCTACTGCGTCATTGGCGCTTAACTGAAAATGAATTATATTACAAATATTTTCTTTTCCAATTCTTACAGCACGGATGAATCTTTCAACAATATTCTTGAACGGATGAATCTTTCAACAATTAACATCATTATACATCGAATATTCAATTTGGTGCTGTTTACACTTTCTAAGACTGTTCAAGACGCATATAGTTTTCAGTAAAGCGCCAATGACGCAGTAGGTTTTAGACTTTTACAGTGAGAGAAGGAGGCGATACCCAAACTATTGTTTGTAGTGATTTTTGTTCGTTTCAAGCTTGATTTGCATATTCAATTTAAGTTTCACTCTTTTTAAGTTTTGTTTATCAATTTACATTATTATCTATTGTATGTTTGTTTGCATTGATTGTTTATTGAATTTCTGTTCGTTTTAAGTTTCATTTATACTTGAATAGGAAATTTTTTTTTCGTTTGAAGCTTGATTTTCATATTCAATCTAAGTATTACTTGCTTTAAGATCTATTTATTCATTTATATTATTACTTGTTTTATGTTTTTGCTAAGATTGTTTATTTAATTTCTGTTCGTTTTGGGTTTCATTTATTCTTTAAAAGTAATTTCTGGTCGTTTTGAGTTTGAATTTTAACAGGTATTTGTATCTGCTGAGCTTAAATTTAAAATGGCCATCACTTTTCTTTGAAAAACTTATTTTTCGGAAAGTTTTTCTTTAATTAATTTTTGTTCGTTTTTGATTGCAAAAGGTTTCAAGTTTTTAAAAATTCCTTATTTCAAAACCAAACTTTTTCTTAGAAAAATCAAATGCTCATCAAAGTAACAATATCAAAGTGAAAAAATGGGTTTGTGTCAACCTCGGGATTTTTATTATCTGATGTTTGAACAATTTTTAAATAGTTCATGGCTATCTCAAAATTTTTATCGGATGGGTTTGGGGAAAAAGGGCGTGGGAGGGGGGCTAATTAACCTTCGGTCTCTTTTGACTCTTTAGAAGTGAACTAGAAGTTTCTATTTTCAATCAAATAAGCCCTCTTTGAAGTTTATACGAGCATCCCTTCTATAAGAACCATATATATGCCCAGAGTATAGCTTAAAACGCCAGTCCCTGGGCCCTGGGGGGTTGTTTCGACCCCGGAGTTTTAGTATCTGATGGTTGAACTATTTTTAACAAAATAGTCACCTCAAATTTTTATCGGATGGGTTTATCCATCCGATAAACCCAAAGGCTTGGAGGGCGGGCTGGACTATTTGCCCTCCGATCTTTTATAACTCTGAGAAATGAACTACAACTTTTAATTTCCATCAAAATGAACCCTCTCTGAAGTTTATACGAGCATCCATTTCATAAGAACCATATACGGCCCCAGGACATAGCTAACAATGCCTGTCCCCCGGGCCCTGGGGTGTTGTGTCGACACCGGAGCTTACGTTATCTGTTCTTTGAACTATTTTGAAAAATGGCTCTCTCAAAGTTCTTATTGGATGGGTTTGAGGAAAATAGGACGTGGAAATAGGAAAATAGTTACCCTCCGATCTCTTTTGACTCATAAAACGTGAACGAGAACTTTCAATTTCCAATCAAATGAGCCCTCTCCGAAGTTTATACGAGCATACCTACCATAAGAACCATATATGCCCCCAGAGCAATCCGTACAACGCCTGCCCTGGGCCCTGGGGGGTTATGTCGACACGGGAGTTTTTCTTATCTGAACTTTGAACTATTTTTAACGAAATGGTCATACGTAAAGAAGTTTTTGTTATATGATCTTTGAACTATCTTTAAAAAAATATATAACTCAAAATTTTTATCAGATGTATTTGGGGGAAAAGGGATTGCGGGGCTAGTGGCCCTCCGATCACTTTTGACTCTTAGAAAGAGCACTAGAACCCTCGATTTCCAATAGTATGAACCCCCTTTGAAGTTTATACGACGACCCCTTCTATATGAATTGCCTCTGAGAAAAAAAATAAATGGAGTGTGGGGGAAGCTAGCTGCCCTCCAATCACTTTTGACTCTTAAAAAGTGAATTAGAACTTTCAATTTTCAATCAAATCAGCCCTCTGTGAAGTTTATACGAGCATTCATTTCATAACAACCATATATGCCCCCAGGGCATAACTTACAACGCTCACCCCCCGGCCCTGGAGGGCTGTGTCGACACCGGAATTTTTTGTTATCTGAACTTTGAACTATCTTCAACGAATTGTCTATATCAAAGTTTTTATATGATGTATTTAGGGCGTGGAGGGGGGGGGGGGTAGTTTCCCTCCGATATCTTTTAACTCTGAAAAAGTGAACAAGAACTTTCAATTTCCAATCAAATGAGTCCTTTCCGAAGTTTATACGAGCTTCCCTTCCATAAGAACTATATATGCCCCTAGAGCATTACGCATAACGACTGCCTTGGGGCCCTGGGGGATCGCGTCGACACAGGAATTTTTCTTATCTTACCTTTGAACGACTTTTAATAAAAAGACTATTATAAAAATTTTATCGGATGGGCTTGGGGGAAAAACGGTATTTGGGGGGGCCAGTTGCCCTCGGATATCTTTTGACTCTTATAAAAGGCTATTATAAAAATTGAACTAGGACTTTCAATTTCCAATCAAATGATCCCTCTCTGAAGTTTATACGAGCGTCCCTTTCATAAGAACCATATACGCCCCCAGGAAAACACTTACAACGCCAATCCCCCAGGCCCTGGGGGGAGTTAAGTTGACACCGGAGTTTTTGATATCTAATTTTTGAACAATTTCCAAAAACTGACTAGACTATCTTAAAATTTGTAGCGGATGGGTTCGGGGAAAAAAGGGCGTGGGGGGCTAGTCGCCTTTAACTCTCTTGACTCTTAAAAAGTGAACTACAACTTTCAATTTCCAATCAAATGAGACCTCTATGAAGTTTACACGAGCATCCCTTTCATAAGAACCATACATGCCCTTAGGACATAACTTAGAACGCCTTCCCCTGGGGGTTGTATTGACACCGGAGTTTTTCTTATCCGACCTTCGAACTATTTTTAACAAAATGTCTATCTCAAATTTTCATGAGATGGGTTTGGAAAAAGAAGGCATGGGGGGGGGGGGGGCTAGATGCCATCAGATCTCTTTTGAATATTAAACAATGAGCTCGAACTTTCAATGTCTAATCAAATGAGCCCTCTCTGAAGTTTATACGAGCATCCCTTTCCTAAGGACCATATATGCCCCAGGGCACAACTTACAACGCCTACCCCCGGGCCTTGGGGGGTTGTGACGACAACTGAGTTTTTGTTATCTAATTTTTGAACAATTTTCAACTCAATGGCTGTCTAAAAATTTTTATTGGATGCATTTGGGGAATAAGTGGCGTGGGGGGAGGTGCTGGTTGCCCTCCAATCTCTTTTGACTTAAAACATGAACTTAAACTTTCAATTTCCAATCCAATGAACCCTCTCTTAAGTTTTTTACGACCATCCCTTCAATAAGCACCATGCATTCCCACAGGGCATAACTTACAACGCCTATCCTCGGGCCCTGGGGGGAGGCTGTTTCGACCCCGGAGTGCTCGTTATATGGTCTTTGAACTATTTTAAAAAAAAGGCTATCTCAAAATTCTTATCGGATGGGTTTGAGAAAAAAGGACGTGAAGGGGGGTGGGGGGAGGGCTATATGCCCTCCAATCTATTTTGTTTCTTAAAAAATGAACTAGAACTTTCAATTTCCAATCAGATGAGCCCTCTTTGAAGTTAATACGAGCATCCCTTCCATAAGATTCATGTATGTCCCTAGGGCATAACTTACAACGCCGGTCCCCGGGCTCGAGGGGTTGTGTCGACATCGAAACTTTTATTATAAGATCAATGAACTATTTTTAACAAAATAGTTGAATCAAACATTTAATCGGATGCATTTGGGGAAAAAGGGTTTGAGGAAGGGGGGAGCTGGTTACCCTCCGATATCTTTTGACGCTTAAAAAGTGAGCTAGAAATGTCAATTTCCAATCAAGTAAGCCCCCTCGGAAGTTTATACGAGCATTCCTTCCATAAGAGCCATATATGCCCCAAGGGCATAACTTATAACCCTTGCCCTGAATACTTTGGGGGAGTGTCCTTCTCAAACATATAATTTCCAGAACTTTCAACAACGTTCAAGAAAATGGGTATATCAAAATTTTGATTGGATGTGTTTGGGCAAATGGTGGGCGTGGAAGGGGTGTTAGTTGTTTTCCAATCACTTTCGACTATTAAAAAGGGAACTAGCCATTTAAATTTCCAATCGAATGGTCCCTTTCTGAAGTTTCTACGACAACACTTTCTATAGAAACCTTATATGCCCCCAGGGCATAGCTTACAACCCTTGCCCTGGGGGCTGGGTTGTTATCCTCAAAGACCTAATTTCCTGAATTTTCAACTACGTTGAACAAAATGGCTATCTCAAAATTTTGATTGGATGTGTTTAGGGAAAAGGTGAGCGTGAGAGGGGGGTTAATTGCCCTCCAATCACTTTTTACTATTAAAATGGGCACTAGCCCTTTGAATTTACAATCGAATGAGTCCCTTTTGAAGTTTCTACGACAAATCTTTCGATAAAAACCTTATCTTCCCCCAGAGCATAACTTACAACCCTTGCCCTGAGGGCTGTGGGGGAGTTTCCCTCTCAAAAACATAATTTCCGTCCGAAAATCAACTACGCTGAACAAACTGGCTATCTCAAAATTTTGAATGGATGTGTTTGGGAAACTGGTGGGCGTGGAAGGGGTTTTAGTTGCCTTCCAATCAATTTTGACCCTCAAAAAGTTCACTAGAACTCTCGACTTCCAATCGAATGAGCCCCCTTTGAAGTTTCTACGACGACCCCTTCCATATGAAGTGCCTCTGGGGGAAAAAATGATAAATAATAATAAAACATTGGAGCCGTATGGCCTTTACTATAGGCAACGCTATAGCGTTGCCTCTGAAGAATATAGGTTTCTTGAACGGGTTTGGAAAAAAAAACTAATAAAATTAAACTGAATTCCCATGATTTGTGGAATAGAATATCTTAAATAAGTTTTTCTTTTGTCGTGGGGGGCCATGGAATGAGAGCGAGGAGTCAGTTCCTATGATTTCGAACAAAATATCGTTAATAAGTTGTTGTTTTTTTTTTGGGGGGGGGGGGGAGGGGGGAGGGTTAGAGCCACGAAGGGAGGGTCAGAGGTCAGTTCCCATGATTTGTCATTGATATACTTGGTGGGAGGGAGGGGTGTCGTGCCATGGAGGACCAGGGGTCAGTAAGTTTTGGAATAAAATTCTTTTAATAAGTTGTTGTTTTTTGAGGGGGGTTCGGGCCATGGAGGGCCAGGGGCGAGTTGCCATAAATTTTCGAATAAGATATGGTTAATATGTTGTTTTTTTGGAGGGGGAGGGTGGGTCAGGCCATGCAGAGAAGGTGAGGGGTCAGTTCGCTTAAGTTTCGGAATAAAAAATTCCTATGTTTCAACTAAACTTCAGCAAGATGTTAAGGTGTAAAGTCCCCTTGCAAGTTTTTGATATGATGATTTTCACAGTCTTACAGTTTTAATGTTTCAAGATACAACTACACTTCTGCTTCGGCTATCACTCAATAGCTGAGATTTACCTTTACCAATCCACTCAATTGTATTTTAAAATTCACCTTATATTTTCTTTTAAATTGAAAATATGTTGAAAAAGCCATGAAAATAAACTGAAAATAGGACAATATTTATATTACTAAGCAATTTAGTAAAACGTAATAATTCGTAAATTCGTAATTCGTAATTAGTAAAAACGTAATAATTCTTGTTTGGGATTGGATAGATTTGAAACTAAAAAATCAAATGATAAAAATATCCTGTGCTTTCGGCGCAAGTTACAGCTATAGGATAGATGCAAAATCAGAAGTCCTATAGGTAGGATCAATTTTAAGCTTTAAAAACTAGTCAAAATCATTTGATTTCATTTCATCGATTTCTTCTGACAACATTCATGTGGCAAATCTCCCAAAACCCAATTAATAAAATTGAGGGTTAGTAATAATGCTAAGGTTCTTTTATTAATTTGCTTAAGATTCACCTAGTTCAAGATAAAGATTCTGATTATTCAAAAATCGGAAAAATAGATTTGGTAAAGGAAGTACTTAATCGTTAGATTTTTTTGTGCGAGGCTCTGATCAAGATAGTGAACTGCAAGGGGCCTCAGGGGGGAACCATCAAAACAAAATCGATGGTTTGATGACGTCTCTGTTATTCTTATATATATTTTTCATATTAATTGCTTGTTTTCCACGTTTTTATATCATGTGTGTTTACCCAGCCCCTTGAACCGAAAATTTAATTTACTCTTAAATATGTATATTTTTGTTTCTTTTACAGGAGACTCTCGACTATGTTCATGGTGGAGAGAACAAATGGGATTCCTGGAGTCTCAAGGGGTCTGAAGAGGTTTCTCTTTGTATCAATTCAGCTGAGGAGGTGGATGAAGTGCGTGAGGTATATTATACTAAAGAAGGACTGTCATATACATCAGAGGATTTGGTGCGGAGGGAGATTTCAGGGAGGGAGTGTATCGAAGATGATGAGCGTTTGTTCGAGGATCGCCCCTCTCTGAGGAACACAAAAACACTCCAGGATGACGATGTTCAAATAATCGAGCCTGATATTATATATTTAAATACCATATTTTAGGAATGATAACGTGATGTCAGAGGGGTGCAGGGGAGTAGTAATAGTGTGGCACAGTCTCGGGAATCGTTGGAAAACAATAGAAATAGAAAATATATCCATTGACGGAGTTCAAACTTTAGGAGACACTTAAAATGTTTATGACGGGTGTCACAGGAGGGTCACACGGTAGTCGTGGTGTGGCACTGTGGCGTTGATTGCTTGGAGTATCGCGCTCTAGGAAAGAAATGCCGACTTCCCGCTGTTCAAAAAATATATTGTTTAATTTAGATTCATTAGCTTATTTTTGGGAGCGAAAGGTTGGAGATATCTTAGGGGAATGATGAAGGCTGGTGCCACGTGGATGATGGAGGAGGGAGGTGTGCAATGTCAAGGTGGTGTGGGATGTTTTTAAGGTTATCATGAATGGCTTGGTTGCGATACGCTTGAATCAATGGGTTGAATCTATAATTTTTAACGAGAAGTGTCTGAAAAGTATTTTAGGAATGAAGATATGATGTCAGAGGTGTGTCACAGAGTAGTAATAGTGTGGTACAGTGGAGGGATTTGCTGGTAAATAACAACAATAAAAATATATCCATTGAGGGTGTTTAAGCATTAGAAGACGCTTAACATGTTAATGACAGGTATGGCAAGGTGCCACAGATCAGCAATAGCGTGGTACTGTGGCGTAATTTGCATAGTGGGGCCATCACTCAAAGAAAACAAACAAAAATAGAAAGGACTAAAAATGAAGTATTTATGAACTATTACAGTTAGTTAAGATTAAGTTTTGCAATAATGGACCATTTTCCTAAGAAAAAACATAACAACAAGCTCCCTCCCCCTGGAATTAGCTGTTAGGACCCCCCGACTTTCTATAATGCACGGTTTTTTTTTGCACGTACTGCGATAAGGATTTTTCACCATTTATTTTTTTGTTTGCTGTGTTTTTAATTGCATTTTTCTGTGTTTTAATATTGTTGTAAGTTTGTTTTTATTAATAAAACTTCGATTTACAAAGTCTGTGTTTTCAAGATTTATTGTTTAGGACGATCAAGGTGTTTACACAATTTAATCATCCATTAATCTTTATCACTATTAATATATTTAAAGCAATTGTGTCTGAAAACAAATATTCTCCCTCTTCGTGCCAATTGTCGCAGATGCACGAAAAAACATGGGTTACGTTTGGAATCCTGCCAGGTGTGTCATGGAATTGACAGAGGTGTGTCCTGTGACCACACGGGAATGTGTTATTTCTTGAAAGTAATGAGTAGGACAATGTACAGAGGCTAACAGGCCAGTCCTGATGGTTGGAGTGCTCCCCATTGGAAGAAAATTGATCTTTCGAATCCTAGCAAGGACAAAGAACTAAGAGAAAAAAGAAATGCTTTGAATGTTTCGGGCGAAAAATAAAATGTCAAGAAAGGTATTATGTGACAGTGATATGCTCCGTCATTACATAAAAGTGCAACGTCATTACATGAAATTGTGTTCTGACCTTGCATAAAGTGTGTGCCGTCATTAGTTAAAAGAAAGAGAAAATGCGTTGAACGTTTCGCGCGAAAAAGAAAATGTCAAAGAGATATTACGTGACAGTTATGGTTGCGCTACCATTATGTGACCTCACATAATATGCGGGCTGGCACTAAGTTACAAGTGGGGATTCCCCCATGGGACCTGTCAGATGGTTACATAAATTTGCGTCCGGCATATTACACTTGACCGTTTAAAATGGGGTAAGTCGTGTGACATCATTGGAGTCCAGAGGGGTGTGTCGTGGAAGTCTTGCCAACTGTGTTCCTTTTATTAGAACCGGTGACCACGTTGCACAGGTGTGACGGCTTGAGGGGCTTGTAGCTCCCCCAATCTGACCCTTTAAAATCCTATGCTAATATCCCTGTCTGACCGTTTAAAAAGGCCTGGGTGTGTTCCCTTTAATAGAAACTGTGACCGTATTAAACAGATGCTAGGAATTAGTGTCTCTTCTATCTGACTTCCAGAAATTCCATGTTAATTTCCTATTTATTACTACTTGTGTATTATCCGTACCACACTCCAATTAATTACGCTGAAACACCTGGAATTCTGGGAATCTTGCCAGGACATATCGTGATATCACAGGGCTCTCATAGGAATCCCATGTCAATTTTCCTATCTGACCGTTTAAAGGCGAGCGTGTGTTCCCTTTAATAGATGGGCTAGTAACCCCTATTATTACTACTTGTTAATTATCCCGACCATACTCCGATTAATCATATAACAAAATAGTGAAGCACTTGGGAAAAGCTGACCGTATTGCACAGGTGCTAGGGACCAGGAGCTCCACTTGTACAACCCGCTGTGGGACTTTCAGAAATCCCATGTTAATTTCCTATGGATGACTTTAAAATCCTATGTTAATTTCCTCTGGATGACTTTAAATCCTAATTTAATTTCCTATGGATGATTTTAAAATCCTAAGCTAATTTCCATATCTATTACTACTTGTCTGTTATCCCGATCACACTCCAATTAGTTATATTACGTCATAGCAACCAAAAACACCGTGGAATCTTGGTAACCAGCCGGTAGAAATAGGTGACCGCATTGCCCAAGTGCGAGGGACTAGAAGCTCCACTTGTACACCCCCTATGGGCCTTCCAGAAATCCAATGTTAGTTCCAGAAAGTATTATGACCCTACTACTTCCATGTTGATTTACGATAATATTTCTGGTCTACTCCTTTGTTATGAAAGTAAAAACTATCGCTAAACCCTAAAACAAGTATTTTTTTGTATAGAAGGGCCCCCTTCAACCCCATCCCCTTCTGGTGGGTCTTGATCATCCCCTTATGGTCAATCGATCAGAGATTTTAAAAGCCAAAAGTGATAGTATATTTGTTACTGTGAATGTCCGAAATCTGATTAACGTTGACAACGGTGAATGTCCGAAATTCCCTTTTCTCTGCTTGGATTCAATTAGTTCAGGTCCTCATTAGTATTTCCAAAGCAAAATTTTCGGTTGATGAAGAGGGGTATTATTGATCATATGAATGGGAGCCAGCGTTTACTCCTCCAAAAAGTACGCCCTCCCCCATGAAAAATACTCCTCCCCTTCATGGAAAATGATATGTTTGTATCTTTGAAATTTGTGCCTCCTGTAACAAAAGGGGCTAAAAAAGGGCAATATTTTTTGAATGGCCTTAGACTTACATGAAACTTTGGCCTAAGAAGACCCAAATGCAGAAAAAAAGTTGCTTGCCTTGTAGTGCATCCCAAAAAGGACCAAAAAAGTGTCAAAAGCCTTTTCCCCACCCTCTTCACATGGAAGGGCCTAATCAAAATTAAGGCTCTAAAGTATAGTCAGTCCATCGGCACCTCTTGAAAGGTATATCTCATGAAAGAACTCAAAACTTACAAACTCAGGAGATGACTCATTCGACAGCAAATTGAAAGCTCTTGTGCCCTTATTAAAGGCCAAAAACTACTGGAGGGTATTCAGCCTTCCTCACAATTGAATTTATGCTATCCAGGTGGGTCTTGAACGTCCCCTTATGGTCAATCGATCAGAGATTTTAAAAGCCAAAAGTGATAGTATATTTGTTACTGTGAATGTCCGAAATCTGATTAACGTTGACAACGGTGAATGTCCGAAATTCCCTTTTCTCTGCTTGGATTCAATTAGTTCAGGTCCTTATTAGTATTTCCAAAGCAAAATTTTCGGTTGATGAAGAGGGGTATTATTGATCATATGGATGGGAGCCAGCGTTTAATCCTCCAAAAAGTACGCCCTCCCCCATGAAAAATATTCCTCCCCCTTCATGGAAAATGATGTGTTTGTATCTTTGAAATTTGTGCCTCCTGTAACAAAAGGGGCTAAAAAAGGGCAATGTTTTTTGAATGGCCTTAGACTTACATGAAACTTTGGCCTAAGAAGACCCAAATGCAGAAAAAAAGTTGCTTGCCTTGTAATGCATCCCAAAAATGACCAAAAAAGTGTCAAAAGCCTTTTCCCCACCCTCTTCACATGGAAGGGCCTAATCAAAATTAAGACTCTAAAGTATAGTCAGTCCATCGGTACCTCTTGAAAGGTATATCTCATGAAAGAACTCAAAACTTACAAACTCGGGAGATGACTCATTTGACAGCAAATTGAAAGCTCTTGTGCCCTTATTAAAGGCCAAAAACTACTGGAGGGCATACAGCCTCCCTCACAATTCAATTTATGCTATCCTGCACTCCTTTAAACCCTATGATATCAAATCAAATTTTTAAATATCTGTTTTCTTCAAATTACATTGAAATGTTTAATAAGTTTGCCTTCGGAGTTGACATCACCCAGCAGCCCCAATGTTAAATTTTATATTACCTTGCTATTATAGATGAACCCCCAGAAACACAAAAAAGAATTAAGATAAGACAAAAATGTAAAAACAAACACTATAAGGTATTCCACATCACATGTTATAGCTATGCTTGGTAGAATATATCAAAATTCACTCTTGTTTCATTATTTTCATTTGAATTACTTTCTCTGTGGCTGCTCAATTATTCATGTGAGGCAGGGGGGATTTCAGTTTTATTGCAAGGCTTAAAAATGAACTCAATACGATAAAAATAGAACTATTCCACAATCTATGAAATCAATCCTGCAATAATTAAAAATATAAAGTATTTTTGAATATTTTATCGTCTTCCAGAACTCGAGCGGTCCAAAATTCTAAAGCCCGATGAGTCTGTATAATCTCCTAAATCGGGAACGGAGGAGATGAGCGAAGTTACGCCCCTAGATTGGTCTCCAGCCTCCCCCTCCCCCTTCCCCTACTGTCTACGCTAAAGTTTTCTTCTTTATGCCAACTACGCTGATCCCCCTCAAAAGACTTTAATAAGGTAAAGTTTTGTATGGGAAGAAAGTTAAAAGTTTTAATATATTTCGAGGGGATGTTAAAACACATCAAAATACACTAATTCAAACTAGATAAAGAATTGGCTATCGAATTACTCCCAGAAATTCTCTCAAACTGAAAATGTTAAAATACTTAAAATTACTTCCATACTTAAACTAAGGTTGAAATACTTTGCGATAGATGCAACACTGTCGTGGCACACACAATCCGATACTGAGCAAATCAAGACAATCCTGTTGTCTCTGAGTCAACAAATGAAATAGTCTACCCACCCTTTTTTAAAGCTATTTTTTCGATACAGAGGATTGCCTCTGTTCTTGCAAATTGTCCTTCGTGTAAGTAAGTTTTGCGATGAGACACTTTAGCAATCTAAAAACCCCTCAAATAAGTGTAAATAGCCAAATAAGCGCAAAAAAAATAACAGACTATTGGCTCTGTTATTAAAATTTTCCTTCGTGTGTGAGAAAGCCTTATTTGTGTAATTTCTGTAAATGTAACAAAAACCCTAAATTGTATAAACTCAGCAAACCAAGGCAAATTATTCTTAGTCCAATAAAGTAAACCCCACTGTGTTGCGTAACTTACCTTGCCTTTCTATCACTATAATTTATATCGCCAGATAAACAGGGTTAACTAGATTCATTTCAAGTTGAGACATCAGTGACCCCCCTCAAAAGATCATATGATAATACAAGCCAGTATTATTATGTGCAAAAAGTAGAATTGAACATGACATGTTTATTTAAAAAAAAACTAAGAAAGAAACAATTACTATTTTAAGCAAACGGCTAATATTGGCCAAAATTTAAAGAAGAAATGGCACAAAAACTAGTCCTGAGTGAATTAAATAAAAAACATTGTATTTTAACTGAAAGTAAGGAGCGATGTTAAAACTTAAAACGAAGAGAAATTATTCCGTAAGTAGAAAGGGGGGTACCAGCCCCACGAGGACAATACCCCTTCGAATCCCGATCCGGACACTTTTTTTTTAAAAACTCCCACGAGGACCACGTGGTTTATGGTTTTGTCACTGAGAATGAAAAAACAGGAATTTTCTCACTTGGAAAAACAGGAATTTTCTCACTTTTATGTCTGTTTTCATGGATGGTTATGTGTGTTGTTCGATTTATTTGATGTTTTTCATGGTTGTCAACATCAAATTATGGATGTTTTATGGTTTTGTCAGTGAGAATGGAAAAACCGGAACTTTCTCACATTTATGTCTGTTTTTATGGTTTTTGTCAGTGAGAATGGAAAAACAGGAACTTTCTCACATTTATGTCTGTTTTTATGGTTTTTGTCAGTGAGAATGGAAAAACAGGAACTTTCTCACATTTATGTCTGTTCGTTGTCAGTGAGAATGAAAAAACAGGAACTTTTGTCAGTGAGAATGGAAATGCTCGGCGCGAATGTTATGAGTTTCCAGGAAAACAGTTAGATCACGTGTTTCCTTCTCAGCCAATCAGCGAGTCGGTTACATCCCCCTTCTCAGCCAATCAGAGGGCTGGTTACATATTAGCGTCGGAGGGAATATAAAGAAAGGGTTTTTTGCTAAAGTTTTATTAGTCTGTGAATAGAATTCAAAGGAGTGAGAAAAAGAAGAACAGTTTGACTTTACTCATTTGGATATATATTTGTGATGGCGATGAGTGGAATGTTTACCCTATTAGAAGTTGATAGTGGAGTTGATGATAATAGTACAAGAGCACCAAACATTGCGGTCGAAATCACGAAAGGATCACGTCTTTGTCTGGAATGGGATGCAGTATATGCAAGATATGTGATATCCTTGAGCAAATTTAAAATGGAGGATCAATTATGTTTTGCCGCTAAAGTTGATATAGCACATGTGAATAGACTTCAATGTGCTTTAAGTGCATTGGTGAAACATATTGAAGACAATAAACAGTATCGCTAATTGTACATGCTCTGTATTATTGATGTTGTTGTAATTATTCAATAAAATTGTTTCGAAATCGAAAATGTTTTCTTTCTTTTCTAGTTAGGCTATGGGGCTAACGAATCAGGGTCAGTCTAGAGTCAGCAGTCGGAGTGAAAGGATTGAAAAATGAATAAATTTGAGAAAGAGAGAATTAGATCAAATCTAGTGTTTATGGAAAAACATTTGATTTTGGATGATGATTTTCTCGAGTTATCTCTTAAACGCAGGATATTCTCTTGTCAGGGAACACTTGACAATATAATGAGGAGTGATTCTCCCCCATTGGACTATTGTATGAAACTTTTAAAATGTGATTCAAATGCTTATAGTCAATTTATTGATATATTAATTGGAACAAAGCAGAATCATATTGTGGATATACTTTTGAAAATATTGCCAATGGATTCAATGTAGATGGCTCCCCCGTCATTCGAAAGAGGTAACGTTACAGAGCTACTCCTCTCCCCCATTTCCCTCTCATTGAATTTATGGAGCGAGGATGATCAGTTTCGTTTTAGCTGTGAGTGAGTTGACATCGGAAACCGAAAAATGTTCTATATATGTCCATTGTGCATGTACACTCTTGGCAGTTGGACTCAATGTGAGAATTGTACAGTTATAGATGACTATAGTGAAAAGTGTAAATTATGTAATCCTTGTAAATTACATAGAGGCTATGCAGTACAAATTAAAGGATGTAATTCATGTCTTGAGGAGGTGTGTGACTCTCATCCTAGAGGGCACCTGTGCTCCAATTGTCACTATGATAAATGTGATCAGTGGGAGAATACTTACCCCGCTATGATTGGAAAGAATCCCAAACGTGATTTTAGTTTATTTCTACGAGATTGGTATCGTCTTGGATTTAAATTATTCTGGGAAGAGGAATCTGGTCTACGATTCAACTGTTGGGGTAACAAGACAATTTGGTTTCTACGTCATCGTTGTGATGACACTACCTACTATGACTATAAACCAAGTGATTTTTATTTGGCAGTTACCGAATGTGATTCACCATTTGAAAACACTGTATGTGATATTGCTTCAAATAGACAGATTGAAACTCGTGAATTTCATAATATGAATGCAAATAGTATCATTGACTATACAAAGAGATATGACAAGAGTGAAGTTACATTGTACTGTAGAAAATGTGACCCTGACTTTGCAGCCAATCAAGATCAATATACAGTGAATCCAAATGATTTACCAGCATTAGTGGTTCACGACAGTTGCCTATACATCGAAGATGAAGAAATCTAAAGTGAAGATTTAAAGACATTGTTGTATATATATGCATTTTATTAATAAACAAATTCACAAACATTTTTTAAGCACTTTACTCTTAGGGCACTGAAATCAATACTATATAGGTCTGAGAGGATATTTTCCACTAGAAAGTCATTCAGACGAGGATTGTCAACATAAATGTGGAGAAACTGCTTGTAAGTGTAGCCGCGACATCGGAACACAAAATATAGTAGTGCATGGAAGCCACAGCTTTTAGTCGTTAGATCCTGAACCCTCTTCCGATTTTGAATAATAGTTTTCCCACTGCTCTCAATATAGTTGCTGATGTGGGTGTGTAGAATGTATAGGGTAGACCAAGAGGATCAAAAAATTCAATCGTCTTCATTGTTTGAAAGATGCACAGCCAATGACCCGTCAACACAGTCGACGGACTGCTATTAACAATAATCAAGGTATTGTTGACACTTTGAATTTTTCAAAGAAAGTCCGAGGGCAGACAATAAGATTTGTACTGGGACATGTAGGGGTCCATATTAAATACATTGATTATTTGACTGGTGTTCATGGCGCTAAGTCTAGTAGAACACTGCCTTCGGGAGTGATTTCCCGATAGGTTTCATATTGATTTAGTGAGATTAGTGCAATACTCTCAGCCAATGGGTCGGCAAATGTACACTCTAAACGCACACTCCCCGTACGTACTATACTCATATCCTGTGTACCTGACAAATCCAGTACAATGATACCATGTGTTTTAGCAAACATATCTTCGGTTATACCATTTTCAAATAGTGGAGAGTCATGATCTAGGGTTTGCATGGTCAACTCGCACAATGTTCTATAGGATTTATCAAAAGATAGATTGTAGAGTGGGATACCGTTTACTTTGCACACAAGAGATGATAGTCCAAACATCTCGAATTTATGTGGGCATTCAGTCCATGATCCTATTGCACTGGCGCTTTTTACAAATGCCAAAGCAAGTTTTGACGGAATTTCACCATTGATAAAGGATGAATCGGTGAAGGTGCGTGAGCCCATTGCAATATGACGCTGATTGGTGATTGTATGAGGAACAAGTAGTTTAATATTATTTCCATTGGCTCTCAGTTTTTCCACTGCCAAAGCAACAGAACTCATGACCTGTTGTTTGCGTACATGAAGTATTGCCGAGGTGAGGGAGAGACTTACATCAGGATTGACAGCAAGTTCTTTTCTCAATATGAAATTGGAGGGTGCAAGCGTTAGTTTTATATCCACTTTAACATTGGGTGGCAGCCATTGGGGTATATTAAATATTTCATGATATATTTTTCCAACTAGATGTAATTCACTAGTTGTAGCATTTTTAAGTGCATCTGTACTATCAGTATTAGTAATATATTCATATCCATTGGAGGTGCCTCTCAATTCCTTGTATGACTTGGGTGTCATCAGCATGAATTGCATATAGCTTGTATAATTTGAGAGATTGTTGCTTGTGCTCACCAGCGTGCCATTGATGTAGACACTAATTTGACGAAATAAATTATGTAATATACAATTTTCATAGGATATTCCATCGGCCCGAATTGGCATTGTATTATCGGATTTCCGGACTTTCATTTGCAAATCTATAAATGTTGAAGACATGTCCATAAAGTAGTCTTCATTGGAATAAATTTGAAAGTGGATATTATCGGAGAGGGGTTGTTGTGGATAAAATTGTTCATAGTATCCATGCTTGACACTCACATCAACATTTTCAGCATTGAATAGATTCAATGAGGCGGTGATTGAAGGTTGAGAATCCTTATGCGGTAGGTAGGACATTTAGGAGAAGAAATCTAGTTTCGATCTAACAATTTTCTTCCTGGGACTTCTTCTTCTGTTTACAGCACGTGTCGGCTTTTTCCTTCTTTTCTTTGACAAGAGGGATGATGTCTTTCGTTTCCGACCTGAGTGGAGACTGATGAGTGATGCATTGTTTCTTGACCTTTTTAAGCCTTTACCATTTTGTTTTAATCTCTCGCCAAGGGTTCGCGCACTGGACCTAAGATTTTCCGAAGCACTTTTTTTAAAATCCTTGCCAGAGCCCCAATCGTATAGTGTAGAGGATGCAAAATCTGTCGCAGCCGGTACAAGATATTTTCTAGCCAGTGGTAGTGAAGAGCGAAACAGCTTAGCAAACCAACTGCCAAGACCGTAGCCAGACATTGACGAGCGACCTTTGTAGTAGTCCATTCCATTGCCCTGTTGTCCTGGGCCAAGAGTATTAACATAGCAGTCAATATCAGGACAAGTGAATACCACTTTTTTATTAGACATCTTGCTTTTGAACGATGGGTCGAAAATGGCATGTAATCACAGCCAAACCTTTTGAAATTGCTATGGGATCACCCAATTCGGTTCTTAGTGTTAACTGACAGAGTTCCAAATAGGAAGTGTTTACGGGAATATACTGAAGATGCTTTATATTGTAGTGGTGAATATGTTCTTGATTGGTTTTTCGTTCAAGAACTCGTAGGAGGGGGACATTTGAATTACCAACCCGAGATGTTTCCACAAATGAAGCGTAGAGAAATATACAAGTGTCTGTGGAGAAGGCAGGCGGGTAGTCAGCAAAAATGAAATTAGTGTTTCCGGCACTTTTACCATTGATTATATTGAGCTTAAAGCCAAGAACATCCTTTAGATTATCGTTGAGAATAACCTTTTCACTGGCAATAGGTGAACTAATGTAGATCTTGCCCTCCTCCTTTGAATAGTTGAAATGAAAAGCTCCCTTTTTACGAGCGGAAATTCTTTTATTAATAGAACGACATAAATCATTCATACAGGTGAGTTCCTCGTAGGGTAATTCAATGTATGGATAATTCATCCAATTGATTTTTGAATTTGTTCTTGATCACTTGAGGATGGTGGAGGCGGCCAATCATTGGGTCTAATTTTTATATCATATTTACGATCTTTTCTCAGGATGTCGTAGGTATTTTTGAGAATACAGTCGACAAGAGCCACTTCATACTTTCTATTGTCGTCGAATTTGATGGTGGGGGAGAGTTTCGTCCAAAAATCACTTGTTCTATTCAAGTCATTGTAGAGAGGATCGGAAACATTGGACATGAAAGTCACATAGAAATCATTGGGCATTGTTAATATCTTCAGCACTGACCCAAGAATCAAAATCTGAGTTGTATCCTAGCCAGCGAACAAACAACTGTCTCTTGCCATGATGTGTACGACTCTTTAATATCTTTTCAATTTGATAAATTTCACTAGTGTTTCTAACTTTTTGCAGTTCATATTCATAAAAACCGCCGAGAATCTCGTCATCTTTGGTGTCTCGCAGTCGATATGTCGTGGGCTCGGTGTCCAGGATTTTGGACACTTTAAAAAGTTCAGTGCTCCATAAATAATTCCCTTTTCAAAAATATTGCTGGTTCTATTAATTCGAACAGTATCACCAACATTGAATTTCTTCTTCACATTTTTTTTCTCATTTGCACATTGGAGTATTGCTTTAGAAAAGCATCAAATGTATTTTCATTGTAGTGAACATCCCGAGGGCTTGAGTTGGACAGAGATCGATGGGGTCGATGGTTGTATATCTGCATGATTTTATCTAAATCATGAATAAAAGCCGATGTATTTTTCAGGGTACAATATCTTGAAATTAATAGACGAATCGTTCTTATTAATCGTTCAGCCAATGCAGGCTTTATCGGGCTGTGACTATGATAAAGTGTTGTATTATATTTCACAAGAACCTTTTGCACATGGGGATTAACAAATTCACTGCCACGATCCGATTGAATTTTTCTATATGAATCCTGTTCTAGAATACTTTCAATGGCCCGAGCAACTTCAACACCTCTCTTTGATCGCAGTGGAATGGCATAGGCATAGCGACTAAAGACACTGATTGCCACCAGAATATATTTGTAGGGCGCATTGTGACGCTGTTGAATTGCGTCTAAAGTTAAAAGATCCGTTTGCATTATATGCAGAGGGAAAAAGGCTTTAGTTTGTCGATATTGTTTGCTGCGAAGCCTGTGATTCCGATGCAGTGTGTAACTCGGTTCATTCTCTAGATACTCTTTTGCATTTTTCAATGTGGTGCCGGAGACGCTTTAGAAAGAGTTGTGGGGGAACTTAAACTTCCCGCTTCACCAATATTTTCATAGACACCTTTCAGAACTTCATCCGTTTTGAGCGTAAACATGTAGTGTAATGTCCACTCCCCTTTTGCACACTGGAGGGTGAATCAATTCGTCTTCGCTTTTGACTAGCAGCCACAGATGTTGTAAAATCAGTGGCGCTGATAGTATTTTCAAATACTGAATCTTCTTCTTCTTTTTTAAATGATGTTGGGGTTCGAGGAGGACTATATTCTCTTAGTTTCTTTAGAATTTGCTTATTGCCAATAAGACTTTTGGGAAAGTTTGATACACATAGAAAGGTGTATAGATTATTGTCAAAGGATAAAAGTCCTTTACGATTCGTCACCATATCACAAATTAAATCAACTAGATTATAACTTTTTCCCTGAATTATAATTCGTTTCCCTGTGCTATCGACTTGAACTTGATGTTCATCAGCAGTTTCCAACATGAGATAAGATAATACTCTTTTACTCTGTTCTCGATAGGTCAGTGGCAATAGGTTTCCAATTTTTGATACAATTGAATTCAATTCTTTCTCCTTTGATGCTGCTGCAGAATCTTGAGGAGATGTTTCCTGTTTAGAGGGATCAGTGGCGGCGGCGGCGGCGGCGGGTCTCTCACGATAAGGTTTATGTTTGTCCACACGTCGCAATGCATCTTGAAGTAAAAGCAGTTTTTTGTCATCGGCAATATTCTCATCGTTAATGAATTTGCTTAGATTGTCTTCAAAATGTTCGACGGGCGAGAGGACAAGTTCAAATGGTGTCAATTTATAGGGTTTTGCCATTCTCTAGAGAAAACTGTTTACAAGTCCTGCAATTATTGGCAGTAAAAGTGTGAAAAAGCTACCGCCTGCTTGAAGGAGCCGTTTTCTTTTAAATTTTTTCCCCTTGTTTTTACAAGCCAAGGCGCGTACAGTGGAACGATGTTGCTTTGTCTGTTGTCTAACACCTTCTGACAGTTGAACATTGCCCTCAGTTAAATTTAAACAAAGTTCAGATATTAGATTAATGAAATCATTGTCAACCCCATGTTTGAGTATGGCCTTCCTAAGCAATGGTTTTGAAGTGCTTAAAATGGAAAATAAATGCCGTTGTTCGTGTAGTTTCTTCAGTGTCATAATGGCAACTAATAGCCTTTTCTACTGTTCACCGGAAGATATACTGTAATTTCATTGTTGAAAATGTCGGTGACTACACGTAGATCCTCGGGCGTGCTCTGATTAAGATCCAGCAAAATGTAACCGTAGGGCTTGCTAGTCGCCTGAGTGTACGCTGACAACAGAAATTTAGGGGCGCCGGGGTATATCTGCTTATTGAGAGTTATGAGTGAGCTAGAATCACGAACAACTCGATAGATAATATAGACGGTGCAATTCAAAGCAAGAGTTCGCATACATTTGCTCTGATGAAACAGATTGTGTAGAACCAGAGTAACGGAAATGTGTTCATGGTGGGAGCGAACGGTGAACAGTTGTAGCATTTCCTGTGAGAACTGTTCAATGGATTCAGCCAAATCATCAATAATCAACCACGAGTTCGATTCAATACTATTGAAAACATCAAGTCCCCGTATGAATTGTATTGGTATGGTTGTGGCAATAGCTTTTATTTTATCATAGGACTCCTGCCAAATACTATAGCAATAGTAGATTTTTTTCGGCTTTTCCAAAAACATTTTATCGCAATTTTGAATTATTTTAGCTAAAAGTGTTGTTTTCCCCGACATTGAGGGACCACACAGAAACGATCTGAAGGGTGTTTTAAATTGATACATGCTGCTGTTGACAACAGTCGGACTACAACTAACTGTAAATCATACGTGTCCAATGAATAAGTAGTAGCAATAATTTTCCCCATAGATCTATCTATTCAAGAACAACAACAAAAAAAAAACAATATTTCATGGCAGCATTTATTTCGGCACTGCATGAAAACAAATATTTGTTCAACATGAACTGCAACGATAAAAATAACACTTGTTCAACAAGAACAGTAGACAAAATTTCATGGTCAACATGAAAACTCTATTTGTTCAACATGAACTGCAATGATAACACTCTATGTACAATAAAAAAACACTTTTGTCCATCATCAGCACTTATTGTCTTTAAAAAAAACAAAACACTTTTCTGTACAACACTTTTCTGTCCATCTTTAAAGCACTTATTGTCTTTAAACACATTTCTGTACAAAAAAAAGAAAACACTTTTCTATACAACAACAACAAAAAAAACAGAAAACACTTGAAAATCACGGAACTAGCACAGTTGAACATTACAGTGAATTTAAAGGTGGGACACCCCCCCCCCAGGGCCGCGGGGCCGAAGGCCGGCCGGCCGCGGGCGGGACCCCCCCCCCCCCTGGGCGGCCGCGGGAAGGGACCCCCCCCCTCCCCCGGAGCAGCGGTGGAAAAAAACAGTACACAATAGTTGTCCGGTCACTGCTGCTACAGGTTAGGTTAGTGGTTGGGTTAGTGGTGGTGGTGGTTAGATCGAGTTAGATGAGGTTGAGTTAAGGTGGTTAGATTGTCAGGTTAGATGAGGTTGAGTTAAGGTGGTTAGAATTGGGTTAGTTAATTTATGAACAGGTTGGTGGTGGTGGTTAGTGGTTAGTTGGGTTAGTCAGATTAGGTTAATTTATCCAGACCAAGTTGATTGCGATAGTCTATGCATTCAACTCGGTCTGAAATACGGTAGTGGCCATGAGGTAGGACACTCACACCATTCTCGAGCACATAGACTTTGTCGGATATACACGACATTGCATTCTTTTCCACTCTCACAGTATAATTTCTATACTGTAGAGAGCGAATTGCAAGCACTTGTGCTCTCGGCACTAGGCTACTTTCTACACAGTCTCTGTACACGCTCATGTTGAAATTGCTCTTTACAAAATGTGTAGGCACCCCTTTACACGCCTTCTTTTCATCCCCACTATGAGTTTCAACGCAATAAACTTTGGGGCCCGGGAACACCCCCCTGGATATCAAATCACTCCCAGTCTCTGATTTTAACATTAATAGTTGGTTGGGGGCTTGACGTTTCACCAACTCGGGGTAGAGTGATGGATTCCAGTTGGTGAAATCCATCCGCGAGCTGATGTGTTCCCCCTTTTCTAAATCACCCAATAAATCTTCAGTCCCATTTACCTTTAACAGCAGAGAATCTGTATCCCCATAGTAAACTTGAACCTCCCCCTCCCGTGGCCATTGCACCTTGCACACATTGTAAAAGAACGACAACATGAGCTTTTTGAAATTTCCAGTACTGAACTGCCGCCTGCTATATTCTTGTTCAGTACCACATTTCGCTTTCGCCTGTGTAGAAGAACCATGCCAGTCTCTATGCTCGTGAACGATGTAAAATTGGGGTCGGCAATAATTCGTGCACACTCTAGAGGGTCAGTCACGACGTCGCAGCGAGATCTATTACGAACGCTTTCACACATTTTGCCAAACGCTGAATTTAGAATGAGCTTATACATTTCCTTCTCCACCTTTGAATTTGCCCTAGAGCGTTTATCGACAAAGGTGTCGATAAACGTTTTCAAATATGGTCGCTGATTGAACTGCAGGACCCTGTGTATTTTGGTGATCTTGAAACCATTGCTCACCATCCAGTGCAAAAGCACATGGTGAACAACGATATTCTCCTTAGGGTCCAAATCAGCAATCAGTTTCTGTTTGGAGGGAGTCCAGTGCATCCCCATATCCTCAACCAATGATCGATTGTAGGGGCTCAGAGAGTCCCTGCTCACGGGCCGATTGATACAGGGAAAGACAAAATCTTTGACTGAGTCGTGAAGCGCCAGCGGAATGTGACCGTCAACTTCAAAGAACCATCCTTGTGGCCCATTGTCCTCGACGGTGGTAATGTCGGGGAACTCACAAGGATTCTCAAGCCATTGATAGTTCCCACACGGCAAAGAGCAGTGTGACATTGCCGAGGGGTACAATGAGTTCATGTCCAAGAACACTGCATTTGACTTTACACCGGTGCTTTGTCCGCTCGGATCGGTTGATAAGACGCGGTCCCCATGAAAAACATACCCTCCCCTCATTGAACGCTCTACAAAAAGGTGTTGATCTACATCGGTGATTAGGCCTATTTCCTCCCTGCTAATTTTTAAAATCAAATCCATCACTAAATGGGGTGTGGAAAAATAATAGCCTATATCTAACCCGAACTCTGAATAGATTTGGTCTGTGTTCTTACAGACTATATCCAACAGAGTTAGAACGTCACTGGCCAAGTACAGTCTACAATAATCCCACCCATTTTTACAATCCCCCTTGGACCACACCTTCTTGGCAAACTCATACTCCTCGGCTGTGCATTCACTGTTGGTCAGTGAATTGTAAAAAGCTTCAATTGGAGGTAGTTTCACCTCACTTAAGCGAGCGCCAGAACAGTAATAGTCGTATGCGTATATACCTTTGCAGGTCAACAGGTCATACATTTCACTGTCTGGAAAGTGCTGTTTAAGCAAGGGAAAGCTATCAAAATTGTCGCTTTTTTGCACTTGAATCAATTGACTCAATGCCTTGGGAAAAAAACTAAAGGAATCTAAAAACCTGATTTTATTCCAGCACGTATGCCCATTATCCACTGCCTGCCATTTCAGTTCGAGAAGCAACAACTTCTC
Source organism: Artemia sinica (assembly GCA_027921565.1). NCBI lineage: Eukaryota > Metazoa > Arthropoda > Branchiopoda > Anostraca > Artemiidae > Artemia > Artemia sinica. Next base: position 69,725,953 of record CM051257.1, on the reverse strand, counting down.
GGCCGATTTGGGAATAATGTTATAGGTAAATGAACTATTTACCCATGGACTATCTACTCCCCCTCCCTCCCTATGCATACGTGCCAGTGCCGGTAAAATAAATTTTAAGTCATAATTAGAGTTGTGGATAAAAACAGGGATAAAAAACTGCTGGCTAACATTTAAATTACACGATTGATGCGCAACCCCCCTAAAATTACTACCCCCGAGGATATTTCCTGCCACAAGTGATTATGATCTCTGACTTTCCCCTCCCACCGGCCCCTCTTTTCCCTTTAGTCCCCTTATCCCCCTCTACAAACTCTCCCTTACAAACCCAACATATTTTTTGATTTTTAATCGCGAGACGATCCTCTGCAGACAACACCATTGGATAATGGGTATTTCTCAAACGAGAAATAGCACCATTAGCCGTGCCAATTAGTTTAGTCAGTGCCTTGACCATGCACTCGTCCCCCTCATCCAATGTTTCTACTATTTCTAACAACCGCATGGTGTTAGAACTGTCTCTTTGCGCGTGAGCATAGGACACTGCAATAGCCTGATGTTCTTTGACTCGGTTTGGAAATTGGGGATCGTTCACCTCCACCAGCTTAGCTTCACAGTCTAAAGATATTTTGTTGCACTGGAGAAGTGTGTTCTGGAAATTTTTGAATCGTAGAATAGCCCTATCCCCTGAAACCGTTTCCATTGTCTGGTAGCCATGCCGTCTACAATGCTTCATGTGATCCCGTAGTTTTATATCACTACGGAATTGTGACAGGCATGTTGGACAGTAGAAACGTACCCCTAGATCCCTACCACCCCCCAGAACTCTACTAATGTCTGTGATCGGATTAAAATGGCCAATTGAATTGGCAGGGTCACTAGGTGGTGTGTATAACAACCAAACCCAGTGTCTGACCAAATCAATTGACGGGCCCCTTACAGGGAAGACCACCCCCTTCTTTTTTAAACGAAACCCATCTTCAAATTCAGTTTCATACTGAACCACAGTAACGCCGATATTTAAGTGGGCATTAGCCCTTTCAAAAATATCAATAGATCGAAGCGTTACTGGGTATTTCCCCTCTAAACAAGAAAAATCTACAATGGGGAAATCGGACCCATCCTTCCCATGTACAGCCCAATTGTCTAAATTCGTCTTGGTAGCGTCATCTGCTAGAGGCTGAAATGCTGATATGAGGAAAGCATATCTGAAACACATTTGACCTGTTTCAAAACAGATCCGCTGGACACCACGACAACCTACTAGATCTGGATTATAATTTAAAACTATATCCCTTTCCCCACCCCCTCTTAAAATAAAATCTTTCTTAAATTTACAAATATTAACACTTAAATTTTCAACAAAAAGAACTAGAGACCCACTCCCATTTTCGTTAAAGTTCTCAAGATGCGTTATAATTTGATCTACCCAATCCATGAAAGCACCCTCAAAATTTTCCAAATTCGAATAAACCAAACGCATCTCGGAATGTACATAATGATAATAAACTTCGCTTTTCCCCTCATTTAAATAGAAACACTTTTAAAACAATAGAAACCTTAATTGATTCCCTCCCCCACAACTGAATTTGGTTCTCCAGAAGTGCACGAATTTTATCTACATAGTCATGCACAATTTCTACAGGGTCAAAAACAAATTTTCCCCCCATAAGTGAATTAAAGGGATCACCAAACGTCGCAGTGTAAACAACTATTGCATTTAAAATTCTGTTGGTCAATTGAAAATCGGGAAAAGTTGTACCCCCCTCCCCCTCTTGTATATTACCCCCTCCCCCAAGTTGTTCAACAATATCTGGCGAATGCTCCACTTCAGTTGTTTGAAGTAGGTAATCAGTGGGAGGAGGGTTCCCTGTAAAATCCTCTAAAATTTGTAAAGTGTTTGGAGCCAAGTCCGCCTGCTCAACTGTGCTAGCTTCTACATTGAAAAGAAAATTATTTAAAAAATCATCAATATTAGATGGTACATCAATGGAATTAATAATACCGTGCCAGTCACTGATGGCTGAATTGTCCTGAAACTCCATTGCCTCTTCCTCCTCTTCTTCACTCGATGGTGAGTAGGGGACCAATGGTCGTCCAATCTATAAATGAAAAAATAGCTTATTTTCAAAGTGTTCAAATCATCCCTACTGTTAAAATTTGGATTATTGCTTAATAACATTTGATTAATTCAACTGAAAGTTCCAACTTAAGATAATCTAAGATATGACATAGAAGGCGGCAATTTGTTCGTTTATTTTCAGTGTTAAATTTTTTTTTTTGCGGCGCTTTTCGGGCCCACAGCGCATCCTGTGGTGCTTCTCTGGCCCACAGCGCATCCTGCGGCGCTTCTCGGACCCGCAGCACTTCCTACGACGCTTCTCAGGCCCATAGCGTTTCCTGCGGCGTAGCGTTTCCTGCGGCGCTTCCCCGGCCCGCAGCATATCTTATATTAGTATAAGATATTTACAGTCTAAAACGTCGCATGACATAGAAGGCGGCAATTTGATATTGTTCAAACAATCCCTCCAAATAAAATTTCATATTAATACTCTTTATCTGCTCTGGGAAAAAAAACAACAAAAACATGATTTGAAAAGGATAGCCATCTCCTCTCATGATACACAACTCATTCAGATATAAAGTTTTTTTTTATAATATTTGTAGAGGCAAGGTGAACCATTCGCTAATAAAGCAATTTATAATGCAATGGATTTTGCTACTTATTATGAGCGGGATATAGAGCATTTTTTTTGGCTTCACTAATCTAATTTAGCAAAGGGTGAATGCATGCACTTGACATGATTCAAAAGGGAGAACATTATATTTCCTTTGGGGAGAAAAAATCTTTCAATATCCCGCTGAGAATACTTTTACACAGTGTTCGAAAGTGGTGCATGTAGAAAAGGCCTAAAAAAGTTGGAAGAAATTGATAGATATTTCTATATGATAGGTAGGAAAAAATGCTTACATTTGCAAAATCCGTCTGGACTTGGATGTCGGATGGATCTGACATAGCATGCTGGAGGGTAACCTCCTGACCTAGCGTTGATGGGGCAGCTATTAGAGGTCCAAGGGGAGCGGATGTGCTAGCGATGTCACATTCCAATACGGCTTGGGTAGGCATCACTTGTTTAGGAGGCTTCGGCCAGCTACCATATTGCATGACAGTAGCCTTCGCAGGGCCCGCATTATTAGCCCTTGCTCTCTTACTGGGTGGTGGCGACGGGCATTCTTCACAATTTGCCTTAAAAAGAAGAGAAAAAATTAGTTTCAAAATAATTTGCCCCTTTTTTTAAAAGAAGGAAAATTAGTATCATCATCCATATAATTTTGTTAAGAAAAGCATTTATCTCTTTTCAGTAAAGCAAAAAAATAAATTTCGCGAGAAATATATTAGGCTTAGAAATCAAATGCTATTTTAATTAATTAAAAAAAAGACTTATTCATAGACATCCCAACCTAACCTTACTTTTCATGCAAACACTTTGTTTTCATTTTACAATAATGGTGATAGAATTGAGCATGTCAACCCCCCTCCTTTCACCAATGTCCTAAATATATTGTTGGTAATTATTTTTGGAAATAATCCCGTTTCACCGCTTCTCCGTCAAATACAGGTTACGAATCCACAAGCTTAATAAACAGTAATCTCTTTTTGCTTAAAACCGTTTTAATTTGAGAAAGAGAAAAACAAATCCTTTTTATCGTTGAAACCTTTTGGTTAAGTCACTAACGTTAAGGATTAACAAGCATGAAGTGCAATTGTGGGGTGTCAGCTGTTTAAACCATTGCGGAAAAATGTTTTTGAGTCAAGTAAGCGGCGATGGTTGGCTTAAAATGGAAACAGTTTATTAATAGCTATGGAAATAGACAGAAGTTGAATGTCACTTTTGATAGGCTTACAGAAAGAATAAATTTATCGAAAAAAAAGAGAATTATTTCCATTTGCGAGAATTTGGTTGTAAAACAGTGAGGGGGGGGGGTGTTAGGTTTCGAGGGTAAAAAGAACATATTTACGTTTTCCATCGAGCATAAAGATTGTAAAGTGATGTTTGTATTGTATGGGGGGGGGGGAGGATTCAGATGATAGAATTCAATGAAAAAAGCAGGTCTAACTAGAAAAAAGGTTTTTTCAAAGAAAGAGGGGACAAAAAAGGCAAAAAAGGCTAATTGGAATTTTTTGGGGGGAGGTGAATTCAGATGATAGAATTCAATGAAAAAAAGCAGGTCTGACTAGAAAAAAGGTTTGTCAAAGAAAGAGGGGAGAAAATAGGCAAAAAAGGCTAATTTGAATTTTTTTTTGGGGGGGGGAGGATTCAGATGATAGAAATCAATGAAAAAAAGCAGGTCTAACTAGACAAAAGTTTTTTCAAAGAAAGAAGGGAGAAAATAGGCAAAAAGGGAAGAATAGCCTAAGCTTTTTGGGTGTATCAGGCATGGCCCTACCCAGGATTTTTTTTTCAGAGGGGGTTCACTAAAAAAATATTTCGGGGGGGGGGGTTACAAAAAAAAACTCAAAAAACGCGTACAAAATTTGTTTATATCCATTTTGTTTACGAGTCAGACAAATATTTCGCGGGGGGGGGATTTACCTGAATATACTGATGGATAACCATGGAAAACAATTTCATTTTGAAAATAAAAAATGAAAATGTACTCACATTGCTAATTGTGGCTGCCAAGGCTTCAAGTTCATCAATAACATTCATTGTTGCTTCAATTGTGTCACAATACTTTCTGATAATTTAATCACATTGCATGCCCGTTATATACGAAATCTCAAGGGTGAATTGTTATGTAACGGGGGGAAAACCATTCGTAACCAGCTCTCTGATTGGCTGAGAAGGAGGATGAATCAATAATTTCCCCTAGCGATTATGTAAATCAAGTTCTCAGGTTAGGTTCGCCTAAAGATCAAAGAAACCATAATGTTTCTTAATTCCCCCTTCGTGAATCAATAATTTCCCCGCCGATTATGTAAATCAAGTTCTCAGGTTAGGTTCACCTAAAGATCAAAGAAACCATAATGTTTCTTAATTCCCCCTTCGTGAATCAATAATTTCCCCTAGCGATTATGTAAATCAAGTTCTCAGGTTAGGTTCGCCTAAAGATCAAAGAAACCATAATGTTTCTTAATTCCCCCTTCGTGAATCAATAATTTCCCCTAGCGATTATGTAAATAAAGTTCTCAGGTTAGGTTAGCCAAACAATCTCATAACATTCGCGTCGAGCATGTCCATTCTCACTGACAACGAACAGACATAAATGTGAGAAAGTTCCTGTTTTTCCATTCTCACTGACAAAAACCATAAAAACATACATAAATGTGAGAAAGTTCCTGTTTTTCCATTCTCACTGACAAAAACCATAAAAACAGACATAAATGTGAGAAAGTTCCTGTTTTTCCATTCTCAATGACAAAAACCATAAAACATCTATAATTTGATGTTGACAACCATGAAAAACATCAAATAAATCGAACAACACACATAACCATCCATGAAAACAGACATAAAAGTGAGAAAATTCCTGTTTTTCCAAGTGAGAAAATTCCTGTTTTTTCATTCTCAGTGACAAAACCATAAACCACGTGGTCCTCGTGGGAGTTTTAAAAAAAAGTGCTGTGAAGTGAGTGCTCATGATAAGCTAACCTAATCTAACCTGACTTAAACGTGGAGAAACCTAACTTCTAACCTAACCTGACATAGCCTAACCTATGGTTTTGGTATTTCTATGCAATATTGTGTAATTTTGTGGTTATGCTAGTTTAGATTAGATTTCAACTTTAGGGGGGAGGGGGGGGATGTCAAGAGCGAGGGTCGAGGTGATGGGCAGCCCCACTCCTAAAGACTTTTCTTTCTAGTCTTGTATATCATAGTTAAAAACCATAGTTTTCACGCTCCCCCCCCCCCTCCTGTGAATTGGTCACTATCCACTTTAATTTCAAATCAAATGAGTCCTTTTCAAAGTTTTTGCGATGAGTCCTTCTATACGAAGTTCCCTGGCTATGATGAAAAAAACCAAAAACAACATATTGTAGTCACATAGTTCTTTACTTAGGTAGCACTAGCGCTTCGGTAAGCAGGTTTTCCAGCGAAAATATTTATATATGATGAGGATACGTTCCTAGAAATTTTGTGTTTGGGGGGGGGATTTTAAAATCCTCTGGAAAATTTGAGTTTTGGGGGCAGGGGTGTGGTGATTTCAAGAGCGACGGTTGAGGCGGAAGGGGAGGGGGGGGGGTAACTCCTAAAGACTTTTCTTTCTAGTCTTGCATATCGTTGTTAAAACCATAGTTTTCATACCCCTCCTGTGAATTGGGCATTATCCACTTTAATTTCAAATCAAATGAGCCTGTTTTGAAGTTTCTACGATAACACCTTCTATATGAAGTGTCCGGCTATGTAGAAAAACCTAAACAACATGTTGTGTCCCACATCATTCTTCACTTAGATCGCTAGCGCTTCGACACAAGATTGATTGCGATTCCCTTTTTTCTTATTTTTATGTGTTTCTGGTCTTTTCTGGTTTTAATCTGTATTGGACATGCCACGTTTGTCGTAATTAAACCAAATGATGTAGGAAGTAAAGGTTTTGAATCTGTTCCCTGTGAACGACAGATAGAGCGGTAATTATTGTTCTAATAGCGTGACCTAGTACGATTTTCGTGAATAGTTAACCGTTAAGTGAGTATATTTCTGGGTTTTGAGGTTTTTGAAAACAGTATAGTCTGAAATATAGAAGAATATATGCAAATAATGGATAGTTCTTCAAATGTAAGCTCTCCAATGCTTGATGTAAGTTCATATAATATGACCTTTCGGTGTGTTTTCCAATCAAAAATATGTAAAATACAATGAACTAAGTTCCATTGATTATAAAGGCCTGGCTAGAAAGGAATTGTCGGTGAAAAACTCACAAATTAGCCCTTAATATGGCTTTTCAGTGTTTTTTCCAACGGAAATATGCAAAATACGATGAAATATAGCTCTTAATATGGCTTTTCAGTGTTTTTTCCAATGGAAATATGCAAAATACAATGAAATTACGTTTCCTCGGTTCTAATTCATATCCTTCAATTAGGGAGGTCATGGCTTGGCAAAAAAGGGAATTTTCAGTGAAAAACTCAAAAATATAGCTCTTAATATGGCTTTTCAGTGTTTTTTCCAACGAAAATAGGCAAAATACGACGAAATTACGTCCCCATGGTTCTAATTCATATCCTTTAATTAGGGAGGTCAAGGCTTGGCAAGAAATAGGAATTTTCAGAGAAAAACTCACAAATATAGCTCTTAATATGGCTTTTCGGTGTGCACTTTTTGTCTCTAAAATGTGAATTCAGCCCTTCTGGGTCTGTGGTAGCTAGTACGTGACCTATGATTTACATGGGTCATGGGACGGGTATGTTGACCGTTATGCTCCAATTAGGGAGAGACCTCTTGATCAATGGGGAACGATCAATTTGCACGCTGTAAGTGATGTCTCTATGCTTTCCGTTCATTTGCTTCTTACAGAAAAGTATTTTAAGGACTTAATGCTTTTTATATGCTTCCTTTTTACTTATAACTATGCAAAGGTTAAGGACTATCTTAGCTCGGCCATCCATAATCATTTACGTTATTTGGAATTTTTGCAGTTATGAACTTTTAATATTTAACGACCTTTCTGTATTGATTGACAATGTTTGTAAAGCTACTGAATTGTACCATTAATGTGCATTCTACAGGTTAAAGTAAACCAAATGAGTGGACCCAGTATAAAAAAGATGAGACCCATATGTAAAATGTTTCTTTTCGGGGAAGGGAATAAAAAATCTATTGGATAGTTTGAATAAAAAGTATCCGAAAATTCAGAAAAAATAGGATTCTGGGGGTGGTGTCTGGGCCTTGAGGCCCCCCTCCTCTCTGTGTGCATCACTGATATTAACCATTATACTTTGAAATTCATAGGAACAAGGAAGGTATCACTAAGTCCTTGTGAATTTGAGCCCCAACGACAGTAAATTCTTCATTAGCAAACACTCATTACCTTTTAATATACTTATAACCCTTTTGCTTTATATGGCCTCCTCATCAGAGTTCTCGGAAATAACAAATTAGTTGAAGCTTCCTTAGTAAAAAATATAAATATGAACCTAGACGAATGCATGTTTTTAATTGTGTTGTGTAATTTCTTTGTGCAACACAGACAAATAGACCACATTAGCTGTTATCATAATTTCACCAATGATCATAATAACTTACGTCAGAGGCTATGGACCTATGCTACAAAACTTCGACTGATTTCAGTATATAAAGTGATTATCCAGAACTGTTCACCAATGACCAGGAGTGTCAAAAGAGTTCTATATTTTTCAATGGGGAGATTGGACATAGGCCTACTTCTTTTGTAGACCTTTATAAATACAACTACTTACAGCTCCAAAGGGTAACACCAAGCTGCAATGGGCAGCACAACTGCACACGCTCGTTCTTCGCCCTAATATGATAAAGGCTTCACTATTTACTGACTCCCATGACATTCCTATATTTCTTTAAACTCCTTTCCTACACTGGGTGTTTGAAATTATCTGCGCTTATCTTACACTACATTTCGCTTTTTCCTGTAAGCAAAATATGCTCTTTGGTGGGAGAAATCGTGGGGCTCGGGGGGCTTTGGGGGCACGGGGGGGGGTCTTTGAGGGTTCGAGAGCCTTTGGGAGCCCGGGGGGCCTTTGGAGATCGGGGAGGGGCCTTTGGGGGTTTGGGGCCCTTTGGGAGCTTGGGGGCCTTTGAGGATCAGGGGAGGGCCTTTGGGGGTTCGGGGGACCTTTGGGGACCGGGGGGGGGGGTCTTTGGGGGTTTGGTGGACCTTTGGAGATCGGGGGAGGGCCTTTGAGGGCTCGGGTAGGGCCTTTTGGCGTCTGGGGGGGGCCCTTGAGCGCCGATTGGTCCTTTGGGAGTCCCGGTGGACCTTTGGGGACAGGGGAAGGGCCTTTGGGAGCCCGGTGAGTCTTTGGGGTCTGGGGGCTCTTTGGGAGCCTGGGGGGGGGCTCTTGAGGAATAGTGGGTTTAGCTAGCCGCTGTATAACCTCAAGTAATTGCCTAGGCAATACGATCACTTACCAATTATATCAATAATTTTTTTATCGCTCAGAAGCTGAACTCCTATTCATTTGAAAGGAGACTAAGAGCCCATTTGATTTGTAGTGAGTATTGAATCATATCCATAAGAGTAAAACTGTCTCTTTGTGTAGACATATGCGTATTTTTTTGTTAAGGGATATATTTGCCCGCAATGGGCACACATCATATTTTACCAGGAGTCAAACTTTACAAAATTGAAGAGATTAATTGCGTGGAAGCAGCAAAATATGTTGTACAACAGGATGTGGAAATTCTTCAAATTTGTGTAAGGGTTCAAGCCCGCTGGACGCTTGCCTATCGAGTTTTTTTTTTTTTTTTTTTGTTTTTTTATTAGGTATAATTTTATTTGCTATAGTAATAAAAATACTAATTTTTAGATATGATACCTTCTTTCTAGATGTTCTAGCACGCTTTTCAAAGCTAGACTTACTACTCTATTAAATATATCATTATGCATAAGTTTACTTTTGAACAATTATTCGACATTATTTCTGCACATCTTTGATTTAGTGTAGCAGCTCTTTACTTTTTACTTGAAAAATAACCTCTTGTGGAAAAAGTTTTTGTCACTCAATTAAATATATCATTGGATATAGGTTTACGTTTGACAAATTATTCGACATTATTTCTGTTCATCTTTGATTTAGTGTAGCAGCTCTTTACTTTTTACTTGAAAAATATCCTCTTGTGGGTTGTGGAAAAAAAAGTTTCTGTTACTCTAATAAGTCTATCGTTAGACATAACTTTACAGAAAATTTAGTTTCTTCTAGTTTCACGGTCTAAGTATAGATTCTAAGTAGGTTTTAACTGCACTGCTTGTTTGGTGGGGGGGGGGGGTGAATAACCAAAAATAGCGGGGGGACCTTTATTTGACTCGGTTAGATTTGATTCTGAAGCTATTTGTCATAGTCCGTTGTTCTATTCAATTTCATGAGCCAAACTCTGTACTTTTTAAATGTTGTAGTTTTTATATTCTTTTTCGTTTGCCATTTATTGTTGTGGTATCAAAAAATTTGGATTGTTGGTTCAATTAATTATAAGTTCATTAAAAATTAAGTAATTAGTTACTACTTATAATAATTTGCAAGTTCCAAATGATGTCAGAAAGGAGATATTTTAAAAAAATTTGTTCAACTATAAGTTATATTATTGTTTTCAGATCGTAGTTAGGCTGGGCTCTGAAGAATATTCGGGTAAAAAGAAGTTTTCACATTTTCTAGCTTCCTTCAATTTTAGTATATGAAAAAAACTTGAAACTGTGATTTTGTGATAAGCCTTCAGCTGCAATTTACGCCAAAAGGAGAAGATAATTATCAAAAGCATGAAAATTAAAAACGTAAAATGTATATTTCAAAGAAATAATATCCTTCTTAATAATTTAAAATCAATAAACCGTGGGAAGTGGTTTTCTTTAGTATTGTTTGTGAATGAATAAAAGATGATGAGTGACAGAAAACATTTTTGAAACTAAACAATACTTTATATTTTGTAAATTGTCAAATGTTGTCAAAATGTAATTTTTTCCTGAAGTTGAAACCTCTTAGTTTAACTCAGGTGTTGAACCTTTGGTAGATATATTGGTTCGAAAATAAACTATTCCCGTAAAATCTGAACTAATATAGGTTTTCCGCAGGAAACTCGAGTTTTTGATCATAGCGTTATCAATCTTTTAGGATGTATGGAGCGAGTGGGAGCTCACGGAAAGTGAGGAGCTTCTTTTGTGTAAACCCGAGATTGAAAGTACAGATGATGTAATAGAGATCCATTATACAGAGGACGGATTATCGTATACGTCGGAGGATTTGGTGCGGAGGGGACCTTCGGGCCGACTCTGTATAGAAGATGATGAACGGTTGCTTGATGGTTTGTCCTCTTCGACGAATAACATAAGAATACGAGAGGATTTATTTGAGGACATGCCTCCTCTCCTAGATATACTAGTAAATGAAGAAGAAGATGAGGTTCAAATAATAGAACCCGAGATTGTGTACATAAAAACTATAATAAATATTGATTTATCATAAGAATAAAGATTAGAAAAATGATTTATTTTTATCTTTGATAGAAAACTTGGTTGTGGACTGATAATACTCTATGGGGTGATTTAATCAAACTGAACTATTCATGTACCGTAGTCTCTGCTGGTATCCTTATTCTATACATATCTAGTATGAGAAAATAAAAATAGCACAATCAAATTTATTGTATGATTGCAATATAAAACACATTACACATATTAATAATTAGATTTAACGGTAAATCATATATGGGAACTCTTCCACCATGGTTTCCGTTGTTTAAAATCCTTTTCGTAGAATGACCTCTTATGTTGTCTCTTAAAGGGCCACTCTTTCTCTTCTCTTAGAGCATAATCATCATAATAATCCGAGTTATATCTTGCACTATATACTTTTTTCTTTGGGTTTTCACTGCTGTCTTTTACACTATAGAGAAAGCCCTCTTTTACTAGTCTCTTCTTTTGGTCCTCCTTTTCTAACATATCAATCCTTCTTTTATCTGAGCTTACTTGCAGTCGATATAAATTTCTCTCCATGTCACATATAATTTTTCTTCTCGTTTCCTCCAGATTCTTCTCATCTGTCTCTACCTCTATGCAGTCTAAACATTCAGTAGGTTCGTGTGAATGCTCAAAATCATGAAAATGCCCCTTACAAACAGAACAGTTGCAATAAAAGGATATTTCTAACTCAACTTGTTCACTCATGTTATTACGCTGCTAATTAAAAACTTAGTGAATTCTATTCACAGATTGATAAAACTATAGCAAAAATCCTTTCCTTATACTCCCTCCGCCGCTAATATGTAAACAAAGTCCTCTGATTGGCTGAGAAGGGGGGTCTAACTGTTACCATGGAAACTCATAACATTTGCATTGAACAACAATAACAAATACTGTTTCCCGGAAACTCATAACATCTGGCTTGAACAACAAATATTGGAAACATGCGATCTCCCGGAAACTCATAACATCTGCATTGAACAACAACAAGAAGGAAGTGACAAAGTTCCTGTTTTTCCATTCTCACTGACAAAGTCCATAAAACCGTCAAATAATCAACACACATAAACATCCATAAAAACAGACATAAATGTGACAAACTTCCTGTTTTTTCATTCTCACTGAGAAAGTCCATAAAACCATACAAAAATGTGACAAAATTCCTGTTTTTTCATTCTCACTGACAAAAACCATAAAACATCAAATAAATCGACCAATACACATAATCATCCATAAACTATGTAAAAAAAAGTTGTAGGTGGCAGCAGGGGTGAATCGTGGGGCTGGTACCCCCATCTCTACTTACAAAATTCCACATTTTGCAGATAGGAGCTTGAAACCTCTACAGTATGGTTCTTTGATACGCTGAATCTGATTGTGTGATTTTCATTAAGGTTCTATAGCTTTTAGGGGGTATTTCCCATTTTTTCAAAAATCAGCCTAATTTTCTTAGGCACTAAACTTTTGATGGATAGGACTAAACTTGATGAAACTTATATATTTGAAATCAGCATTAAAATCTGCTTCTTTTGATGTATCTGTTGGTATCCCGTTTTTTAGAGTTTCTGTTACTATTGAGCCGGGTCGCTCCTAACTTACAGTTCGTTACCATGAACTGTTTGATGACAGTTAAGAGCGAAAAACCACACTAATCAAACAGTTCGTGGTAACGAACTGTAAGTAAGGAGCCTCCCGGCTCAATTGTAACCGAAACTCTAGAAAACAGGTTTTTGATACAAATAGATACATCAAAAGAATCAAATTTTAATGCTGATTTCAAATATATAACTTTCATCAATTTTAATTTTACACATCAAAAGTTAGGCGCCTGAGAAAATTTGGCTGATTTTCGAAAAAAGGGGGAAAGACCCCCTAAAAGTTATAGAACCTTAGTGAAAATTACACCATCATATTTCGCGTATCAGAGAACCCTACTGTAGAGGTTTCAAGCTCCCATCTACAAAAATGTGGAATTTTGCATTTTTTGCCAGAAGAAAGATCACGGGTGCGTGTTTATTTGTTTGTTTTTTTTCCCCATGGGTGATCGTATCGACCCAGTTGTTATAGAATATCGTGAGAGGGCTCATTGGAATGGAAATTGAAAGTTCTAGTGCCCTTTTTAAGTGACCGAAAAAAATGGAGGGCAACTAGGCCCCCTCCCACGCTCATTTTTTTCCCAAAGTCACCTGATCAAAATTTTGAGATAGCCATTTTGTTCAGCATGTTCGAAAATATTATAAGTATGTCTTTTAGGATGACTTAATCCCCGAAGTTCCCGGGGGGAGGGCTGAAAGTTATGAACTTTACCCAATGTTAACATATAGTATTGGTTATTTGGAAGCATACAGACGTTTTCAGGGGAGATTTTCCCTGGTAGTATGGGGGGTGGGTGGGTCAGGGGTTATGTGGGAGGATCTTTCCATGAAGGAAGTTTTCATGGGGGAAGGGACATTGCTATGAAGGGGACGCCGGACTTCCCAGCATTATCTAAAAAAAGATCATAAATTTAATATAAAAAACAAGTATTTCAACTGCAACAGCAGCAACATCGAAACTTTAAACGAACAGAAAATATTACATATATAATTGGGTTCACCCCGTAGTCAATGCCTCGCTCTTTAAGCCAAAGATTTTTTAGTACTTTCACAAGAGCTATTTATTCTAATTAACGGTCTTTGTGATTAAGCGGTCATTTTTAAAGAATTGGAACAAAATTCGAAATTTCGCTTAAAGAGCAAGGTATTGACTAGGGGGCGAACCCCCTAATAAACATATTAAAAATATATGAATATAGAAGTTCGTTACGTAAGTTAATTCGTAAGTTACGTATATTTATTACTTATAAAAACGTTCGTAAATAAAATTAAACAAGTTTCGAGAAAGCCATTTAACTAAATAAAAGTAAATTAATATGAAAATTTTGTTTTAATTATTCATGTACGGTGAGCCAAGATCAAAACCTGCATTTATTCAAAAACGTTCAAAAATTAAATAAAAAAAACAAGTTTTTTAAACTGAAAGTAAGGAGCGACATTAAAACTTAAAACGAACAGAAATTATTCTGTGTATGAAAGAGACTGTCCCCTCCTCAACGCCTCACTCTTTACGCTAAAGTTTGACTCTGTCTCACAACTTTATTTTTTAAAACAATAAAAAGCTTTAGCGTAAAGAGCGAGGCGTTGAGGAGGGGACAGTCTCTTTCATATACAGAATAATTTCTGTTCGTTTTAAGTTTTAATGTCGCTCCTTACTTTCAGTTTAAAAAACTTGTTTTTTTTATTTAATCAAATAAGAGACAGACATTAACAAAAATTAAAGGTAGTTTTGTCTCTGGAACTAATGAATGAGTAAGTGAACTTCTCTTTAACTAGCATAATAGCTAACACTTGCCTGTCTAAATTTCTTTTGAACGTAATAATCAGATAAAGTTGTGAAACTGTGAAACTTTTCTTTTGCTTGGTACAACCAAAAATATCCTATTTCTGTGTTGAATTAAGTTAACAAATAAACCCTTTGAGTCCCTTTGGTTCTAACTTTAGTTAGAGCGACATTTTGCCTCTTGAAACTTGCAAGTTGATTTATTAAAGGTGTGAGCCTTACGGATGCTTCGAAAATCTTTTGGATCTTCTGTGATTAATTCAGAGATACGTGATTAATAAAAATTGATTAGAGGATAGAAAAAGGGTGGAGATCACCATTGTAAATAACTCAAGATTTTTGTTAGAATTTATTCCATTTTTGTGGTTGGTATCATAGTTTTTTCAATATATTTTCTTTTTGTTAAACCTGGGTATGTTTAAATAAGGGGCAAACGTCATTAAAGAATAAAATAATCTAAGATTAATTAAATTTAAGATCTCCAATGAGTTTCTTTCCAGAAACATAAAGTTTGTGGAATAAGCTTTGAATAGCCTAAAGTTTAGGTGGAAAAACCGACAACAAGGAATAAAAGCTATAAGAGCTTTGTGCCTCCCCTTTTCCAGTCTCGTTCTTCTTAAAATTTAAGCTTAGTATTTATAATAGATCTCAAACTGAGAAATGGAATTCCTTGGACTCCAGTTTTGCGTACCCCCTACTTGGATCCTTCTAACGTTATACGGCAGTCTGAATCTGAGAGAAGAACCCTATATTTTACTTGTCCCTTACCTACCTAATCCTTTCCTGGCTATAGATACAAATGGTCATCTTGATGCTACACAGAGAAACTAAGGTAAGGGGAGTACTATTGAACAGGCAAAAAGTTTAAGATTTTTGCAGTCGAGGGAAATTCAATCCAGTATCTTTCCTATTGAAGTTTAAAATTTGCCCGAGATGTAAGGAATACTGATTCCTTCTACAAGAAATAATTGTAAAATACCTGGTTTTGGGTTACTGAGAAATTTGTAACCAATTGATGTGGTTATTCCAAGTTTTACCCTCTTTAAAAACCCTTTGATTTACCTGTTTGAAGTACCTTAACTAATCAAATAAAACTCGTAATTGTGGTGCTTCCATTTCTAACCAAATATGCAGGGTTTACCTAATTTGATAATTTAGACCTAAAGACTCGAACACAATAGACCCACACCTTAACTACTTAGCCAAGTGTAATTTATTCAGTTAGAATTTCAGTAGCCCTAAACCTAAGATAATCCCTTTTTTCGGTAAACGGCATGTGGACAATAGAAGACCGACGGACACACACTCACAATATAAGACTTCATTTCTGAAGAGAGCCATTGGAAGGTTTATAATAATTAGAATTACAACGTTTCTCCTCTTTTATTTAATTTACTATTAGAGTTAAATTGTCACCGTACTTTGAGTACCGATTCGAATTACATCGCCTCAGTTTATCACGCTATCAATTAATTGATTTTTCCTTTAACAACTCTGAGTAGAAAGATTTATAAATTAAATTTAAAACGTTCAGAAGGAATTTTTAAAGGGAAAAATTACCCAGAGTCTGCTTAAACAAAAAATCACACTGAGTTTTCTGGTTAAGACTCTTAGGAGAGTAGGGCAATCTTACAACTGGTGCCAGTGGTACTCAAGTTCGTTACAACTTTTGTTTAAAAGCGGGAGGATAAATAAAATTTATAAATTTTGGTCAAATTTAGTCCTCTTTCCCTCCCAAGAAGGCATGTGTTCAGTTTGTCCGTCGTTTGTTTCTAGCCTAGCATTGACAGAAAAGTTTGAAACAGTGTTCATTCGAGTAACAAATTTAAATAGCATGACTTGAAAAGAAATTTAGACAGCTTTTACCATACTAGAACTTTATCTCTCTTCTCCTTCCTCTTTTCCTTTGTTACAAGTTCCAATGTCCGTATCGTCTGTACCTTGCTTAAATCCTTTTTAATACTAGTGTCATTGGTTAATCATCTTTAAGAGTGTGTGATCATACTACTAGCCTTGAGAATTAATTTAAATTGAGATATAGAGGTAATGCTTATGCAATTTGTAAACTAACTCATTTTAGTAATTTAAAACAATTTCAAGGTTCAAAACTTTTCCCACACTAAGAGTCTATAAGAATAGAACCATCGTGAGTTGAAATGAAAACAGAATCAAAGAGTTAGAAATCGTGTTCCAAAAAGCTCAAGAAGAAAAATTAAGATTAGAAGTTACCTCATGTGTACCAACGGTTTTGCCCCATGGTAAGTTAAGACGTTTATTACTAGCATTAAAATAGACTATTTTAGTGAATTATTATATGTTTCACATAGTGTGGTAAAGCTTTCTAATTTAGTTAATTATGAATTTAGTAAAAATATATTAAGACGCAAATACAAAGTTTAGAAATACCACTTTTTATTAAGATAAGGAATATATCCTGCCAAGTTTCTGCTTAACGGGAAATTGAGAAATCACCACTTCCTAGCTATTGTGTCGGTTGGTTAAAGGAAGATATGGTAGATAAAAATGAATAAAAGATACATTTTATGGGAAGGGAGAGACTGATACTAATTTTATGCCGGACTGACCTCTGGTCCGTTGTTTTAGAAATCCCTTGGAATCTTGTCGGATCATTGTAAGTGTCTAAGTATTCTATTATATATTATTGTATTTTTTCCGAGACTTTTGGACTACTTGGGACAACCAGTCCCAGTAGATAATATATATCTGTTATTATTATATGATAACTGAATAAAAGCATTGTGTTATGGACAACCTCTATACAATCTACCTTTAGCCCCTCGAACATACCCAGCTGGTACGCCTCATTAGTTCGGTCATAGCCTAAGGCACGCTACCAAAGTTTAAATACCTTAGGGCCATAGTTTATCTCCCCTGTAAAGGGAGAATAAAGGCATCTACGACTACATCACCCAGATACCATAAATAACACCTTACAACAACTGGTGGCCGTTGGAAAAACTGGGTCGAGAGGGCTAGATAAGAATAGTAGATTGAAATAAAATGGCTTTATCAGAGGAAAAAAATGACTTCACTATCAACAGTACTTGAAATTGCAAAAATTATTTTAGAATACGCGGGAAATTCAGACGTAGATGAGTTTATCGAAAAATTAAAAATTTTCGACGAACTAACTGAAGCGTTTGAGGATAAGGTCAAAGAGCAATGCGCTGCAGCCAGATTAAAGGGAAGGGCCCTTAAACATTTTGAGGCAATTAAGGAAAAAGAGCCCAAGGACATCAGAACTCTAATTGAATCTTTTAAAACAAGATTCATAGAGACAAGCATCTCCGAGAGGCTAAGAACAGAGGTAGTCATATTCAATACCTCAACTAGTATCAGGGAATATGCAGACAAAATTTGTAGATCCGTGTGCTTACAATTAGAGAAAGGCGGAACTGACGAGACAGTACAGAAAGTACAACTACATACTTTAACCCAAGGGTTACCAAAAAAGTTATTAAGACTAATATTATCACCGAAACCTGAAAATTTAGAGCAGGCTATAATACTAGTCGAAACAGAGGTAAAAATTGACGAGGCTATGAAAAGGTTTGATCAGATGTCAATAAATAACACAGGAGCCCAAGAAAGTATAAAATATGAAAGGGGACAGAAGAGGGTGAACTTCGAAGAGCTAAATCGTGAACCAAAAAGGCACGAGGAAGGCCAAACCTTCCCACCATGGACTGACCCCTCCCCATTTGACGACCAATCCCATGGTATTAGATCCTTAATGACTTGGAATACCAAGTATTATGGACACCCACCTCCTCCTCCCGAGGAAAATTATAGAGCAAATGGTGGCAGGTCCAGAATATATAGAAATAGGTATAGACCCCATGATGAAGGGCAAATTACCAAGCAATATAGGAAAAGATTCAATTGCTATTATTGTGGCAAACCAAATCACTATGCGGCAGATTGCTGGCATAGAATACCCAAAGAAGGCCAGACGTACAAGACAAACCACCAGTTCATAATGCAGGGGGGCAGAAATTTAGGAAGGCAGGGAACAAATAATACTTGGCAAACACCTAATAATATTCCTGAATTTAGGCCTGGGAGGCAAACGGTTAACAATACCCAGGGTCAAAGTAGCAACGCTGAAGAAAACTGGGATAACCCCAGAAAACTGGGATAGGCCAAACAGTGGGCATTTAAACGGAGAAACCAGCCTTTAAGGGTCGACAGAGCTGTTTCCTTACAAAGACCCCTATATAGTTTAGAATGTTGCGATAAAAAAGCAAATAATAATAGTCTACCAATTTTGCGTTGTTTTAAAATTGAGTGTTTTCAAAATTTACCATGTTTACTAGATACAGGTGCATCTAAAAAAATAATTCGAGAGGAAGTTTTTAAGAGGTTTCCTCCTAGTGTCAAAAATCGCGTAAGCAGATGCCAGAATACCCTGACATCAGTGACAGGGCACAGGCTGACAATTTTGGGAGAATGTCCATTAAAATTTAGCACAGGAGATAAAGAATTTACAGTAACAGTGATAATATGCAAGCAGCTACCATTTCCTTGTATTCTAGGAGTAGATGCCATCAGAAAATATGGGATCGTATGGGAACCCATATCTGATACAATAACCATAAACCAGGCAAATGAAAATAATAGGCAAATTTGCGTAACAACAGATAACAAAAGTGAAGATTGGAATTATAACCTAAAAATAAGCGGAAAAATCACAATAGAAAGGGGAACGACAGCTCAAGTTCTAGCGACATTAAATACAAAAGAAGGAAAGGTTAAAACAATGGACGCCATGATAGGAGGATACACCATAAAACAATACCCCATGATTTTCGTGGAAAATCAAGTTATAAAAATTGAAAATGGTATAACATACTTAAAACTATCAAATCTAAGTAATAATAAAGTAAGACTGAATCAGATAGAACTTGGATCAGTGGAAAAGATTTCAAATTCAGAAATAAAATCTCTAAACAGTCCAGAATTAAGCCTAAATTTCACTAGCCACGAACAATTATCCTCATTAAAACCGCAACCACAAGAAAAGTATGGAATGTCGAAAACGGATTTTTTGCAACAATTTGATTTAAAACATTTACCGGAAAACGTAAAAACTCGGATGGAAAATATTCTTTGGGATTTCAAATGGACTTTTGCAAGACACAAAGCGGATTACGGATTAACTCACTTAATCACTCACAAGATATCAACAGAGGGCCCTCCAATCAAAAAATCACCGTATAAAACACCTTATCATTTAAAACCATGGCTAGAAATCCAAATAAGGGAAATGGAAGATCAGGGAATAATTAAAGAAAGTGTTAGCGATTGGTGTTTTCCACTAGTAATAGTCAGGAAAAAAGATAACACCTGGAGATTATGTATAGATTTTAGACCACTAAATGCCGTCACGGTAAAAGACGTGATGAAGTTACCAAGAATTGATACGATTTTAGATTCGCTAGGAGGTACAAAATATTACACTAGTTTTGACTTAATAGCAGGATATTGGCAAATCGCTTTATTTGCAGAAACAAATTATAAAGCTAGAGTAATCTTAGACGATGGAAGAACGTTCACATTTGAACGTATGCCATTTGTCTTATGCATTTATTCCAAACTGTTTTAGTCGACTAATGAATTTGGTGTTAAAAGATAACGAACCAGGAAGGAAAAAAGATACCTTGGCTTATTTAGATGATGTAATTTTGTTTAATGAAAACTTGGAAGACCACTTGGTCGGACTAAGAAAAATACCGGAAAAGTTTGAAAAAGCAGGTTTAAAATTAAAACCAGAAAAATTAAAAATAGTAGTACCAAAATTAGTTTTTCTTGGACACCTGATAAACCAAGGTACTATTTCACCAAATCCAGAAAAATTTACAGTCATAGAAAATATACAGCCTCCTAAAGATCAAAAAAGCTGCATATCAGTTTGTGGTTTGTTAAGCTATTTCAGACGATATATTAAAAATTATGCAACAATAGCGCAACCTTTGACAAACCTTTTGAAAAAATCAGGTAAATTCGAATGTCCAGTGGACGCAAAACAAGCGCTAAATGAAATAAAAGGCAATTATTACTGGCACCAATACTTTAACTACCAGATTTGTCACAAGACTTCTGTTTGCAAACAGATGCTTCGGGGTACGGTATAGGAACCATATTATTAAACATAAATTCTGAAGGAGTAGAATCAATAGTCCAATGTGCCAGCAGGTCACTGTCGGAGGCAGAAATAAAATATTCGACAGTTGAAAGGGAATATTTAGCAGTTGTTGTTTTTACAGAATATTTTCGGCAATTTTTACTTGGAAAAAAATTCATTTTACGCGTAGACCAAAAATCATTAATTTGGCTAAATACGATGCAAAATACTTCAGCCCAGCTGACACGGTGGATACTACGTCTGCAAGCATATTCATATACCCCAATATATATAAAGGGCCGTACAAACATTTTACCAGACTATTTGTCACGAAATACAGATACGGATGGAAATTTGATAACAACCATCCAGAACGAACTGGAAGGGATAGAAATACTATCTAATGAAAATATTTCGAATCATCAAGATAAAGATGATTTTTGTTTAGCGATGAAATCCTTTTTATCAAAAGGAACAGAACTGCCAGAGCACTTTAAACATTTTTTAAAGGACTTAGATAATTTTGATCTTGACCAAAGTAAAAATCTTCTGGTAAGATATCATAGACCATCGCAAGAATATAGAAAAAATGACTTAAAAATTATTCCAGTAATTTCAAAATCACTTGAAGGAGAAATTTTACAAATGGCACTTGCAACGATTGGCTGTCACATGGGAGAAGCAAAAACTATGGGGAGGCTAAAAGGAATTTTTTATTTTCCAAAAATGTACTCTAAAGTAAAAGCTTTCATACAAAGCTGCCAAGAGTGTGCCAAACAAAATTCGCCACCAAAGACCCCTAGGGCCGAATTAGGTCTCTACCCCACCCCTTCAGGGGTAGGAAAATTACTGTCAATAGACATTTGGGAAACAGGAGGGAGTTTACCAGTTTCCAGGAAAGGAAACAGGTGCGTACTAACCATAGTCGACCATTTTAAGTCATACTTATACACTTTTCCAATTAAAGACGAAAAGACAAAAACCATTGCGAAAGTTTTGGTCAATCGCCTATTTTTGAAACACGTAATTTTTCCTAGAGATTTACTTAGTGACAATGGGCCATGCTTTAGAGCAAAATTATTAGAGGAAATTACAGATTATCTGGGTGTGAAGCGATGGTTTAGATCGTCTTATATGGCAGCAGCTAATGGAAAGGTTGAACGTAAACATAGGGAATTAGCTTACATGCTGGGAATACATGCAAGAGAGGAAAATGAAAATTGGGATGAACATTTACCATTTGTAGTCTTTGCAATAAATACGGCTTTTTCACGTTCCTTAAAAAAAACGCCATTTTTTTGCAACATCTAAGAGATCCCAGAATTTGTTTAGATGAAATACAAAATGATAGAATATATTACAACCTAGACCAATATAAGTAAGAAATGGTGATGCGAATGAAAAAAGCTATGGAACAAGTTAAAGACAATCTGGAAGATGCGAAAACAGAACAAAAAGAAAAATATGACCGAACAAGCAAAAATAAAACAAATTACTGTTTAGGAGACTTGGTTTACGTATACAAAACCAACCTGGAAGGGACAAAAAAAGTTAAAACCGAAATGGGATGGTCCCTGCAGGATTATAAAAATTCTACCAAATAACTTAACATATGTTCTAAAGCATCAGTATAAGGAAAAGGAAGAAGTAGTACACCATAATAGAATGAAAAAGGGATATTTTTCAAAACCGTCGAAAACAGAGCCTATTCTCTCAGACGAAGAAATAGAGGAAACAATTTCACCAGTATATATCAGAAGACCATATGAATTTTACGACCTTTTTAATGACCACAAAGGTTGGGAGGAGTGGAAGGAGTATTTAGCCCAGTCTTGGCTACAAACTCTCCACGAAAAACAAGAGAAAAAGGGAAATATTCGATGCTCATCGGATACTAGCGATGAAGAGCATCAAACACAACATAAGGGTTTAAAACGTGATAAATCAAAGGTAAAATCCACAGAGGAAGAAAAATTGGAAGGAACCAATGAATTATCTGATTTTTATACACTAGACTCACTTACAGTCTTAACGCAAAAATGGCTTTTGGAACAAACACCATCTACCAGACGCAAGCTAACAGAATGTGACACCGATAATTCTTCTACAGAAACCGATATCACTAAACCTGGGCCATCGTTAAGAAAACCCTCCTTAAGAGAGAAATTATGGAGGAAAGTAAAGAAATCAGATGGACAACAACAAGTTCCTTCGTCAGCAGCACAAGTAGCTAAGTCACTTATGAATAAGGTCAAACATCAGGAGAAACAAAGATCGAAGATATTTGACGAGGCAACAAAACCGCGATCGGATTCAGAGCCTTGTAAACCATACTATAGAGACCACGGAAAAACTTGCAAATATTATAAAGAAGAGAAGCAACAATTTGGAATCCAAAATTTGGACCAGGAAACGGAGAAAGTCAGAACAAGCGTAGCCCCCAGCAGATTAATATTTGAATAAGACAATTATAACGGGAAAAAAAAATAATATATAATAATAAAACGAGTAAAAAGCCTCTAAAGAAATATCTATATTTTCCTTTCTTTAATCGGTATGTAAATAACATCAAAGTTTTCCTTTCAATATATATCGCCAGTAAAAATTATTACCATCACGTAGAAAAGAAATTCAAATAATTTTTTTAGCCTAAATACTCATAAGTTCCCAGAGAGAAAAAAAATAAGCTCCGATCTAAAGTGACATCATAGCTTCCTGCAAAAAAATTTTGTTTCCGAGACGAAATAAAACTTCGCGAATGGTGTAATTACAAGACTTTTCAAAACGAATTAGGCTACGTTTCATAAAAGGAATTAAGTAAGGCCACGTAAGTTCTAAATAGGTTTGGTGAAACTAATTAAATTACACATATTTAGAATCAGCATTAAAAGGCAATTCTTTTGATATGTGTATCGAAAAAAAAATTGGGGTTGTTTAAAAAAACCGAAGGAGGCTTGACTACGGAAATAGGGTCATTAAAATCTAGCAAATTTGGAGTTATGCTCAATCACTGCTGATCTCTGGTTGTTAAGGTAAATGCGAAATATCTACTGACCTTTGACTCTCTGAAGTGGCACTTCCAGTAGAATTAAAAAAATTGTTTTTGAAGAATTTTAAAATAATTATAATAGGAAAAACAGCAAGAGTTTACATTAATTGCACAATACATGTACAAGCTAGCGGTAGTCTTATTAAAATTAGTTATAGTATAATATAATTATTTTTTTATTATTTACACTAGGTGAAAAAGAAAAAAAAATTAAAGACAATAATTAAAGGCTATAAAGATTTAAGCGAAACTTAGAATAAGCTTAGAAGGAAAAAATGGGTACTAAGTAAAAGGAACCGAAAGCAATATAAAAATATGTTATAACCTAAAAACTTACCAGGAAGAGTAAACCAACGACAAAATCCATTAAAAATAAGCCAAAAAATTAACCCCGTCGTCACAAGCAAACCACAATTCATAGTTCAAGATAATAATTTTAACTCTAGCGATGTATTGGATCTGAGAAAACGAATTGGCACAGGAGATACCTAGTTTAAACAATTGTCTTTCACCTGTGCCGACCCAAACACCCAAATCCCAAGCCGTTGAACCCTAACACAAACTAAACGTATCCACTTTTTCTTTGAAAATAAAATATAACATTACACAACAAAAAAAACTTGCAGTAATGAACAGAAATTCATTCATACAACGTTCTCAGATTTAAACTTATCAATAAACCACAGATAGTAGAAATCGCATTCAAAGCTTTGTAGCCTTGCAAAGAGAATTGTTGTCTCTCTTTGGCCAATAAAATAAGATCGTAATTAAAACTAAAATAGAATCTGTAACCAGTATGTCGTAAAAATTGCATTTTTATGAAGAAATGAAAATTAGCAAAAGTAGGGCAAAACTCAATTAAAAATGTTCTAAAAAAATACAGTACTTTTCTAAAACAAACAGTTTTGGACAGAAAAATTTGAATAATGTCAAAAAATACAGGTTGCAAAAATTAGACACCCCCCCCCCTCTTAAAAAATAATAATGAGATAATGAGTTTGACCATAGAAGGGCAATCAGCATAAAAACTTGTTAAGGTTATTGAATGAAAAACATGAAACATATAAATATAGGCTTAGAAAAGACCTATCTTACTGAAAAAAAAACGAATAAAAACTTGAAAAAAAACCTTATTCTTCATTGAAGTAAAGAATAAAAAAAGGAGAAGGGTTCAAGTTGAAAATATAGCCAGACGAAATTAAAAGGAAAATAAACTGAATGAAGTCAGTTAAACTCTGTTATACGCACATATTGAACTGACCGAATGAGACTAGTATGAAAATTGTACTAAATAGGTACAAAATAAGTAGCATTAATTCTACGGATCCACCGTTACAGTGGTTAACGAGGGCCGATATTAATAAAAATATTGGAGAAATGCTCCAAGAAGACAGGCAAAAATTTTGCTCTTTTATGTGGGAGTCGTTTTAAAAAAAAAATGACTAGTATGGCATAGAAAATTAAAAGTAAGGCACATAATAGCCTGAACAACCTAAGTTGAAGTCGAAACCTAAGACAAGACCACTAAAAGTTGGGAAGTTCAAGTGAAAATAGTCATGGTCTTTTGTATGTCTAAAAATAAATTACTGTGTGCCATGAAGGCACGGCATTTTTCTGCAGAAGGGCCGCTTTTCTGATAAAATAATAGCCCAAGAGGTAACTGTGGCCACAAAAAAAGTGTGGCAATACTATAAATAATTAATTATTGTGTGTGCAGGTTCAGAATAGTCCTTTTAGCTGTAGCCCATGACAAGAGGACCTGAAAACGTTATAAGCAGCTACCAGAAGGCAGTCCTGGTAAGCAAAGCTTCAGAGTACAGGCAGGAGTCATTTGATAATGGCATAAGAGGTATAAGGTGAACAGCTAAAATTTTTAACTTATGAGATCCAAACTGTAAATTGATCCAAGCTGTAGAGATTACAGGCAAAAACGTTATAAAACTGTCTCAAGTACCAAAAATTCTAAAAGAGTTAGAAAGCTCAAAAGTCTGAATAAACAAACAGGCATATAGTAAGCTAATGACAGTTAATGAAACAAGTGGGTTCGAAATAGAACCAAAGGGGTAAAACAAAGATAAGAAAATGTATATAGTCGTATACGGAAAAGATATATAAATTTGTATTGATGTAATTGGGAAAATATATACAATAATAAATGTATTTTGAAAACTTTTATAAATATGGAATTGTTATCGTAAAAAAAATAGAAATGTAAATAGCAAAGTCATGTTATATGAACTATTTCCAAGCCCTTATATGGAGACTAATCACAGTGCTCAATTATAGTGTATAAATCTATTAGTTAGGGAAGATTTATTTTTATTTTAATTTGCAGTTAAGACTTCTCAGATAAAAGTCTTGGTGGGCTTATTTAAAAGTTGTAAAAAGAACAAATATTCCAGTGATTAAATAAATTATTAGGGTACATAATTATTATTTGTTTTTAACAAGTAAGTTATGTATCAGCATAACTTCGGCTAATATATATATATATATATATATATATATATATATATATATATATATATATATATATATATATATATATATATATATATATATCTATATATATATATATATATATATATATATATATATATATATATATATAATTATAGGTATATAACCTAAACTATCCATGTAAATATAGTGAATTAATATGTTGAGTATTTGTGTTTTTTATTTTTATATCATTCAAGAAGTATTCTACATTAATACTTCTCAAGCAATTCATAGAACACTAATTGGAATAATTTCCAATGCTAGTCTATACCGTGTTTTATTTTTTTAAATGCTTTAGGTTTTAACCAGTAGTTAAATATCCTATCTAGTTTTGCGAATTAAAAAAAAATACTTGTGTAAGTTATTACACAATGCTTGTATATATATATATATATACTATGTTTTAATTTACTTTAATTTTTAACTAGTGATTTAATGTTATATGTAAATGTTTGACTTCGAGTCAACGTATAAATAATTTTTATTATGAAATAATCCGTTAAGTATTAAGCTTGAAAGAATAATCCAGCAAGAGACATAATGTTTCGATTTAAGCGGGATATTATTTTTGGAGTAATTAAAAGAGAGAAAAGTAAATAAAAGTAATTAAACTTTACGAAATTGAGTGTTTCATTTGTAAAACTTTATGCTTTATATGTATTCTAATGTGAATATTTATTTTAGATACAGCCTTAGATTTTTTTTGGAAATCAAATTTTTCGTAGCATCCTTTCAGATCCATTTTTTTCAATCATTTTTTGACGCATTTTTGGAAAGTAACAAATTTTGAAGCCACTTCAAATGTATCCTAATACTAACATCTCATACCATCAGAAACCAAACCATACCTGATCAACTAATATTTTGGAAACTGTATGCAGTATTACAGACTTTACTAAAAGTTCATCAGAAAGTGAGAAAAATCAGAACTTAATTTAGGCCTAGAGAATGTGCTACATAGCCCAAATTGCTTATATTATTGAAATATGTGAAAATGCTTTGTGCTGGGAAAATATGTGAAAATTTAAAAACCAAAAATGTTGTGTGTAATTTATCCAAGGTATTTATAAAACGAAAAATAAACGGTATATCAACCACATCACACAGATAAATTAAATTATTAATGGGAATTAAATTTAAACTCGAATATTTCATAAACTTTTCTAATATAACTTGAAATCTAGTTTAAGCAAAACCGCTAATATAATGTTTAAGCTGCTTGGGGTCAAGTTAAAACAGAAGATGCATATGAAGAAGGGTAAAAAGAGTATTCTTCAGTCCTAGAGACAGGGAAAAAGAGAAACAAGGATGAATTTCAAATTGAAATCCTTCGAAAAAAAAGAACTATAAAGAAAAACATGGCCTATATTGGAGCAGAAATATGACCGTAAGGAAACCCATTGAGGGTATATGCACATAATGACCCAAAGATGGCAGCATAATAGCTGTAAACAAAATTAAGTTGTTTTAAAAGTAAAATATTGAGAATTGGGACAATTCTTCTTTAAATGGGGAGTATTGTGGTAAAGCTTTCTAATTTAGTTAATTATGAATTTAGTAAAAGTATATTAAGACGCAAATACAAAGTTTAGAAATACCACTTTTTATTAAGATAAGGAATATATTCTGCCAAGTTTATGCTTAACGGGAATTTGAGAAATCACCACTTCCTAGCTATTGCGTCGGTTGGTTAAAGGAAGATGTGGTTGATAAAAATATATAAAAGATAAATTTTATGGGAAGGGAGAGACTGATACTAATTTTATGCCGGACTAACCTCTGGTCCGTTGTTTTAGAAATACCTTGGAATCTTGTCGGATCATTGTAAGTGTCTAAGTATTCTATTATATATTATTGTAATTTTTCCGAGACTTGTGGTCTACTTGGGACAGCCAGTCCCAGTAGAAAATATATATCTGTTGTTATTATATGTTAACTGAATAAAAGTATTGTGTTATGGACAACCTCTATACAATCTACCTTTAGCCCCTCGAACATACCCAACTGGTACGCCTCATTAGTTCGGTCATAGCCTAAGGCACGCTACCAAAGTTTAAATACCTTAGGGCCATAGTTTATCTTCCCTGTAAAGGGAGAATAAAGGCATCTACGACTACATCACCCCAATACTATTAATAACACCTTACAACAATAGTGACGGGGAGATGTGTAATTGTGTCTCAATATTCGGTGTAAACATTCTAGTGTCTGCATGAGCTAAGAAGGGGACTGACAGACTTGACAACTTGGCCATAATGATTTAAAAAAATTTAAAAAAAGTGTGTTTTGCTATAAATTCCGTATTCCTTCCTGACACTTCTTCAGCAAAAACGCATGTGGATTTATTTCTTGCCTATTAAGTTTTCCCAAGGAAATTTTATTATACCGCAAATTTAGTGTACAATCTAATTTGATTAGAATATCATATTCAGTGATTACATCAAATTTCAACTCCAGGACGGCTAAAAATTTTTCCACAGTTAAAACATTTCATTGGAATGTGATTTTAATTTCCCTTGTTTGGAATTCTACTCCTGAGTTAGCTCTTTGTTCTCCAGGGAAGTCTTGTCTTTTGAGTCAACAACCTGTACTCCCAAAGACATGTTTGAGAAGTCCCTATACATTAACCAATCCATTCGAATCATTTTAGTTTGTAATTATTAGTTCTGTGAGGTTTAGGAGGACTTTGACTTCGGTAGCCAAGGAGCTACGAAAAACAGACGATAGAAGTTGGCTTGACCTTGGCTTGTTTATAGTATGGAGCTTATACATGTGGGTTTTATAGATGTTTCTTCAGAATAAACGACTGTTGTAAAAAAGCATTTAACAATCTTACAACATAAGGGGTTCATCAGTTGTTCCTATAACAACTGACAAGCATATCCAACGATAACCTTACGGTATATAGGGGACTATAAGGGTAAGATTCCTTCCAATTTTATACTAATTTCCACCAATCCTGCTGCTACTCAGCATCTGCTTGCTTCCTGCACTTTGCTTGATTTCTGCATTCTGCTGTGCTTTGCTCATATTGCTTCTTTGAAATTTCCACCAGGAGCCAATCTGCTGCTGCTACTTCTAGGCCTGCTATCTCAAGTAATGCTGGTGTTGCTACACCTGAGATTCAGACAGATATTACTAATTTGAAGAAGATGGCCATGTCCATTGAAAAAAATGTCTTTAAATCTCTGCTTCCTACTGTTACAAAGAGTATTCAGTCACAAGTTCAATACCTTGGTCTGCCTATGAAAGGGGACAAAGTTGACCTTAATTTAGCAGTAAAAGACCTAATGTCAAGCTCCATCCAAGAAGACATTAAACAGATGGTCAGTGCACAGTTTTAAGAAATGGACTGTTCTGGTAAAATTGCAGATATTGAAAAAAAGCTTGCTGATCATGTTGCTGCTTAAACTGATCAACTTAAGCAACAAGAATTAAAAAATCAATTCGTTGTGTTTGGATTACCTGAGGATACTACATTTGACAACCCAGAACCTAAGCTTTTGTCACTTTGCCAAGACAAGTTTCCTGGCATTAGTCTTTTGAACAGTAACATTGTGTTTGTGAAATGTATTGGAAAACGAGTTGGCAACAGAAATCGACCGGTTATTATTGAGTTCTGCAGTCTCAGAGTACGATTCTTGCTTCTCAAAAATAAAAAGGACCTGAAAGGATCTGGTGTGTTCATTAATGAGCCTTTGACTAAACCTAGGCTTACCATACTTTAACAAGCTAAGACCCAGTGTGGCAGGAATAATGCATGGGCTGCGAACGGTGATATTTTTGTCATAAGGGGAAGTAAGGTACTCAAAACCTCATTCATTGGTGACATTAATGCGCTTCCTGCTTTGCAAGAATCTTTTGCCAGCATTGTTTCAAAATGACAAAATTTCATCTGCTTGGTTATTTTTTTGCCTATTCTTGTTTTATTTTCTTCGGTTTTTGCTTTTTTCCTTGTCATCAAAATTATTACACGCAGTTGATTGGTTTTCAACTTATTTTCCGTACTGTTTTCTTCCTGTCCACACTAATTTAGCTTTATCTGTTTCGCCACATTTTCTAATATTTGATAATCGCCTATCCTTGTTTTATTTTCTTTGGTGTGTGCTTTTTTCCTTGTCACAAAAATTATTACATGCAATTGATTGGTTTTTAACATATTTTCCATACTGTTTTCTTCCTGTCTAGCTTAATCTGTTTCACCGCTTTTCCTAATTTTGGATAATAAAAATGGATGATTCCCCAAATTCTTTTTGTTTTCTAACTAAGCTTTCTCTTCTTGATTCAGTTTGCTTTGATTCACCCTTTGTTTCTATTGATGATAGTGAAAATGATCCTCTATTAAAATATCGTCATCAGTCTGATTGTTGTCACCATTCTTATCAACATTATTTTGAAAAATTGTGACCTTAATGTCTTAGAAGTGCTACCATTAATTTCTTGAGAAGATTTCTGATGCAGTTGTAAATAATAGAAGTATGTATGCTTCGGTTGTTGACCTGTCATGTGATACAGTAAGTGGTGATACTATTTGTTTATTTTATAAGCCTCCACCTTTCCCAACAGGGGAAATTTTCTGAATTAATTTATGAACTTTGCTCAGCTTGCTTCAAAAAATGTTTTTATGCTTGGAGACTGTAACTGCAATTTATTGAAAAATGGGTGTGATGATGAATCCGACCGTTTTTTTAAAATCTGTCTCTTCCTCTGGCCTTCTTCGTTTCATTTTGTTTCCTACTCGTGTTGATCCAGTCAGATCTTCTGCAACACTGATTGACAACATTTTTCTGTCTTCTAAAAATGATATTAAATTTTCCTCTAGTATTATTTTCTCAGATCTTTCTGACCATTTTCCAATTTATTGTTCTGATCCCAAAATAAAAATACTGAGCCGAGAGGATGCCAAAGGTGAGTCCCTTACAAGAATTTATAGTCAGAGCAATGTTCATGACGTTATGTCTGATCTTACTGCTAGTGATTGGTGCTCACTAATGAATTCTGAACATGTTAATTGGGCATAAGCCTCATTAATGAGTCGGTTGCAAACACTAACTGAGAAAATTTTCAATTAGTAAAATCTTCTATTAAATATAAACCCAAGATGCCTTGGATGGTTGGATGTCTCCTGGTCTTGTGAAATCGACAATGCAGAAGCCAGAGCTTTTCAAGCTGGCTTGCAAAACCCTCAAACCTGATTATTTATCAAAGTATAAGCATTATAAGAATGAATTACATCAAAAATTAGACTATCTAAGAAGAATTATTTTTTGTTGAAAATTCAGGAATGCAAAGGTAATTTACAGAAAGTTTGGGGTGTATTAATGCGGCTTTATCTCGTAGGAAACAAACAAAGAAACAGCCTACAATGTTCAAAAATGTAGATATTTCAACTATTTAAAAAGCAGCTGTACCTAATGCCTTCAACTCTTACTTTACCTCCCTACTAACTGTTAAGGCTCCTTCCTTTCCTAAGCCAGGTAAATCCTCACCAGCTGAGAGAAGTATTTTTCTATCTCCTTGTTCAAGCATATAAGTAGCAGTAACACAGCTGATGCGCTTGGAATAACAAACCATGGGCTTAGGTCTGTTTCTTTTTATGTTGTTGAACCTCTTGCCCATATTTTTAATCTGTCTATTACAAAAGGCGTAGACCCGGATTCGTTTAAAATAGCAAAAGTAATCCCTCTTTTTAAGAAGGGTCACCCCAGCTTAGTGCAAAATAATAGACCTATATCACTTCTCCCAATTTTCTCTAAATTACTTGAAAAGGTTGTGCATAAGAGTCTTTTTTCGTTCCTGTCTACTGGTGCTTGAACTGGAAGTGGTTCTATTCTGCCTGATCACCAGTATGGCTTCTGACCTAAACTCTCTATTGCATGTGCTCTAGTTGACGCTAGAGAATTCGTGTGTGGTAACATAGACAAGGGTTGCTGTGTTCTAGGACTGTTTGTTGATTTTCTAAAGCTTTCGACATGGTAGATCAATTTGTCTTGCTGAGAAAACTGTCTCTACTTGGAGTTTGGGGAATTGCTTTTGAATGGTTTGAATCTTGCCTGTCTATTAGATGACTGTTTGTGTGTTATGATGAGAAATATTCTGATCTAGCCTTGGTTTCCAAAGGGGTACCCCAGGTTCACTTTTGGAACCAATCCTCTTTTTTATCTATATTAATGACCTTCCTCAATCTCCCAACCTTGATTCCCACACTGTTTTGTTTGCAGACGATAGTAATTTTTTGTGGTTTCTAATGATCTGCCCTCTGCTGTTGCTAAGGCTCAGCTCCTGCTCAACCATGCGCGTGATTGGTGTGAGCAGATCGGGATGCTGTTGAATAGCTCTAAGAGTAGCATTATTAATTTTCGAACCCCATACCACATGTCTGAACCTTCTCCAACAATCCTTGGTTTTTATGGTACTGACATAATTCCCCAGTGCTCTTGACTGAAACTTCTTGGTGTGCAAGTTGATTGTTTTATTTCCTTCAAAACTCATATTTCCTATACACATTCTACAATTTCTCGCCAAGTGTCAATGCTTCATCGTGCCAATCAATTTCTTACTCTCGATGTAATGCTTTCTCTTTACTATGCATGTGTCCTTCCTTATCGTTCTTATTGCTGCACTGTATGGGGTAATACTAACTATTCTTCCCTTCGGCAACTCCGAACAACAGAGAATAGAGCGGTGAAGCTAAACTTTCGCCTTCCCCTGTAAGGTTGCCCCTGCATTCAGGGCTAAAATTTGGTAGCGTGTTGTTACTTAGGCGTGTTGGTAAGATCGGTACTCAGAATTCAGTGACAACTGATATTTATTATAAAAGAAATAAAAGGAAATTATTCTAACTCTAATTATAATATTCCGCAACCTCTTCTAGGTCTGTTGTCTAATATTCTATGGGTCTGCTTGTTCAATCCTCCAATGTTTACCGAAAAAAAGGGTTTAGTTTATTCTAGGCTATCTAATGTTTCTAATTGAAATAACTACACTTGAATGATCAGACTAACTTGGGCACTGGTGTAATTAAAGTCCTTTGCGTCAAATTATTTTTCCTAGGAATAACCTTTTTATCAAATCTCAATGGTTGTATAAATTAAACCAAGTTTCAGGTTTATATCCTGAAAGGAAAGTTAGTGTTCTTCGGAACTTTGATAAACTACACCTTTCTATAGAAAATTGGATCTTTGGACGGAAGGGATTTGAAATCTTAATGTAGCAATTTAATTCCTCCTTTATTCCCTAACCATTCTGATAAACATCAGGGCCGCCTCTATAAAATATTAGCACGGGTTGAAATGCAAAAGTGGCTAAAAGAGAAAACTGAGTCCCTCTTTCGTATAACGTCAGAGAATTTGCCAGGGGGGAATATTGTATGGTCCTATCGCTCCAATCTTCTTATATATAAGATTTTAATAAACGCTAGGTAAATTCAAAAGGTCACTAAGCTGGAAGAAAGAGGCAAAAAGGGCTCTTTAATTTATTCTTTAAGGTCAAGGAGTTTATATTGTACTTAAACCTTAGGTTATTCCTACATTCAAGTTCCTGAGACGAACTAATCTTATTTCTATTCCAATCCTTAGAAATTGCTGTGTTTCACCTAGGGCCCCCAAGTCTTCCTAATCCAATATATCCCAAATCACTAAATTATAATCAAATGTCGTGCTTTGATTTCAGCACTAGTTTTATTCTTGTCTCCTATATACGTATTAAATTTATATCCAGGTGACAGAAATCTTTTAGAGGTTTACTTCTTATCTTAACTTTTATCTTCAAAGGGAAATTCAGACAGACATTGGTAGCCTATCTTAATTACAAAGAAAACACTTACTCGTTGTTATTTCCAAAAAAGACTACCCTCTTTCTGTCCCCGAACCATTATTTTAATCTTTGTCTTATTTTGTCATTCTTGTCTCCCATTGGCGAGAGACCAGTTTTGTAGCAATTCCTCTTTTTGTAACAGGGCTAATAATAATTCTTTGTTCAAAATGTGGGTTTCCGCTTTATCTATTCAAAAACCCTGTTTTGTTCTATTTCTTGTCATGTGATTATTGTCCCGTAATATTCTAGCTATTGACCTCTGGTTTTGAAACAGTCCTGTTTATTTGCATTTTATGGACCTTGTTGAATCAAGGGTATTCTTATTCAAATCTGATTTCACAATGTTAGGTTTGTTTTCCTTACACAAAGAAAATTAATACTTCGTTACTTTTGCCATTACTCAAAAGTCATAGTGAAGCTTTGCTATTTTTACAATTTAGTCAGGTTATGATAGCTTTGTCACAACCTCCCACACTTAAATTCTTAGTACAGTTATTGTTTTCTTAATGAAACCATAACTTTGCTAAGAATCAATTTAATTCAATTTCTTCTTGATCTACAGTTACGTGAAAGCCTTGAGACTTTTGTTTCTTATAGTCTAACTATACTTTTCTTAATGTTTTGAATATTATTCCAGTAGAAACTAGCCCTAATAAAGAGATAAGTAGATTAAAAGTATTTAATTTCCTCTTTCGTCTCTTAAGGAAATGTGCATTTTCCTCAGTTCAGCTATGCCAATCTGCGTCTTGGAGTTTTTCTTGAAATATATAGAGTTTAAATCTTCAAATTCATTGTCCCAGACATTCTCTATCCCAGCTAGGGAGAGGTTCCCCTTTAGGCTAGTTATAGATATGTTTGAAGGTGCCATTTCTTTTGTAATGTGTCCCCTATACATCCTGTTTATTTTTAACATTTCTGAAGTTAGAGAACATTCTTCTGGCAATTCCACTATCGAGCTGCCCTTTTTATATGAGAATTTACTGTTTTTCTCTGTTTTGCATTCGAAATGTATTCTTATTTCTTCTTTGAAAGGAGATGTGATTATATACTTTCCCTTCCAATTCTTTGGATTAAGATTTTATTTTCCTTTATAATTTTGGTTGCACACACTTTGTTAATTGATGCACTAATTTCCATGTAGTTTGCTAAACTACAGGAGCTTATTTGTGTGCTTCTAATAAGAAATTGGTGGCTGCATAATAGTGGTACACCCTTTAAGTTACATTCTTTTTCTATATTGTAATCTTCTAAGAAATATCTAGTTTGATCTTAACTCAACCCAAAAAATTTAAACTCGTTTTCAATTTGAAAGAAATACGGAGTGTTTGACACTGGGAATGGAATGATGAACATTTCGAACATTCTGAACCCATCTTGTTTATTTAATATTGAGAAATCACAGATAACCAACAATTTCAATTGTTGTGTCGCCACATTGCAGCTAGTCGATTTAAAAAGTTCCAGTAAGCCGTAGCGTCTATAATTAACTGATATTCTATAGCCTATTGGTAGTGATTTTTCAATTTCGAAAATTGTTCTAAGCATGTCTGCCGGATCCGTAACAATGAATGGGAAACTTTTATTTTCTGCTTGAAGAACACAAAGGATTACTGTTTCTATTTTCTTTACTAACATTTTTATTTGGATTGAACTTTTTGTCACTTCCTTGTTTATCTGTAATTTTAGGTAATTTATCTCATTAATCTCTCTGGATATATATTCGATAATTCGCTTGGAAGTCCTTCCCAATTTTTCTAAACTTTTGTTTCTTTCCATTCTTAATTCTCTGTCGAGGTCCCTCACTAATGATATAAATCGGTCCGATATAACATAATATAATAATATAACATACATTGAAAACCCGTCGTATACAATAAATGTACAATGACAGAGTATACAAACATGCGAAAAGAGGAAATAAAACGATAATATACTAAAGAAGAAAAAAAAATAATAATAGCAAAAGCAACAACATCTTAAATAGTATACAAAATAGTACGAAAAGTGGAAACTGAAAGATAACATACTCATAGATTACAACAGAAACAACAACTTCTTCGAAAATACCAACAAAGACAACAACTTTTGAAAGGAGAAAAAAAAAGAACAAAAAGAACAAAAAAGGAAACAAGAGGGAAAATTAAACAAGCAAACTTGCCCACTCGTGCTTAAGAATTGGTGATTTTGTTTTTTGCCGGCTAATAAGTGTCTCAACAGCTAGATTTGGGTCCGCTAGGTTGTAGCGCCGAATCAGAAAACTATCTTTGTCCAAGGTGTCAATTTTAGTAGGTACTTGGCAAAACAGAAAAATAAAGAGCGGATTTTAGACTTTTCACGGTTTGCCAATAAATTCCAGAAAGGGGTCACATATAATATATGTGGCAGAGCGGTAGCGTTGTGAATACTTGCCAGTAGTGGAAGGTTAAATCTCAGAGTGGATTTAACGATCAAAGCATAGGAGCTGGATATTCGCCGTTCAAGATGTAAGATCAGGAGGGAGCGGGTATGCTGTAATGAGGAACCTATTGGCAGCCCCAGATATACTATTTTATCAACTGGTTTTACTGAGCAATCACCTAGTGTGATATTAGTAGGAGGGTCATTCTTCCAATTATAAAGCAAGATTTCCGACTTTTGGGAGTTAAATCTCAGACCGACTTTCTTGTAGTTGGACTGCAGACATGAGAATATTTCTGAAAGGCGGTTAAGCGTCCGGCTGAGATTCAGCGTGTCATCAGCATAGCATACTAGGGAGATGTCAATGGAACTGAGAATGCATGATGAAGGACAGCTGTCTTGAGGTTCAATAATGTAGTTGTTGAAGAAATTGGGGGATAGAACTGCTCCCTGACGGGCAGCTTTACGGACTGGTATCAAAGCTGACCGTAGGGCTGGCGGAAGGCCTTTATCGGGAGGGAGCTTGAGTCGCACGCGAAGGCGAGAATAAAGATCACGGAAAGCCCGGATGATATTTGAGTTCACTCCTCTTTTAGCTGAGTTTAGCAACATAAGCACATGAATCAATAAATCAAACGCTCTCTGTAGGTTTAAGCCCCCGATCGCTAGACTTTCTCCTGATTTGTGTGCATCCAGGAGTGCATATGCAACGACATGGAGCGCTTCCGCACAACCAATGCCGCGTTGGAAACCGAATTGTCTTGGTGGACTGCAACACAGTTTTTCAAACTCATTTACGAATAAAAGTTCAAATAACTTGCAGAGAGAGGTAGCAACCCTGATTGGACGGAAAGAGGAGCATTGCATGGTAACATTTCCTTTTTTAGGAACTGGCGTAAGATCTCCAATTGAGAAAGTGGTTGGGACAATACCCTGAATGAGGATAATCTGCATCAGGAGGGTTACATGACTAATGAGAGCGGGCCCACCACTTTTTAGATGGAGTGCACTGATCCCGTCAATCCCAAAAGATTGTTTAGGTTTTAGGTGAGAGATGGCCTTACATACAGCTCCCTCCGTTACAAGATAATCACTCCGAGGACAACTATCTAACAAGTCGTCCAACTCAGCTTCGTATCTTTCGTTGAGGGCTGGGTCAGGGGGCGAAAATTCTGACCCATAATATGCGTACCATTCAGAATCAGGGATAGCAGATGCGGATAAAGACTCATTGCTTTTAGAGGACGGAAAACGCCAAAGGAGAGAAGGATTAATTTTAGCCCGTGTAGATTCGATATCAATCATCTTTTTTCTGTGAGCTTTTAGCTCCTTTGCGAATGTTCTTTTTGTGAGCAGGCGAATTGAATTGACTACCCCCGAACGGGCTGAGATTCAGTCTTCCACAAGAAACCCAAAGTTGAAGCCAAAATTTAGACTTAGAATGGGTATCCACTAACTCTGGATTTTCAGACCAGCCAGGAAGGGTATGATGACGGGGTCTACT
Organism: Artemia sinica; assembly: GCA_027921565.1. NCBI lineage: Eukaryota > Metazoa > Arthropoda > Branchiopoda > Anostraca > Artemiidae > Artemia > Artemia sinica. Next base: position 69,688,027 of record CM051257.1, on the reverse strand, counting down.
TAGAGGGACGGCAGCTTTTTCAGCACAGCGAAGGGCATGGCCAATTTCTGCGCAATAAAAGTCAACTGATAGTTGTGTTTCCTCCCTTGAAAGAGCAGTTAACCCAGAGAGAAGATGGAAAGGGACATGGATCTTACTAAGGACTCTGGCGGCTTCTTCTTGAAATAAAACAGGGTTAATTTTACGTCAATCACGGCGAGACCTACGAGGTGTTTTCGAAGTTGTTTGCGTTTGTGTATCTGAGCTGTGGCAAGGAATCTCGGCTGAGAACTGTATTGGTAAGTGATCAGACAGCTGAAAATCAAGCACAACCTTGACAGGCGAAATCCTGAGATTTGCGGACGCAACGACGTGATCGAGATCTGATGTGGACATTGAGGTGTGTACATGTGTAAAATTTAAATCTTTGCACTTGAGGTCAAACTGATCTCCAAAAATACTAAGCAACAACGTAGAACGTAAAGACCTAGATAAGAGCGGTTCATTCAAGTCGCAATTGAAGTCACCAACTAATATGCATTGAAGGCTTAAGGATCTAATACGGTTAATACACTGGCCGAGTTTATCACTAGAATAAGTAAAAGCACGCTCCGAACGCTCATCATGGTAATTTGTAGGCAAATATACATTAATAAAAACAGAGCCCTCAACACGAATCGCCAGAAAATTATCATTGACTTCAAATACACTAGATCTTAGAGTCGAACGAACAAAAGTGGCAATACCACCGGAGGGTCGCCCTTTTCCACTTAGCTGCTTCGCTGAAACTGAATAAACCGATACTGAACTATTAAAACTAAGAATACTTTTACTGCGGCTTGTGACGAAATGTTCTTGTAAACAGACAACTTCATTTTGCTTAAAAACAACATCTAAGATCGGAATTTTATTCGCGAACGAGCCATTAATGTTCCACGATAAACATTTAACTGCAGAAGCTTCAGATGTCATTTCTTTTGTGGATTACTGTTTGAGGGACATTTTACACTGTAACACGTGTGACTGCCGATTTTGCATTCAACGCAGAATGTCGGATGTCTGCATGGTTCATCTCGCGTAGAACGATGTTCACTTGAGGCACATCTAGAGCATAAAGGTTCAGCCGTACACTGGGAAGCGAGATGACTTATTTTGTGACAGTTATAGCATCCTTTTGGCAAGAACTTAAACGGATCAGCAGGTAGACGCTCGTAGCCGATAATCACCGAAACACTCAGAAATTGTTGGAGCTCACTGAAAGTGTCAAAATACACTTTGAAAGAACGGGATTTTCCGCACTGTTCAGTCTTCGTACTATTCGGAATTAGATTTTTTAGTCCTTCACAGTTTATATCCTCAGGGACATTTCGAAGCACAGCTATGTGCAGGGGTTCTCAAACAGTAATTTTGAGATCGGGCTAGGAAGATTTCGCTTTCTCAACGATTTTCGCTGCTGCAGCTTTCGACCTGACCACAAGCTTCCATTCGTTTGCAGATTTGCGAAGTTCACTAATGTCATTTGTATTTTCACAGAAACTGTCTATGAAAGCTTTCCGGTCATTTGGGCCATTGAGCTCCTTGGGGGGATTTTTCAAGACAACAGAATAGGTAGAGTTTCTGGGCTTGGACGTTTCAGGTGCACTACGACTGCTTGTGAAAATACTGGTGGCTGGAGCGGACTGGGTAGCCAAAATATTATCAAGCTTCCGAGAGAGTTCATTTACTTTGGCAGTAACTGTTGCATTCACCGCATCTCCGATGACCGGAACCGAGCAGGGGTTAAAGATGACAAATTTTGGCATGCTCACATTATTTTTCGCAGCTGAAACTAGAATTTTGCATATTTCAATGATATTGTCTTCATCTTTAGAGTAGGTCACAAGACGATTCGTAATATTCAACTCAGTATGAAGGATTCGCTTTGCCTTTATAAAATCTTCATGTGTATAGAAAGCAACACACGCTTTTACGATACACTCCGATTTTATTCCATCTGTAAGAGCTCTCGTAACACAGTTCAGAAACGGATTCAAAATAATTTTTCACTTTCAGCCATCGTAGTTCCAAGCGTAATTAAATCTCAATGTAAAGTCACAAAACAATGACTTACCCGCAAGGGGGGCTTTTTAAGTCCCCCACTTTCCAATAAACGCCTTCTAATTATCCAAATGAAATAATTCAATCCAAATGAAAACTCAATCCAATCAAGCAGGCAGTGACATCACAGTGGAGTTATAGCTTTGTAGTCCAAAAATTGTTTTCAAGGTCACTGAATTAATATGTGTATTAACTTTTCTTTTTTTTCTGTTAAATAATCTACTAGATGAAGATTTGTTTCTACATTTTCTTCCGTTGCTAGTCCTGCGATCCGCCCTAATGTTTGTCCCAAAAGTGGTAATACTCCGTTTGTTCCGTTTTGTGTTATCCGTCATTAATGATTCTAGTATTTTAAGAATTCCATTTCCTTCACTTAATTCTAAATGTAATAGTTTACACTTATCTATTACATGTTCCTTTAGATCATGTATTTCTCTGAGTTCTGTGAAATTCTATTTTCCCTTTTCTAAGTCATTTTTGACTATTTGTTCCATAATTTTAATATTTTCGATATTCGAAATGATCAAATTTAGGTCGTCCAAATCAGATCTGAGGCTTTCCATATTAAGATACCATATTACCTGATGTATTCCGTTAACTGGGAAGATCTGACCAATATCCTTGAAGGCAATTTGGCCATGTATTTCTGTTTCCTTAAGCAACATCCCTCTTGTAAACAGGGTCAGCCAAACAAACAGGGTTCCAACCATTTCTGAAATGGTTTCATGTCTTTTAGTTGTCTATTAACATGGCAGGATTCAAGTGTATTTTATTTAAAACTGTAGAAGGGTCTGTGATTTTACATACCCATGACATAATTCGTTCTGAAATTACTAATAAGCTTGCCATATGGAGTTATCGTACTCCATGTGAACCTTGACCCCATGACCGCATGTGTGTTGATATGGTCATTGTCCCATTTCGGGGGTGTCGTCCTTATGGTAGACAGTCTCTCGACTGTCAGAGAAGGTTACATTTTCACACCACTCACCCTGCGAACATAATCGCGGATTGTACTGTTAATTCGGTTGATTTATCTTTTGGTGGCGTTTGTCAATGTCCATCGGTTCTTCCCGTAACTTACAGTGATTAGTTTTACAGTGATGGCAGGCTACAGGTGTATTTTATTTAAAACTTTAAAAAGGTCTATAATTTTACATACCCATGACACAATTAGAAGTGAGAAAGTTGAATGTCTTATTTTATGGTATTCTTATTCTTGTGAACTTTGTTCTCCCTACTTTGGATGTTTTGATATGGTTATTAAACCATACCCAGATTATATTCCATGTGGTATGAGGCTTGCATATTGTAATAGACGTTTGCATTTTCATAACGATTTTAGTTCGGATATACTCAAACATTCTGCTCTTAGTGTTGCCGATCTTGATAAAGGAGATCTTTGCTTGTATCCAGGCTTTCCACCTATTATTTTACAGTAATTTGTTTTAAGTGATGTCCAGTTTAAAGTGTATTATCTTTTTAACAAGTGATGGGAGGGTCATTTTACACACCCACCATAGTATTTCCTTAGACCAAACCGACAATTTAAGGATTTGGAATATTTCATCCTGTGGGAATTGCCCTAATAATCTTCGGTGTATGGTTTTGTTTTTCGGAGGAACTTCGGCTTTGACCCTTGAACACTTTCACGCCGATTTAGTGAGAAAGGAAACTAAATTATATGCTGTCCAGGTTGCTGATTTTGAGGGTTTTTGTGTAACTCCCAAGGATACCGGTTTGGAGCAGCCCATTGAAGGTTTAATTTTAGAATAAGGTATGTTTGTTAGTTATTAAGGTTTTGCCATTTTTCCGTCAAGAAAATCCTTTAAACTAGGATCTTTATAATTTAATGGTTTTGCTTTAGCTTTCCTTTCGTGGATAATTCTTCTTTGTTCGTAATTATCACCTGTTTGCACAGAAGTATTCCCTTCCGAATTGACATTTATTTCATCACTGTCAATTCTGTTAACGGGCTGTAATTGAGATTCTGGTAAACTCAATTCTGTATCTGTTTCTGCGTTATTAGAATCATTCAACTCACTCGAAGTCGTTATCGTAAGTTGTCTTATATTTACAAACCGTCGTTTACAAGTTTTTAACTCATGTAACAAAAATACGTTTTTATATAATTCCGTTAACACTAGATAGGGTCCCCTATAAGAATAATTTTTTGATGAACTTTTTTGATTGACATACACTAAATTATTAGGTAAGATTTCGATTTCCAATACTTTTTTGTTGTATTGTGCCGCTTGGCCCTTTCGAGCCCTTTTTAATTCATTAATACATATTTGTTGGCTGACAAATACCTCTTGAACGAGATTAGATACCCATTCATCATCAGAACAGAACCCCTCTCTCGGATTAGAAACGATGCTGTCAAATGCTGATTTCGCTTCGAAACCATGTAGTAGAAAAAAGGGTGTATATTTCCTGCTAGCATATATACTAGTGTTTAACGCTAATTGTATGAATGGTAAGAATTCACTCCAATTTCCTCTATTTACCTCATCGTGGTAGTGAGTTAGTATTCTTTTTACACATTTTACTCTATTTTCTGCTAATACATTTGATTGGGGGTTTCTTGGCGATGAATGTATAATTTTGAATCCTAATGCTTGGCCATCATAGGCAGCGCACTAGCGCTGCCTAAGTAAAGAACGATGTGGGCAAAATGTGTTTTTGGTTTTTTTCTCCATACCCGGGCACTTCGTATAAAAGGGGCTGTCGTAGACACTTCAAAAAGGGCTCATTCGATTGGAAATTGGAGTAGCTAGTGCCCTTTTTAATATTCGAAAGTGATTAGAGGGCAACTAGCCCCCCCACGCCCATCATTCCCCCAAACAAATCCAATCAAAAATTTGAGATAGCCATTTTGTTCAGCGTAGTTGATTTCCAAATAGAAAATATGTTTTTGAGGAGGAAACTCTCCCACAACCCTCAGGGCAAGGGTTTTAAGCTATGCCCTGGGGGCATATAAGGTTTTTTTTATAGAAGGCATTGTCGTAGAAACTTCAAAACAAGCTCGTTCGATTGGAAATTGAATGGGCTAGACCTGTTTTAATAGTCGAAAGCGATTGGAGGGCAACTAGCCCCACACGCTCATCAGTCCCCCAAATACATCCAATCAAAACTTTGAGAAAGCCATTTTGTTCAACGGAGTTGATTTCGTTATAGAAAATATCTTTTTGAGGAGGAAACTCCCCCAGAAGCCTCGGGGCAAGGATTTTAAGTTATGCCCTGAGGGCATATAAGAGCAATGTTGGCACAATGTACCATATATAATTTTTTTACTCTACAGCAGGGCACTTCATATGGAAGGTGTCGTCGTAGAGACTTCAAAAGGGGCTCATTCGATTGGAAATCGAGAGTTCTAGGGCCCTTTTTAATAGTCGAAAGTGATTGGAGGGCAGCTAGCCCCCCCACGCCCATCATTCCCCCAAACACATCCAATAAAAATTTCAATATAGTCATTTTGTTCGGCGTAGTTGATTTCCAGATAGAAATGGTGTTTTTGAGTAGGACATTCCCCCACAACCCTCAGGGCAAGGGTTTTAAGTTATGCCCTGGGGGCATATAAGGTTTTTATAGAAGGCATTGTCGTAGAAACTTCAAAACAGGCTCATTCGATTGGAAATTCTAAGGGCTAGTACCCTTTTTAATAGTCGAAAGTGATTTGAGGGCAACTAACGCCCCTCTGACGCCCACCTTTCCCCCAAACACATCCTATCAACATTTTTAGATAGCCATTTTATTCAACGCAGTTGAAAGTTTTGGAAATTAGATCTTTAAGGATGACAACCCATCCCCCCCCTAAAAACCCTCAGGGCAAGGGTTTTAAGTTATGCCCTGGGACACAATGTATTATTTATTTTTTCTTCTCTATACCCAGGAACTTCGTATCGAAGGAGTTGTCGTAGAAACTTCGAAAAGGGCTCATTCGATTGGAAATTGGAATGGCTAGTGCCCTTTTCAATAGTCGAGAGTGGTTGGAGGGCAACTAAACACCCCACCCCCCCTCCCAACGCCCATCATTCCCTCAAACACATCCAATCAAAATTTTGAGATAGCTATTTTGTTCAGCGTAGTTTATTTCCAGATAGAAAATATTTTTTGAGGAGAACACTCCCCTACAACCCTTGGGGCAAGATTTTTAAGTTTTGCCCTGGGGGCATATAAGGTTTTTATAGAAGGCGTTGTCGTAGAAACTTCAAAAAAGGCTCATTCGATTGGAAATTCAAAGGGCTAGTGCCCTTTTTAATAGTCGAAAGTGATTGGAGGGCAACTAGTCCCCCCAACGCCCATCATTCCCCAAAACACATCCAATCAAAATTTCTAGATAGCCATTTTTGTTCAGCGTAGTTTATTTCCAGATAGAATATATGTTTTCGAGGAGGACACTCCCCTACAACCCTCGGGGTAAGAGATTTAAGTTATGGCCTGGGGGCATATAAGGTTTTTATAGAAGGCGTCGTCGTAGAAATTTAAAAAAAAGGCTAATTCGATTGGAAATTCAAAGGGCTAGTGCCCTTTTATATAGTCGAAAGTGATTGGAGGGCAACTATCCTCCCCCCACGCCCATCATTCCCCCAAACACATCCAATCAAAATTTTGAGATAGCCATTTTGTTCAGCGTAGTTGATTTCCAGATAGAAAACATGTTTTTGAGTAGGACACTCCCCCAAAACCCTCGGGTCAAGAGTTGTAAGTTATGCCTTGGAGGCATATAAAGTTTTTATAGAAGCCGTTGTCGTAGAAACTTCAAAAAAGGCTCATTCGATTGAAAATTCAAAGGGCTAGTGCCTTTTTAATAGTCGAAAGTGATTGGAGGGCAACTAACCCCCCTCTCACGCCCACCTTTTCCCTAAACACGTCCAATCAAAATTTTGAGACAGCCACATTTATTCAACGTAGTTTTTAAGTTCTGTGAATTAGGTCTTCGAGGATGACAACCCCCTCACAGCCCTCAGAACAACGGTTGTAAGTTATGCCCTGGGGGCATATAAAGTTTTTATAGAACAAGTTGTCGTAGAAACTTCAAAAAGGGCTCATTCGATTAGAAATTGAAATGGCTAGCACCCTTTTTAATAGTCGAAAGTAAACTGGAAGGCGACTAACACCCCTTCCACGCCCACCATTTCCCCAAACACATCCAATCAAGATTTTTAGATAGCAATTTTGTTCCACGCAGTTAAAGTTCAGGAAATTATACCTCTGAGCAGGACATTCCCCCCACAGTCTTCAGGGAAAGGGTTATAAATTATGCCCTGGGGGCATATAAGTTTTTATTAAAATATTTGTCGTAGAAACTTGAAAAAGGGCTCATTCGATTTGAAATTCAAAGGACTAGTGCCCTTTTTAATAGTCGAAAGTGATTTGAGGGTAACTAGCCCCCCTCTCTCGCCAACCTTTTCCTAAAAGACATCCAATAAAAATTTTTAGATAGCGATTTTGTTCAGTGTCGTGGATTTCCAGATAGAAATTATGTTTTTAAGGAGGACACTCCCCCACAGCCTACAGGGCAAGGGTTTTAGGTATAAGGGAATATGAGGTTCTTATAGAACGCGTCGTCGTAGAAACTTCAAAAAGGGCTCATTCAATTAGAAATTGAAATGGCTAGTGCCCCTTTTAATAGTCGTAAGTGATTGGAAGGCTACTAACACCCCTGCCACGCCCACCATTTCCCGAAACATATCCAATCAAAATTTTTAGATAGCTATTTTATTCCACGCAGTTTAAGGTTCAGGAAATTATACCTTTGAGCAGGACACTCCGCCCACAGTCTTCAGGGCAAGGGTTATAAGTTATGCCTTTGGGGCATATAAGTTTTTATTGAAATCTTTGTCGTAGAAACTTGAAAAAAGGCTCTTTCGATTGAAAATTCAAAGGGCTAGTGTCCTTTTTAATAGTCGAAAGGTATTTGAGGGCAACTAACGCCCCTCTCACGCCCACCTTTTCTCCAAACAGATCCAAACAAAATTTTTAAATAGCCATTTTATTCAACGCAGTTGAAAGTTTTGGAAACTAGATCTTTAAGGATGACAACCCTTCCCCCCCCCCATAACCGTCAGGGCAAGGGTTGTAAGTTATGACCTGGGAGCATGTAAGGTTTTTATAGAAAGCGATGTTTTAGAAACATCAAAAAGGGCTCATTTAAATGAAAATGCAAAGGGCTAGTGCCCTTTTAATAGTCGAAAGTGATTGAAGGGCAAGTAACCCCCCTCTCACGCTCATCATTTCCCCAAACACATCCAATCAAAATTTTGAGGTATCCATTTTGTTCAACGTAGTCGAAAGTTCTGGAAATTAGGTCTTTTAGGATGATAACCCCGTCAAAGCCCTCAGTGCAAGGGTTGTAAGTTATGCCCAGGGGACATATAAGGTTTATTTAGAAAGTTGTTGTATAAATTTCAAAAGCGGCTCATTTGATTGGAAATTGAAATTGCCCTTTTTAATCGTCGAAACTGAGTGGACAGTAATTAACCCCCCTCTCATGCCATCCATTTTCCCAAACATGTTCAATCAAAGCTTAGAAATAGCCATTTTGTTCAGCCTAGTTAAAAGTTCTGGAAATTATGTATTTAAGGATGACAAACTCCCCAGAGTCCCCAGGGCAAAGGTTCTAAGTTATGCCCTGGGGGCTCATAAGGTTTTTAATGATAGAGTTGTCGTAAAAACTTCAAAAAGGGCTCATTCAATTAGAAATTGAAATGGCTAGTGCCCCTTTTAATAGTCGTAAGTGATTGGAAGGCTACTAACACCCCTGCCACGCCCACCATTTCCCGAAACATATCCAATCAAAATTTTTAGATAGCTATTTTATTCCACGCAGTTTAAGGTTCAGGAAATTATACCTTTGAGCAGGACACTCCGCCCACAGTCTTCAGGGCAAGGGTTATAAGTTATGCCTTTGGGGCATATAAGTTTTTATTGAAATCTTTGTCGTAGAAACTTGAAAAAGGCTCTTTCGATTGAAAATTCAAAGGGCTAGTGTCCTTTTTAATAGTCGAAAGGTATTTGAGGGCAACTAACGCCCCTCTCACGCCCACCTTTTCTCCAAACAGATCCAATCAAAATTTTTAAATAGCCATTTTATTCAACGCAGTTGAAAGTTTTGGAAACTAGATCTTTAAGGATGACAACCCTTCCCCCCCATAACCCTCAGGGCAAGGGTTGTAAGTTATGCCCTGGGAGCATGTAAGGTTTTTATAGAAAGCGATGTTTTAGAAACATCAAAAAGGGCTCATTTAAATGAAAATGCAAAGGGCTAGTGCCCTTTTAATAGTCGAAAGTGATTGAAGGGCAACTAGCCCCCTCTCACGCTCATCATTTCCCCAAACACATCCAATCAAAATTTTGAGATATCCATTTTGTTCAACGTAGTCGAAAGTTCTGGAAATTAGGTCTTTTAGGATGATAACCCAATCAAAGCCCTCAGTGCAAGGGTTGTAAGTTATGCCCAGGGGACATATAAGGTTTATTTAGAAAGTTGTTGTAGAAATTTCAAAAGCGGCTCATTTGATTGGAAATTGAAATTGCCCTTTTTAATCGTCGAAACTGAGTGGACAGTAATTAACCCCCCTCTCATGCCATCCATTTTCCCAAACATGTTCAATCAAAGCTTAGAAATAGCCATTTTGTTCAGCCTAGTTAAAAGTTCTGGAAATTATGTATTTAAGGATGACAAACTCCCCAGAGTCCCCAGGGCAAAGGTTCTAAGTTATGCCCTGGGGGCTCATAAGGTTTTTAATGATAGAGTTGTCGTAAAAACTTCAAAAGGGGCTCATTCAATTAAACGCTTGGTAAATCCCAAAGGTCACTAAGCTGGAAGAAAGAGGCAAAAAGGGCTCTTTAATTTATTCTTTAAGGTCAATGAGTTTATATTGTACTTAAACCTTAGGTTATTCCTACGTTCAAGTTTCTAAGACGAACTAATCTTATTTATATTCTAATCCTTAGAAATTGCTGTATTTCACCTAGGGTCCCCAAGTCTTTCTAATCCAATATATCCCAAATCACTAAATTATAATCAAATGTCGTGCCTTGGTTTCAGCACTAGTTTTTATTCTTGTCTCCTATATACGTATTAAATTTATATCCAGGTGACAGAAATCTTTTAGAGATTTACTTCTTATTTTAATTTTTACCTTCAAAGGGGAATTCAGACAGACATTGGTAGCCTATCTTAATTACAAAGAAAACACTTACTCGTTGTTATTTCCAAAAAAGACTACCCTCTTTCTGTCCCCGAACCATTATTTTAATCTTTGTCTTATTTTGTCTTTCTTGTCTCCCATTGGCGAGAGACCAATTTTGTAGCAATTCCTCTTTTTGTAACAGGGCTAATAATAATTCTTTGTTCAAATTGTTGGTTTCCGCTCTCCCTATTCAAAAACCCTGTTTTGTTCTATATCTTGTCATGTGATTATTGTCCCGTAATATTCTAGCTATTGACCTCTGGTTTTGATACGGTCCTGTTTATTTGGATTTTATCGACCATTTTGAATCAAGGGTATTCTTATTCAAATCTGATTTCACAATGTTAGGTTTGTTTTCCTTACACAAAGAAAATTAATGCTTCGTTACTTTTACCATTACTCAAAAGTCGTAGTAAAGATTTGCTATTTCTACAATTTAGTCAGGTTATGATAGCTTTCTCACACCCCGACTCTATCCTACAACTGATCTTTACAGTGATACAGGTCTAGATGCCTTAGATGTGGTCATCAAGAAGCAGAACCTAAAACTAGCTCAAGGACCCTTCAATTTCTCGCTTCCACCGGAGCCCTGTTCACCAATTTCGGCTGCCTAAAAGGGTATCCTCAGCAGCTCAGAGGTCACCAATTTACAGAGAGATTGTTCTTTGGAACTCTATTCCCAGTGAACTTTTTTTATTAAAAAATCTTCTTCCCTACGCAGAGAAATATTATCTAAGGCTTGAAGTATTTTTGTTTTCTTTATTTGTTTATTCATTTTGCTTTATTTATTTTTTCCACTTTACTTTATCTAGTTTTTTTCTTTTCTTTTTTCTTCTCTTATTATGTTGAAATATATAAGAACCCCGCTGTTCAATATTATTATTAATGGTTTGGAATTTTAATAAATTACAGGACATTTTCAGTTTGGATAAAATTAAGTCAAAGGTTATTGTGTAGCAGTTGTTTGTGTTTTGTTGTTTTTTTATTTTTTTTTATTTTTCTCGTATTGTGGTTATATTTTCAAGATTTGGTGTATTTTTTTTCCCTGATTGGTTTTGTGTTGATTTTGTAATTGATACGAGGTCCTCGACAAGCTAAGGTTCTTGGGACCTCTAGCGCCTAAGTGTACTTATGTAATTATTGCAGCATTTAATAAATTGAATTGAAATAACAATTTTGAAGTTTTGACATCATGATAATCGATTTCTCAAACTAACATACCAATAATATAATTAAGTGTAAAATAAAACTTCCCAAATTTCTTTTTTCAGTAGCCAAATTTCATTCTCTTTAAGTTGTTTGTTTGTAATGGTCTCTGGGGAGAAATTTGACTCGTGAAGAAAGCAAGGGCAAGAGAAAAAAAAATCAAAGAAAATCTCTACCTTGGTACTATTTATATTTCAAAGTCTTTCGGATCCATTCTAGACCATCAGGTCATTCTGTATCCTTTAACATGTGGAGTGAACCCGTTTATCTTGTTAGTGTAAAACGTTTATCTTATAGTGTAAAACAAGGTTCTGTTTTTGAGTATAGCTATATTAACAACGCTCTCTAACTAGCCACACCTCATTGACCACCTTACTTTGTTGAGCTTTACATAGATGCAAGTCAGCTTCCCTACACCGATGACATCCAAATTATGACTAACCACTATCAGCTGTTACTAATTAGCCTACTAAAAAATATTTTTCATATTAGGTTTAGTGAAAAGACAACTTCAGGTGCCCCTTTGAAACGCTCCTTTTTTATATATTTTTTTGTGCTTCCATTATTCAAATGCTCCAATATTTGCTTCTCAGAGCATAGTAATAAAATACAGACCAGGCTTTATAAACAACAAATCAATTACAGCTTGGCCGGATATAACCCAAGGAGGCATCAGCAATTTTATCAGAGAGGTCAACACTACTACCCCTCAATTCTATTTTAAATCTAATCCTCTCAAACGTAAAGAAACTTAACTGGCTAAAAAAAACTTGCAGTATGTGCAATCCTCTTAGTTTTCAGTAAAGCATAAGCAACAAACTAGTCTTTTGTGGGGAATGGAAGTGCGGAAAAAAATGCCCTTATTTGTGGTACTTCATAAATTCGGCTTCATTGTTCTTATTTGCGGGTATCAGCAGTAAACGAAAACTTTTTTTTTCAAATTAATTGCAATAAGAATTTTCTCCTTCCTTTTTTTCGGAAGTTTTGCTATAGAGCGTATAAAAACAGTGCATAAAAATATTAAGATATTTTCCTGTAACTCTTAGGGAGGACAGAGGAATATTTACACAAGAGTCACTCAAAAAGTAAAGCACATTTCTGTTTAAAATAGTTGGTAACAAAAAAAAAGTTCATTTTCGTACGAATCAAAGCTTTGGTTTTTTTCTGTATAGTTACCTTTAACATTTAAGCATTCGTCATAAAGTTTTATAATTTTTCAATGCTTCTTTAACAGCTTCTTTAAGTTCAGCATCATTGTCATGCTGGTTTCCGCCCAAAAATTCAAAAACCCTAACCTTTCTGGTTCCCTGATTCTCGCAGCCAGAAAAACATAATATTCTATTATTCAGAAATTTTATCGATATTAAGCAACAAACTAAGCTAAATTTGAACAAAATAAAGTTAAACCTACTGTAAAGTTAAGCTGAAGTAAGGCTAAACTTACCGATATTGCTTTATTTATGTAGTGTGTTACGTTTAAACTGAGAAAAGTTACAATTTCAGGACTCACGGTCCAATTCTTTAGGAGGTTTGGCAATTTAAAAATTTGCCAAGATTATTGGTTTCACAACAGATGAACATGTCACTGGAATAGGGATAAAGTAACCCACATTCCGTCATCTGACGTATATCTCGAAGCACCACATGGCCCGTAGAGATCTGCCATGTGTGGCACGGTTCTGCCCCACGTGGTGCACTTGGCACAATTCTACCATACTTGGCACGTCCCACCAAGTGTACACAATTTCTTAACGTCGGCAACCAATCATCTACGCCAGTTTTTTGACGTAACGCCTTTAATTAGGAGTTTATTTGTTTTATGCTAGTGGTTCTTAAACTGTGGTACATGTACCCCTTGGGGGTACGCAAAAATGTTTTAGGGGGTACGGGGTCAGCCAACATAAAAATTAAATAACCCTCTAACTTTAGGACTGGCAATTTTATTTGTATTTTAGCTGTAGTTGACTTAGTACTGGTAACAGAGAAGGGGTACCTAAAATGTTTTGTGGATATGAAGAGGTACAGTGTCTAAATAAGTTTGAGAACCACTGAGGTATGCTATAAACAGAATTTTTCCGTAAAATGGTAAGGCATCGCTACTCGGTTTTCTTTGGAAGCAGGCAGCTATGAAGTTGAAGGTGACACTCCTTTCTATACAAACAAGGAACAGCTGTGTCTCCTACATAAGCATACTATGCATATTTACTAGGGAATAAATTCATTCTCGTAATATTATATATTCAGAGATGACAAAAAACTATTAGTTTCTTGGCCTCAATTCAAGTTTCTGTTACGCTGTTTGTCTGTAGTCCAACTGTTTTTAAATTCCAACAAGACGACAACTTTGTTTTCATTCAAAAACTGAGATTCAGCTTTAGCAATCTACTGAAGTACACTTTTTGAAATTCACTATATATTTTTTTATAAAAAAAAATACGGGGAGAATAGGTATAAAATCGTTGAAAAAAGGGAAAACCTCCTTTTTTATGCAATTTTATATCATTTCATATAAAAAAATTTAATTAATATCAAAACTGAGGTTCTGTCAATTGATAGATATGTAGGCTAACTAATTAACCCAATGACAGAAGTGTCTAATACTTTTAGAATAATTTACCGCTAGAAAAATAAAATTCTTTAAAATAATCAGAACTTTAGAACGTTCTGTTAATTCATCTAACTGAATTGTTTACTTTTAGCTTGTTTTTTGGCATCTCTGGATGATTTTTGTAAAAACAATAAGAGAAAAGTACAAAAAAACGTCCTTTAATCCTATTGGCTGAAGTTAACCTTAGACAAAAACAAATTTTCAACTTGCCATTATTTGAGAATGACGAGGATGAAATTAAATCAAGTGCAAATAGATATTTTGTTAGTTTTTTTTAATAAGGAACATTCTAAAGAAGCATGACTGCGAAGAACGTCGGAAAATCCTAATTTCAAATGAACTCAAGAACCATAGTACTTTTGTTATGAAAAAGAAATACAGCGATGAGAGCTCTCTAATTCTACAAAATTCGAGAGTTGTTAACTTTGTTCAAAAGGTTATTGAACTTGTTGATGGCAATTTTGAAGAGTTTAAGCTCAGTGAATATTTTATTGATTCTCTTCGTAATCGGTGCGAAGAAGATTTATTTATTTTAAAAATTAACTTGTGTGATGGTGTTTGTGACTGTTTTATTTTCATACCATGTGCATGTAAATTTACATGCAAAGCTAAAGAGGATTAACCTAAAACTAAAAAACATGAATTCCCCAAAAAATGAGAACATTGATGAGCAGAAGAAAAAATTAAGAATTTTTTCAAGCTGCTAGTGTACATAGACCTGATCGCATTCTCACCTACCATGTGTTACAATTTTTCATAAAAAATTATATATTCGAGCTCTTTATTTTTATTAACAAAAAAAAAATTATGAGTGCAATTAAAGATGTTGCAACTGACTGGTTGTTTTTAATGACCATTTTTTATTTTATCACTAATTACAAAATTAACCGCTAACAAGACCGTGTACAGGGATGAAACCCTTAATCATCTGGATATTTATTCAACTCATAAAAAAAGTTACATATTTCATAAAAAATTTATGAATTCTGTCGATTTTCCTATTATTTACCAAAACTGTGTTGCAATTAGCTTCTGATCTCAGCTTCTGAAATATCACGATTACAAGTTTTTTTAAAATGTCAAGTTTCGTCAGGATGATTTTTATTTTTGATACTAGTGCCAATTTCCACTCTTAAGGGATAGGCAAACATAGCTGATTTCGGGAACTGCTTTCTAAATCCGCGCCGATTTACAAAATCAGCGCTGATTTTCATCATGATCATCACAAAAAATAGGGATACAAATAAATAGTCAGCCAGAGATATCTGTGGTAAAAGACCCCACTACTGAGCTGAGAACTAGATCAATCGAGCAACTATTAATAAATCCAGTTGACTATTTGTGTCCATGATTGTTTTTTTTTGAAAATTTTGCGCAATAAATTTTTCTTTCAACAAATTTTTCTTACCGCTATCGTTTGTCCACTGATACTGAAGTCGGTTCCCGAAATCAGCTACGTGTGCCTAGCCCTTTATAGTTTCCCATACTCTTTGGTTTATGGATGGCATCATAGCCAACTTTTCATGATTGAAAATTAAATGATGCTGAAAACTGCGCGGAAGTGATCCCAAGCGGATTGGCCAATATTTTCAATTTGAAAAGCTTGTTGGTACTAGCGCGAGTGATACAAACCATCGCGAGCGGCAAGTTTTTGGTAAATGACACTTTTTATACGAAATTGACACTATTTTGTCACCCAAAGTGGCACCAAAAAAACCTGCTCAGTGGCAACCCTAGATCAAACAAACGTAACTAGTCGATAAATAAAAGGTATTATTATAAACGTTAAATACTTTAGTAGAACTAACTGGTCTCCAATTACAGAACAAATCATCTTGAAAAACTTCTCTAAACTTCTCTAAAACTTCTCTAAGTGCTTTTTATAGGCTGTATAAAAAGAATCTACCACCGATTTGGGAAGAGTCCTAAAATGGAGAGACTTTAGGGATTTTGGTGGTATGTTTGTTTTAGGGTTTTGTTTTACACGTGATTTTGGGATTTTGAAAAGCGGAAACATTGTTCAGTGTTTCTCACCAAACTTGTTTCAAATCAAACATGAATGGAGATCTATCAGGGTTTTTTGATCTGTCTAAGGAATGGAAACCCCCTCCAAAAATACTTGGACGTTCAGTGAAGGTGATGCGACAAGAAATTTTGAAGGCAAATAAACAGATAAAATCAGATTGGGATGAAGCCCCTGTCTACTCGTCTACTGAATATGCTAGGCAGTACATTGAAGAAAATAACCTGGAATATTTTAAGGTAGTCTAAGTTTTCATAGTGTAAATTTGTCCAGTTTTTTTTATTTTTCCTCAGTTACTCTGGTGTTCTCACTGAAGTAACTAGGCTATGGCAGCATCTTTTCTCTACATAGATCAGTTTGTGCCAATTGTAGGCCTATGTTTTTTTTTTGGTGGTGGTTTTACTGTTTTTTTTATCTTGTTCCTCTTGTGTTTCTTTATGTTGAAGATGCCTTGTTTGGACACAGGCAAAATATCTGTGTTGTTTTACATTTTTTGTTTCTTTTCTCTCCACTGGCTGCAGTCTTGTTTGTGGTTTTTTGTTCACTGAGATTTTTCTCTTTGATGGTTTTTTGTCATGGCTGGCTAGTTTGGCTTAAGATCTTTCATTATATAATATTTTATTAGTCTTAGTAATAAAATCTTATTTTGAAAACAAATGTGCATGAATTTTTAAAGATTGAATTTTTAAAAAACCCTCCAAATGAAGTCACTTAAGCTTTGGTATCATTTTCAAAGGGTCTTGTTCTCAAACAGGGAGGGCTAAATCCACATTATCCCAAAACTGAAAGATAACTACTTTATAATCAAGAAGGCATCTGATAAAAGAATATATAGGCCTAGCTAGGATTTAGCACCAGCTCAAGATATTTTGTAATGTTTTTGTCAAGTTGGAGGACATAAGGAAAGAAAGAAAAGCCCAATAGTGGGCAAGATTTATGGTAAGGATTGGGGGGCAAAATATATCATTACCCCTCCCACCCCTAGCCACAAATGGGGCATGGAGACAATAGGCCTTGATCCAGGGATTATGGGTCCACTCCTATATTAATAATAAAAATCATAAGAACATCTGTCCTTGTTAGTGTTCTTGAAAGGATGTCAATTTTGCAGTTATCTAGCATCTTGAAGCAAATAATCTCTCACACAGGTTGCAGCATGGTTTTGTTCTGGAAGTTCTGTCAATACTAATGATCCAGAATTGTATAAGTATACTTTTAAGTTACTAGATACAGAGATGCCTGCTGGCATGATTCTGACTGAATTTTCTTAGCTATTTGACAAAGATTATCACAAACAACTTGTAATCAACCTTATGTAGCCAAGTTTGAAGAGAAATTAATGCTCATGATCCTTGGTTTTCTTCACCTTAGGTCTCATGTTTGGCTATTTGATAGCTCTGGTAACTATATTTGTTCCTCTTCAAAACAAGTTTTAAGTGAAGTGCCTCAGTGAAGTGTATTGGGGTATACACTGTTTAATGTCCTTATTAACAATGCTCTTCTGACTATCAGCAGTAAACTAATCTAGACAACTTTAAACCTCTTGGACCCCCCTCCCTCCCTCACTGTGTGAAGATCATATTTTGTAGAATAATCTTGATCTGCTTAGTCAATGGGATGAGGTTTGGCTTCTTGAATTTAATCTTGCTCTGTGCCATGCCATTCACTTTAGCAGAAAAATCCTTGTTGCTTAAATTTTATTTCTGGCCATCTAATCCCTTCAGTAAATAATGAACAAAATCTTGTTGACAATGAATTAAAATTCAGTACCCATGCAAAGAAGTATGATGCTGGTGCTAGTTCAGCTCTGGGTTATCAAGTGCACCATTTCCACTTGTTCCCCCAAAGTTATTAGTCTTCTGCACAAAGGACTAGTCTGTCCCAAGCTTGAACTTGAAATATCTCTAACCTCTCCATATTTTAAGAGAGCCACTAAGTTTCTAAAAGACATGCACTGAAATTGTATCTGCAAGATTACCTAAACTGAAACTCCCCATGCTTGTTTACAGGAGAAGAAAAGATAATACTGTGATGAATGCCAACACTCTCTCAGCATTATTTCCTGTTTTTGCTCCTAATTTAACAACCAGAGATCACCAGGTAAAACTTGCAAATCAGTCTACCTAAACTTGAGTCTGCACCCAATTCTTTGCCTTAATAATTGTCTGAGACTAGAACAAACTCTCTGAAGGTACAGTTACCAATGACTCTGTTGACATTTTTAATCAAAGGCTGGATGCTGAGTAGTCCTTGAAGGACTAATCAGCTGAGTAGGCATTAGTAGCATTTTTATGTCTCCCCCTTTTTGTCCTTTTTTTCATAAAGTCAGCATATGGAATGAATGGTTGTAGAAAGATAAATATGGGCTCATATAAAGAGTAATGTTATTTCTCAACTACTTTTTTAATCATAAGTGATAACACCACAGTCAAGTGCCATATTGCATTAAAATGGGTCACTTTTGGGTTCTGTTTCTTGAATGGACTGGGTTAAAAATCAGATAACAACATTGTAGTCATATTTATTAAAATTACCCTAACTAGATGTTCACAGTCCAGAAGATAGTGGTTGCAGCACTAGCTGCAACCAGTCAATGAGCAAACCTTGGCCCAAAGTAAGCAAAAACTGAAAAAATGTATTTTTAATAGAATTTTTTTTTGCATAGAAAACTTCACTATTATTACTGAATTGTAAATAGAAGCTATGATTCAGGTTTGACTAAAGAATATTTTGCATTGTCAAAAACACGTTTTCGAGAATTTCAAACAAAAAAACCTGAAAACTTTGAAAGTGATGGTACATGTGGACAATGCATATGTTACCATGGATGTCCAAAATATTGTTAATGTTGTCATTCACTGTTGAATGTTCAAAATTCTTTTTTCTCTGCTTGGATTCAATTATATTTATGAGTCAGCCTTTACAGTCTGATGCAAGCTATGATTGTAAGTTAAAGTTAGGTTAGGTTATGTTAGTTTAGGTTAGGTCAGATCAGGTTAGGTTAAATTTGGTTCTAAATATCAGAAATGGGTTAAAAACCTAAGTTAAGCTAACCTCACCTAACCAAACCTAATCTATTCTAACCTAACCTGTTATCATCAAACCTTGCATTAAATTGAAAAAATTGACTGACATTGCTGACTAAATCCAAGGAGAAAAAAAAATGTATTTTGGACATTCACTGGTGAATGTCAACATTCAACAATTTGCAGACATCCACAGTAACACATACACCATTCAAATTGCCAAGGCCAAAGATCTTGAAAATCAATCCAAACCACTTCTATTCTGTTTCTATCAATTTACTTATTTCTACCATGGGTGATTGTATTGGTCCAGTCATTGTAGAGTATTGGAAGAGGGGTATTTGAAGGAAAATGACAATATCTTGGGTCCTTTATAAGTCACAAAAGAGATTTGCAGCAGGGTGCCAAAGTTCCATTTTGTGCCACATAGTGACAAAATTGTAAGCACATGAAAATTCTGATTCAGCAAAATAATTACTTGTAGTTGTAAACCCACTACAGGAGGCTTAGAATCCCTCATGTTTGAAAATGTTTTAAACATGAGAATGTTTCATGTTTGCTCTATAAAATGAAGCTTATATTCCTGTGGTGCAAATGACTAGTTCATCTGCATTAGCAACAACAACACACAGTCTGGCCCATGTTAAACTTCAGTGTAAGCAGCACAGAGATGAGTGCACCCAATCTAGAACAACCCTGAATATGATTTCATAAACAAATAGAAATTAGACAAGTAAAGCATTTTTTTTCCCAAAGAAGCATCATTGAGACCTAAACAAACATATATTATCCTGTTTATGAAGGGGGATGCTCTACCTTGAACCCTCAGCTCTTTATGCTAAAGTTTTATTCCTTTTTTTCAGTGCTTCAAGAATGAAACAAAATATTTGTTCATATTCACTTTAAACAATATAGGGTAAAGGTACTGATGATTCAATAGTTTTTGTAAAAAAGCTGCTCCAGAAGGCTTAATTTAAAAACTTTTGATTTGATAAGGGTTTCAGTATATAGAAAAAATATCTACAAATCAAAGTGTTTGATTAGAAGTTTTTTCAGAGGCAATGCTATACCATTGCCTATAGTAAAGGCCATATGGGTCCAATGTTTTATTATTTAGCGTTTTTTTTTCCTCAAAGGCACTTCATATGGAAGTGGTCATTGTAAAAACTTCAAAGGGGGCTCATTCTATTGGAAATCGATGGTGTCAGTGCCCTTTTTAAGGGTCAAAAGTGATTGGAAGGCAACAAGCACCCCTTCCATGCCCACCGTTTCCCCAAATACATCCAATCAAAATTTTTAGATAGCCATTTTGTTCTACATAGTTGATTTCCAGATAGAAATTATGTTTTTGAGGAGGACACTCCAACACAGCCCTCAGGGCAAGTTGTAAGTTATGCACTGGGGGTTATACGCTTTTTATAGAAAGCGTTATTGTAGAAACTTCAAAATGAGCTCATTTGATTGGAAATTCAAAGGGCTAGTGCCCTTTTTAATAGTCAAAAGTGATTGGAGGGCAACTAATCCCCCTCTTCTGCCCACCTTTTCCCCAAACACATCCAATCAAAATTTTAAGATAGCCATAAAATAACCAAGTAATGACAGTTTGAACATTACATAGCTAAAAAATTGTCGGGAGCTCATTTTATGTTGAAAACAGGAAACTGATTGAGTTGAATATTCTTTTCATATCTGGGTGTATTGGATTTAGTGTCTGCGTTTTGCATTGTCAAAATATAATGAAGGCTTCAAGAGATGGTGTTCCAAGTCACCACTAAGCAGAGTTATCCTGTTTTGAAGCAAAATTTTCACAGTGGTTCCAAAATTGCACTGTCAAATCATTGGTGCCTTTACCCTAAATTTTAATTGTTCATATTATAAATCCCCTTCCCCCTCTCAGATAAATGTTTTTTAAATAATATGCTCTGGTAAGTTTAACTATGGCAAATAATTTTTATTTTCAGAAATGGCTAATCAACATAAGTGCACACAGGCCTGGCCCTTTGTTGGGAGGGATCAAAGTATCTTTATTGAAGGAGTACCAAGTCAATATTAATATCAAGTGCTCATTTGACTTTAACCTCAGGACCATATATTTCAATATATGCTAAATTCTAGGGATCCTCAAGGACAAAAAAGGATAAAGGATAAAGATCCTCCTGTACCATTGCTGGTGCATAGGGCATCGAATTGACATTACAGTTGCTGGGATTTTTTTTTTACAGTGACAAGTAGCAGGCTTGTTGCTCTACCTTGCTGTGGCAGGGATCAAACCCCAGGTCCTGTACTGCCAAGGAGAGTATAAATCCACTGTGATATAGCAAGGGCAACTATTTCCTTGTCCTTAAGGACATGGAAACTATAAACATTTTTTTCTAACAAGTGAAATTTTTAATGATGTGAAATTGTTTTCTTAAGCTAGGGAGCAAAGTTCTTCCTCAAACCTCTCAGTCCTGCCAAATTTAATGGTATAAATTTTTTTTGTCATGAAACCACTTTTTGGGAATTTCCATTCCTGTCAATGGTTTGACATATAATTATACCATGGTTTAATATTGTGTCACTTTTTCTTATGGATTATGGTAATAAATAAATTATTTACTTTTAAAGTAAGTCTAATTATTTAATTAACTATTTTCGAAGAGCTTAATTCAGATAGAGAACTCTGCTTTGAAATTTCGTCTTAAGATTATATGGTCCAGCCTGAACTCTTGATATTTTCGCTTCTTTGAATGGGTATGCTCAACTGAAAATGCTATTTTCTTTAGAATGTGATTCTTTTCTACCTTCACAGTATTATTCATGTAATAAACAATAGGAATAATTTATTTATCACCATAACAGATAAGAAAAATTAGAGCAATATAAAACTGAGATATGATCATATGTCAAGCCATTGATGGGATTGGAAATTCCCAAAAAAGGGGTCTGGTAATGAAAGATATTATTCCACTAAATTTGGCATGACTGAGAGTTTGGAGTAGAACTTTTCCTCTGAGCTCAAGAAAGCAACAAGTTTTAAAATTTTCATTGTGAAGAAAAGTTGCTAATGTGCCATCCTTTTTTGTGATAATCTTGTGAAAAAAGCGACTGGGCAGGTAGGGGCAGGAATCTATTTTATGGGGGGGGGTGAGTTGTAAATGTTAGAAATGGTAGTTTGAAAAAACAAACAAACTAAGAGGAAATTGAGCATAAGTTTGAGATTTAGAGAAGGTCTGAGAGGTGAGCAGTAGATAAAAGTTTGGTCCTAGTTTCAAAAATCTTGGAGGCAAGATTTCCAGCAGTAGTTTCTCCTGAGACGAGTTTCCTGTGACAGCAAGTTGACTTAAATTTGAACCAAGTTGGCAACAATTTTATTTTGCATTTTAACAATGACGTATATCTAAGTTTGTCCACCAGTTATTTGCATATTGTGTTAAATTTTTCTTAACACAAATCCACTCAATTAAAAAAAGCTCTTGCTCTGTATACAAATTTGAATCTTTGTAATTTGTTTTTTTCTGTACTGCAGCACTTCAAATTCAAGCAACTACTGTGTCCTGATTTTTGGCAGTTTTTTTTTTCCATTTCTAAAGCAACCTCATCTGAGAACTGTCGGCTCTCCTGATGTAGCCTGTTTTTAATCTCTATATTTAGCAACTTTTTTTTTACTGCAATTGATGACTGTCGTCTAACCTCAATTAGCTTTACCGTTTTCCCTGACATAATTTACCCTTAGCTTAGCAGGAGCGTAGCTGATAACTCCAGTAGCCATCTTTTCAATAGTATCCTGAATTTGTTTCCATAAAGTGGTGGGACCTTCATCACAGTCTGTCAGGCTTCCAAACTGGTCCTGAAATTTCAGGCAGAAGTATTCTTTCATTGTTTGAATATTTAGTTTATCCATGTTTAACTTCCTGTTTGAGGGTTGTCTCTTCCTCATGCTTGACTTCAGAAGTATCTGCATCTATAAGCGTATGATCAGTTCCAGGTTTTGATCCAGTGCACTCTCCTCTGTAAGCTCCAGAATTGATGAGTGAGGAGTGCCAATGTTAACAGATATATGTTAACAATGTTAACAGAATATATGGTCAATTTGGGTAGCTGTGGATCCATCTTTTGAGCGCCAAGTTATCCTTTGAGAGGGTTTGCGCTCAAACAAGGTGATGATGATGATAAAGTTATAGAATATGTAAACTGGGGTAATCTATCCCCATTGAAGTACCGCTGGAAGTAAGTGAACAAACCAACAATATCTCGAACATTGAGGTCTGTGGGGTAAACCCGAGTATTCCCCATCACCTGCTAAAATCAGGAAGTCTCGTTTGGGTCATTTCTGCACTTTAATCCCCAGATCAGTGTAGAAGAAGTCCTTGTCAGCATATGTTGCCACTCTCGTTGGTGTGTAGACAGAATGACGAAGATGTTGGGCAGTTTTCCGTTCAGTTGTAATCTGGCTATTATCAGGTTCGCTGGATCCCATGCAAGATTCATGGTTGCCAGATCCGTCGTTTGTACCACAGTTGAGGAATAATCAACAATTTTCAGAATCACGGACTGGTATGGTTTCTTCAGACCCTCCTTTCGATCTTGTCCTCCTCCTGACAAAAAATTTATGCTTGGTAGTGATTCATTTCAATAGCCATCACAAGCCTTCCCTGGGGGAAAGGCTTTAAGTTACGCAATTTGCCCGTTTTTCACATAAAATATCCTATTTGTTATTGGGAAATATACAGAAATATTTGTGGAGGGGAGATTATCTGCCCGGGTGGGGTGGGAGGGATTTCTATGAAGACAGTTTCCATGCCGAGAAAAATTTCCGGGGAATTTTCAAGGACAAATATTACACAGGGGAGGGTAGGGGATTTTCTCGCTTGATTTGAAAAACAGTCAGAAATTCAATATGAAAAACAGGTTTTTCGACTGAAAGTAAGGAGCAACATTAAAACGCAAAACGAACATAAATTATTTTGTATATGAGGGAGGCTACACCTTCAACCCTCGCTCTTTACGCTAAAGTTTGATTTCTTTGTCAATTTTCATTGAGACTTTTCTTTAAAATTCTTTTGTCAAAATTCATTGATGAGAATTAATTTTAAAGAACTTTAAAACTTTAGCGTAAAGAGCAAAGGTCGGGGAAGGGGTAACCCACTCATGAACGAATAATTTTTGTACATTTTAAGTTTTAACATTGCTCCTTACTTTCATTTGAGACAACTTTTTTTTTTATTTAATTATTAAAAAGAACCAATTATGTTTATTTCAACATTTTTCCTCTCTTTAAAGGGGTTTACTAGCTGTACCTTGAACGTTAGTGGACCGCATTGGGGCCCACTGCTTATTCAGACCTTAACCATGTGTACTAAGATTTTGAAGATATGTAGACCCCTTGATTCTTAGTTTTAAACTGCTTAAGTTGTCTGCCTTGCAATTAGTGAGTTGTATCATTAGGAATAGTACGTTCATCATAGGGGTTGCTTTAAAGAGAATAATTTAAGCAAGTTTCCGAGCATAACAAATAAAATTGACATATTAACCCTGGTGTTGAGTCTGCCAGAGCCAGTTAGTTTGCTGAACGCACTGCTAAATTAAGGTCAGGAAAAACATATTTTCAGAAAAAAAACAATTCTTTGCGTCCTTAAAAGAAGAGGAACAAAAAAGGTATCAAAGTAACTTTCTTTGTATTTGTATTTGTAACTTTCTAGGATCGAAGGACTGATTCTACTCGTTATGAAAATACTGCTATGGAAGCCGTTTCTGAGCTTGTTTCAGTGTCTTGCTTGGAGGTAGATGAAGATTTTGAAGAGGAGAATTCCTCAAGAGTGTACAATAACTATGATTTTGGAATAAGAAACCCTGAATCAAAGAAACTTAAAATTTTCCAGCACAAAGAGCAGATTTTATCTGCAGTCAGTAAAAACCAGGTAAGTTTTTTCTGGAGTTTATCTAATAGTAATAACTTTATCTTTGAAAATGACACCTAAAACATAGAGGTGTGCACTCGCATTTTTGTAAACAATCTTTTAGGCCACATTGCCTTTCCATTTACAATTGTAATGAAGATATATTAAAAACGGGGAAATATCTTAATGAGACGGAAAAAGATTTTTAATACAAATAAAAATATGAGTTCTAATACTTTGGCTTCACATCCTGAAAATTTTATCAACAAAAAAGCAAAACTAGCCTAAAACATATAAAGGGAAACATCTAGCCTAAAAAAATTTCATCTAGCCTACAAAAAGACATAAACAAACAAAAACAAACATCTAGCCGAAAAAAAACGAAATAAAAAACTAGCCTAAAAACATATTAAGAGAAACATCAGAGACGCTAATCAAAAAAAAAGAGAGAAAAAATTAAAGGAAAATTTAAATTTAAACTAAAATCAATGTGGTAAAAAAAAACTAGCCTAAAAACATATAAAGAGAAACATCTAGCTTAAAAACATTTATATAGCCTACAAACAAACATCTAACCTAAAAACACACGGAAAAAACTAGCCTAATAACATAAAGAGAAACATCAGACATGCTAATCAAAAAACAATAAAAAAAAAAAAATGAAAGGAAAATTCACATTTAAACTAAATCCAGTGTGTTTAAAGCACCAAAGCGCAAATAATAAAGAAACAAGGAAAGGTGTCTATATATGTGTGTTCCAGGCATTCCAATTTTGGGGGGAAGGATCTGAAGTAGAAAAAAATTATGCCATACTTCGTATTTTTCATGGAGGGAAAGGACTATGTCGCACCAATTGTATGGTGAATTCTTTTTATGCTCTTCTTTGTTGCTTGCTTTGATTTTCTATTGTGAAGAACTTTAAGCTACAATTTTGAGGAATGGGGGAGATCCCTAGTGGTGTTCTTTTGGAAGGGTGCTGGGGTGTTCCTTGTTTAAAGATATGAGCTGCAAGAAAGCAAAATTTACACTGCTATTCAACTCCTGTTTTAATTGTATGTTAAGCTTTTAACTGTGTGGGGCTATTGCTCTGCAGTTGCCGTAAAGACTGACCGATGAGAAGGGGTGATTGACTGTAAGTTGATTAGCCTAGTTCAATTCAACAGTTTTTATACTAGTTAAATGACTATAGGAAATAACACTAAAGAAACAAATAACAAGCAAAATGGATAACTACAACAAGAAAAAAACAACTAAGAACAAGCAAGTAGTAGAACAAGAGAAAGTAGCTTAGCCGGAATCATGAGGGCCATACATTTATTGCCATATTAGCAATGAAAGGCGTGAAAGAGGGGCGCATAATGCATCAACAAGCTTATTATCTCGTGCCAAGAACGAATAGCTGGTAGATATTTGCTGCTGGTTCAACGTTGACAAACGAAAATTAGCTCACAGCTTAGTAGCACTGACTTAACGAAGCAGTTTATTCAGGAAAAGTAGACTGTCACGTTAATCATAGCCAGAACCTCAAGAAAAATTTGTACATTATTAGCATAATTTACGTCACATTCTACCCTCATATCGCTGATTACGCTACGTTGACAAAGTGGATGCAAAGGCAATATAACTGCCTATATGTTATTACCTCACGCATCCAAAGCGTGAAATCAGCGGCATTTCAATGTTTTCCCTTGAGAATTGTTTGTGCCTTTGAGGGATTAAACAAACAAAGCAGGTTTTTTAAACTGAAAGTAAGGATTAACATTAAAACTTAAATGAACAGAAATTATTACGAAATGGGGAGGATACACCTTCCATAATACCTCACTCTTCACGCTAACGTTATTTAGAATGTTCAAGAAGCTATCTTATTCTAATTGAACGAACCTTGTGTTTCACTTTTTTTCGTAAAGGATTGGGATACAAAAATCATACTTTAGCATAAAGATTGAGGTATTTAAGAGAAGGCTTTTTAATTACTAGAACGAGGTATTTAAGAGAGAGGTATTTAAATCATACTTTAGCATAAAGATCGAGGTATTTAAGAGAAGGCACCCCCCACATCCCACCACTGAAAATTCCTCCAGAGAAAATTTGCCTCCCGAAATATGTCTTTACTTCCCAATGACAAATGCTATGTGTAAGCAGTAAGCTTTTCTTTTTTGAATCAAATGAAAAAAAAAAGATTTTTAACTAAAAGTAAGGAGCAAAATTAAAATTTAAAACCAACAGAAATTATTCCTTATATGAATGGTGTTGTTCCCTCCTCAAAGCCTTGCTCTTTACACTAAAGTTTGACTCTGTCACAACTCTACTTTTTAGAACAATAAAAACTTTAGTTTAAACAGTGAGGCGTTGAGGAGGGGACAACCCCCTTACATATAAGGAAATATTTCTGTTCGTTTTAAGTTTTAATGTTGCTCTGTGTTTTCAGTTTAAGAACCTTTTTTTTTGTATTTAATTTCTGAACGTTTTTCAACTAATGCAGGTTGAAATTTGGCTCACGGTACATGAACGATTGAAACGAAATTTGCATATTAATTTTACTTTTTTTAACTAACAATAATCTTATAATAAACAAAGTTTGATTTTTGTTCGTGCTGTTTAAGAGTTAATTAAAAAAAAACTTTCCGAAAAAGAAGTTTTTCAACAAAAAGTAAAGGCCATTTTAAACTTAAGATCAGCAGATACAAATACCTGTTAAAATTCAAACTCAAATCGACCAGAAATTACTATTAAAGAATAAATGAAACCCAAAAGGAGCACTACCTGTGTATCAGATTTAGTGACTCGTCCAAGTCTAGGAATTTGTCAAAAAAAGCGATTTTTGGAATTTTAAGTTTCCCACATTTCCCATTACATTCCCACCTCCCTCCTAAATTGTAATTTGACCTTTTAAGTAAGGTTGGACAAGTGATGTTAAAACCAACGAATGATTAATGCACGACTTGATGGGATGGGAACGACACTGCCTCCTTGAGAACACGTTAATTAGCTACTCATTTTCATATCACTTGGCCAATTTCTCCTCAGTTAGATAAATGAACCCATGGATTAAATAGCATAAAATAGAATCAAGCTGTAGTGAGAATCAAACCAAAAAGGCGGGAATCTAATATGCTTATCCGCAGTGGATTTAGACTCTACCAAATATTGTAATTGCTGTCATTGGTCTTCGAACTTTTTTTTCTTTTTTTTCAAAAAGACTATAATGTTGAAAAAATACAAAATCATATTTCAATGCATATTTCAAATTCTTCTTCTTTTCTTTCTTTTATCCATCGGTATTTTGTCCTCCTTTCTGCGTTTCCTTTTCTTTTTCGATTTCTTAATAATAGGTTGGTGATACTTCACTTAATGGATAGAATGAAACCGGTTATTGTTTCCTTTCCGTACTCCTGAGAGAGAGAGAAAAAAAAAAAAAAAAAAAAATCAATCCTGTTTCTTTCTTCTTTTGTTTTATCTAAGACTCCTTGCTTATTTGTAATCTAATTTGTCCCTATTTCTCTATTATTCCTTCACTTTACTACCTACCTATCTTACCTCTTACTCGACGTTCCATAGCTTTCCACCTTTATAATTCCTCACATACATAATTTTTTTTCTCCTAGTACATTTTATCTATCTTTTTCCTAAAATCTTTTTTTTTCATTCATGCGATTCTTCATCCATTAAACTTCTTAAGTGGATATTTGTCCGAGAACTTCAGTCCTCATAAGAAATTACTTTGGGGGACATATGAGGACTACTCCAGATATTATACTAAAGGATACCCCTCCTTATTGAGAATTCTGTATTGGGTATCCAATAAGGATACCCCTCCTTATTGAGAATTTTGTATTGGGTATTGGGTATCCAATAAGGATACCCCTCCTTATTGAGAATTTTGTATTGGGTATTGGGTATCCAATAAGGATACCCCTCCTTATTGAGAATTTTGTATTGGGTATCCAATAAGGATACCCCTCCTTATTGAGAATTTTGTATTGGGTATTGGGTATCCAATAAGGATACCCCTCCTTATTGAGAATTTTGCATTGGGTATCCAATAAGGATACCCCTCCTTATTGAGAATAGCCCAATGGACTCCGTGTTCTCAATAGAGAAGAATTGTAGCGGTCAAGGCCATTTTTTAATGAGCTGTAGGCTAGAAAAAAGTAAATCGTCTTAAAGTCCAATATACTCAAGCTGAGTTCATTTTCCACTACCAGTATAGATTTTCTTTCCGAAACTCAGTAAAGTTTTGTGAAAGTGCCATAAATTAGTTGGGCTCACTCATTCCTAAATATGAGAATCATCCATAGGATAGCTTGAATTATTGTAACTATCTTTTTATAGAGATATGTGTTAGGTATGTTTGTTGTGTTCACAGGCACTCTCTACTACGTGAATGTCCAAGAACTGGAAGAACTTTCGAAATTCTAAGAATGACAAGTGTGATTTGTTCGCCTTTCTTTCAGTTCTAAAGAAACTACTCTTGGACCAAAAACTAGATTCGAATACAATTTTCTGGCCGCTACATCTTGTGCTCATCAATCAACCGCATCTATGATAGTAGTTGGCTGGTCAACTGTTATTTGCTAAACAATGTGCCTATTATTTTCTCGGATAATTGTTGCGTGTTCTTTTGTGCACATAGTTAAAATCTTTTTCTTTGCGAGGGGAGGGTGGGATTTTCTATGAACTCACTTAGGATTCTGAAATTATTTCTAACACGGTTTCTTTATAAAAAAGTAAAAACAGAATGTGGGATTCTATACTTTCCATGAATTATTGTAAAAATTTTCGTGCACAGTCGAATGGGTCAAATTTAAATGCAACCCTCTGTTTATGATTTGTGTTACTATCTTTTTTTTCGGCTTTTATACTCTTCTTTTTTCAGGTTGTGATTGTGGAAGGATTTACTGGTTGTGGCAAGACCACTCAAGTGCCTCAGTATATATTAGATGACTGTTACGAGAAAAGAAGCTTCTGCAATATTGTTGTTACACAACCGAGACGTGTTGCTGCCCTTAGTATAGCTGAGCGGGTTTGTGATGAAAGAAAATGGGATCTTGGCAAAGTTGTGGGGTATCAAGTATGAAATTTTCTTTGGCCTTTAGCTGTATTTATGCAACAATCATTGAACTTGTATCGATTCATCAGTTGCTCAATCTTTTATTTCAGCCAAAGCCATATAAACTCAGCAACATATCATTTGGCATGAACTCATGTTAAAAGCTTGAGAATAATTTTATTGGAAAAGTTATAATCTCTTCATATATTTATCTTTCAGTTAAGTTCCTGATTTTTTTTTTCCTGAATTTACCTGTGTCCGACCTTTTCTCTTCAGTAACACTGATGGCACCGTCCATTTTACAATGTTATGCGTTAGTCGTGGGAAGTAGGTGGCTGTTAGCTGTATTTGGAAGGACGGTACTCAAAAAGTCTAAAGAGTAGTTACAGGGTGGATGTCCTATAGCAATTTTTACAATCTGCAGTTGAGGTGAACTTTTTATCTCGGAATTCTCTTTCACAAATGTTTTAACATCCCTTTTCCCTGAAGGATATCCCATGTCCCCTGAATTCCCGGGTGTGGACCACATCGAAAGTTGATAAGACAGACATTGGAAAGACACATCGCCGGTGTGAGATCGGCTGTAGTTATTCAGAGTCACCAAGAGACTTTCTCGATCTTTTCTTATCTCGTCCGAAACTGCTCTGAAAAATTCATTGTTAAAAGGTGCAATGACTAACTTTGAGTTGCCAAGGTGTCCCGTAGGCTACTGTGTATTTCTGTTGCATTAGACACTTTATCTGCTTATAGAACATGTTTTTAATTGTTTCTCCGTGCCTAACAAATAAGTCTCACAAAAAGATTTAAAGCATCCGATTTTAGGCAAATACGCTATGACTTTTGAGGCACGGTGTATTTATTCTTCAAATAATTAATATTTAATAGTTAATGCATCCAGCAGAAATTCGCAGTAACCTGTAGGGCATCCAGTATTATATTCCAGAATTAAGATCCAACAAGAGACGGGAAATTTTATTTAAACTGTCGATTGGAAAAATCGCAAGAAGTGCTTTAAAATATTGCAATTAGTTCAGTTAGAAGTTCTTCAATAATTCTTTAAATTAAATACACCAAACATGAAACTGAATAAATACCACTACTAAACAGTTCATGGTAGCATAAAGCCAACTGAGGCCAAAATAGCACAAAACCTTGTTAGTTCCTTTGCTAGTCAAGTCAATGTGAATGTGAAAAAAAAAAACAAGGAAAAAAAACAAAAGTTAAAAGATGGATAAAATTCAATTAAAAGCCAAAAATAATAAGAAAAAACCCAACAAAATAAAACGCGGAAAGTCAATGTGAATGTGAAAAAAACAAGGGAAAAAAAACAAAAAATTAAAAGATGGATAAAATTCAATAAAAAGCCAAAAATAATAAGAAAAACCCAACAAAATAAAACGCGGAAAGTCAATGTGAATGTGAAAAAAAACAAGGAAAAAAAAACAAAAATTAAAAGATGGTTAAAATTCAATAAAAAGCCAAAAATAATAAGAAAAAACCAACAAAATAAAACGCGGAAAGTCAATGTGAATTTGAAAAAAAAAACAAGGAAAAAAAACAAAAAATTAAAAGATGGATAAAATTCAATTAAAAGCCAAAAATAATAAGAAAAAACCATCAAAATAAAACACAGAAAGTCAATGTGAATGTGAAAAAAACAAGGAAAAAAACCAAAAAATTAAAAGATGGATAAAATTCAATAAAAAGCCAAAAATAATAAGAAAAACCAACAAAATAAAACGCGGAAAGTCAATGTGAATGTGAAAAAAAAACAAGGAAAAAAAAAAACAAAAATTAAAAGATGGTTAAAATTCAATAAAAAGCCAAAAATAATAAGAAAAAACCAACAAAATAAAACGCGGAAAGTCAATGTAAATTTGAAAAAAAAAACAAGGAAAAAAAACAAAAATTAAAGGATGGATAAAATTCAATTAAAAGCCAAAAATAATAAGAAAAAACCAACAAAATAAAACGCGGAAAGTCAATGTGAATGTGAAAAAAAACAATGAAAAAAAAATTAAAAGATGAATAAAATTCAATAAAAAGCCAAAAATTATAAGAATTAAAACCAAATATCTAACTATGTCAGGCCTATGTGGTTTAAGAAATTATTTTAAATGTGAAGTATATTTTTTTTTTTGACAATTTTTAAATCAGAATCGTCTAGTGCTAGACCTGAATCAAATCCAAAACAAAATCCCAAATAATGCTGCAAAAAGCGCGTCTATTTTACTGCCCGTTTTAATTGTCCTTTGCTTGTAGGTTGCTTTGGATAAAAAGGCTTGTGAAGATACGAGAATAACGTATGTCACAACTGGTGTTATATTAGAGACGCTTGTTAAGAAAAAGTCCTTTGGGAAGATCACCCATTTAATTATTGATGAAGTACATGAACGCGATGTTGAAATTGATTTCCTTTTGATTGTTGTGAAACTGCTTCTGAAAACAAATCGAACAGTGAAGGTATGTTTTTTTTATATTTTTAAAATAATCTTAGCCATGGCAAACATATTAGTTTGGTAATGATTGAAAAGAAAATGAAATTTTTTAATGATAAACGTATTAATTTGATTGTAATAGACAAAAAAGAATTCATATGTAGTAGGAAATTCTTATAAGAGATCAAAACATAAGTTCCCATTGTTCAGATTTTTCTAAACGGTTTTTAATGTGATTAAGTAAAATGTCATGGACGTCAATAGATTTTTATGCAACTCTAGATTTTGGAAAATAGCTTTGTTGGGAAAATGCCTTTTTATGTTCTTTCGTTGAAAAATTTGAAAAGAAACTTCAAATTCCCCCCCCCCCCTGCATTTTGAAAGATATTTTGAAAAATTTTCAATTTTTTTTCCATTTTGAAATTTTGATTTTTCTTTTTTCTTGGGGGGGGGGGGGTAAATATTAAGCGGTCGTGATTTATTTTGAAATTACTTTGTTTCGTTTATTTATTACTAGCGGTGAAGACTGTCGGAATTATGTGGGGGGGGGGGGGAACAAAGTGATTTTTCCTAATCCTGACAAGTCTACACGCTAAGATTTATTTTTGCAGTTTGTACGCTACCGTACTGTACTTTTAGATTAATCTTAGCTACGGAAAAAATGTTAGTTTTGTAGTGATACAAAAAAAAAGAAAAGAAATCTCAATCTTGAATTCGATAGTCTATGAATAAAAAAAAACGTCTTAGTAAACATTAATCCAAACTGTTTAAAGATTTAGCGCTTTGTCGGCTAATAGAAAACATAAGATGTATAAATTCATAAATTTGTACATCTTATATTTGGAACCCTAGATTAATCAATAATGTTTTTGGCAACCCTAGATTTTGGAAAAAAAATTTGGGGGATTTTTTCATTGAAAATACATTTTTTGTTGTTTTTTGTTGAAAAATTGAGAAAGCCTACAAATGTGCCCCCCACGCAATATTTTCAAGACATATTATAAAATTCTCAATCTTATCCATTTTGAAATTTTGATATATTTTTTTTCGGGGATTAAGGGGCTGTAATTTACTTTTATAATTGCTTTCTTTCGTATAATTATTACTCGCAGAGAAGACAGTTGGAATTATGTGGGTGGCGGAGGGGGTGGGGGCGAGTAATTTTTCTGATCCTGATAAGACTACACGCTACTGTTTATTTTTGTAGTTTATACGCTATTATATTTTTAGATTAAGATTAGCTATAGGAAAAATATTAGTTTGGTAGTGATAGAAAAGAAAAATATTACAATTTTGAATTCGATTGTCTTCAGTAAATGATAACTGCCATAATTTAATTTTAATCATCAATAATAATAAATAAAAATAATAAGTACAAAAAATGTTAAAAACGCTGATTAATAATAATAGTAATTTATTTCTCGCCCACTAATTTCATAAAAAAAGTGGAGTAACAAAAGGAAATAAAAGGAAAAGACATACAAAACAAAAACACATGCAAAACAATATCAATATAAAGAACTACAAATGCAAATCAGAACAATCGCACAAGAGGATGAAAAGGACCCAACCGCTTGCAGGCCTCATCTTTTAACTTGGAGTCCAACTTATTATATGACAACGATATGTCAGTTGCATTAAACATTCGAATAATCTTACGGTTTCTATACCAACGAGGCAAACACAAAAGATATTTACAATAACGGAAATACAAAACTCTAATATCCTGCGTATCACTGGTATTAAAAAATAGGCGCAAACCTGATAGAAAAAGAATGGAATGGTCGCAATATGTTGAATAGAGTTTAGCCAATGCCTTACGAGAATGTCGGCCACGCTTTGGGACAATTTTAGCATAACCTGCTTTAAGCTTATTCTTAATATCTGCAAGTGCACTAGCACGGATAGCTGAAATAGAAGAGCAGATACTAATCCCGAGCCAACGCAACGCAGGAGCCAGCTTAACAGAAAAAGAACTACAACTCAAATCACTACTTGGGTTTTTAGCATTGAAAACTAAATACTCACATTTTTCAGCATTAAGCACGAGGCCAATTTTTTCAAAAATCTTAGAAACAAACTGAGTAGACTTAGCTAGGGTGAATTTTGAGCGGCTAATGAGTAATAAATCATCTGCATAAGCAATAATATGTCAAGCTAAGCCAAGAATTTATTTGAATTGCGGAACTGGAACTGGTACTGGAACTGGAACTGGAACTGAAAGCGGAACTGGTTTCACTTAGTAAATGTCAAACAATTGCAGATGATTTTCGTGAAAATTCAGATCGCTCAAGGCAATAGTATCAAAAGGTCGTTTGAGTTGTTTGTCTTGTTATGTTCAAAATCTTTAATATAATATAATATTTTCTATAATATAATAAATATAATATGATGAAAATCTAATAATATATCTAATATATTAACAAGTAAAACATTTGCAAGAATAGCCTTTTGTGTAATGCTTTCTTTTCCAAATGGCGTCTACTGAGATCTGGATGTTTTTAGCATATATTATTAGCTTACATTATACTATTATAATAACAGTATATATATATATATATATATATATAATATATATATATATATATATATATATATATATAATATATATATATATATATATATATATATATAATAATATATATATATATATATATATATATATAATATATATATATATATATATATATATATATATATATATATATGTATATATATATATAATAATAGTATATTAGCATATACTATTAGCTTACATATTAGCTTGCAAATGTTTTAATAAAATAATATAATAAAATCTTTAATATAATATAATATTTAGCTGCATGAAAGATTAGATTTTTGCTTTGAATTACATTTAGTGAAACAGGTTAATATTGGATGAAGTTGAAGTAAAAGGCGGATCTAGAGAAAAATCTGGGGGGTGGTAATGTGACAAGGGCGCCAATAATTGACCAAATCGACAAGTTTTTTTAAACAAGGGGTAGAATAGGAGAAAAAACAAATGAGGGCGCCAGAAAAATCTTGGGGGCGTCGCCCCCCTCCCCCCGAATGCGACCCTGGTTGAGCTTTCCATAATTAAGCTAGTATACAATGATCCTGACATAATATTTTGTGGGAATATTAATAACAATTTTTGCTATGATTTTTTAACACAAAAATCGTTGGAGCGACCTAGTTTAATAGTAAAATAGAAGTGGGAACCAGCAAGTAAAATGTCAACTGGTTTTTGACTGGTCCATTTTATCTCCTTAATTTGACAGAACATGTTTTTGACCATAAAGAGTGACAAGAAACGAACATACTCAAAAAAGGAAAGAACGTTTATCTATTTACTTTTTTCCAACTAGCCACAATAATGAATTAAATTTCAGGTTACCAGTGAACTATGCAGGTTTGAGACAAGCATACAGCTGTAAATTCATGTAAAAGTATTAGACAGTAGACACTTCTGTCATTGGTTAATTAGTTACAGATCTATCAATTGACCGAGGCTCAGTCTTGATATTAATTAAATTTTTTTCATATGAAATGATATAAAATTGCATAGAGAAAGGAGGTTTTCTCTTTTTTTCAACGAGTTTCAACCACATTTCGCCGTATTTTTCTATGAAAAAATATTTAGTGAATTTCAAAAAAGTGTACTTCAGTAGATTGCAAAAGCTGAATATCAGTCGTTGAATGAAAGCAAAGTTGTCGTCTTGTGTTGGAATATTAAAACAGTTGGACTGCAGACAAATAGCATAACAGAAACTTGAACAGGGACCATGAAACTAATAGTTTTTTTTGTCATCTCTGAATATATACTGTTTGGAGAATGAATTTATTCCTTGGTAAATGTGCAGAGTGTGCTTATGTAGGAAACACAGCTGTTCCTTCTTTGTATAGAAAGGAGTGTCACCTTCAACTTCATAGCCGCCTGGTTCCGAAGATGACCGAGTAGCGATGCCTTACCATTTTACGGGAAAATTCTGTTTATAGCGTAGATCAGTGGTTCTCAAACTTATTTAGACACTGTACCTCTTCTTAACCACAAAACATTTTAGGTACTCCTTCTCTGTTACCGGTACTAAGTCAACTACAGCTAAAATATGAATAAAATTTGCCAGTCCTAAAGTTAAAGGATCGTTTAATTTTTTTTTGTTGGCCGGCCACGTTTCCCCCTAAAATTTTGCGTACCTCCAGGGGGTACGCGTACCAGAGTTTGAGAACCACTGGTGTAGATGATCGGTTGCCAGCATACAGAAATCGTTTACACTTGGTGGCAAGTGCCAAGCATGGTGGAACTTTACTAAGTGCGCCACGTGGGGTGGAACCGCAGAACCACGTGGCGGTGGAGTTCCAGTATTCTTTAAATCCTTCCTGATGACCTTTTTCCACCCCATTCAGTGACGGCCTGATTTTCGTTGCGCCGAATAAATGATTAAAAAAGTACAATCTTTGGTAATCTGGCATCCTTCATTCGTAAAAGGGCGCCTAGCCATCCTAACCTTTCTTTCATTACAACCCTGGGAAACGGGATCAAACCACATTTTTCGTACAGGTTATTGTTTGATATACAGTCAGTTAAAATATTACCTAGAATTATCCTTAGAAATTACCTCTGGAAAGCACCTGACAAATTGTTCTCAACTTTTTCGAAGCACCCACGATTCAAAAATACATGACTACCTTCATTATAATAATAATATTATATACTTATAGTAATGTATTATAATAATTATTATATATATTATAAATTATAATATATATATTATAATATATTACAACAATAATTTATTATTACCCTCTGTATACAACAAAAATGCACTAAAGAAGAGTATAAGAGAATGAAAATAAAAACAAAAAGGGCACGGACCAAAATCACGCACAATTCTCGACAACTTTAACTTTCAGTATCCATTCAGCATCCAGTTCCAGGTCCAAAATTTGTGTAATTCACCTCTTTGACTCCACAAAAATATCTTCAAATAAAAATATTCACCTCGTCATTCACCTCTTTGACTCCACAAAAATATCTTCAAATAAAAATAAAACTATCCTTCAATCAGCTAACATTATCTGTACTCCCAATATTCTAATGTTAGTTCGCAGAAGTATCTCTATTTCAAGAAGTCCCACTGTCAACTACCTTCATTGTAAATCGAAATTACAATATTCTAGTATCAAGTCGGTACAATAAGTTTAAATGTAAAGAGGGCAATTTTGAAGTTGGTACATTAGGATATTTCACTAGCGAAGTGGCAGCTGTGGTGGGTGAACGACCCCAGTGGCCAGTTCAAAACGTTCTTAGTCTTCAAAATGACTCTTGTATTAGCCAAAAGTTCAATGCAAAGTGCTAAACGATATAAAAACCTGTATCTATTTCGATGTTTTAATATCCCTTGTATGGTATACACAGCTAAGGTGTAGTGTAATCAGAGAATTCTTCAGGCAGAGGCAGGGTCGAATGCCCGGCAAAAAAGATTTTGGTCATGCCCGATTTGATCTTATTTTCCTCAAAATTTTCTCAGTTCTTGATTCGGGACGATCCATATGTTTGGTTGTCTTTAAAGCCATTGTGCAATTATGGTGTAATTCAGGGGTTAGACTTTATTTAATAGTTCAGTTGTTCAATAGTTCTTGTTTAAAGAGATTTACCCTATGTATTTTAAATTTTTCCAGATTTTGCTTATGTCAGCAACAATGAATGCAGACCGATTTGTGTCATATTTCACATTGCCAAATTGTGACGGGAATTACGATGCTCCACCTGTTATCAGTGTTTTGTATAGCGCATCTACCAATTTCCCCGTTAGTGTTTATTACTTGGAGCACTTTAAGCGTGTAAGTATAAATTTGGGCTTTAAAAGGAGTTGAATGTGTATTTGACATCTGCGTTTCACGCCGTAGAGCAAAACGCATTAAATCCTTTGGAGGGCATCTGCTTGCTTCTGTTTCAGATCATAATTGAAATTTTATTTTCGAAAAAATTTGCCAAGACCTTGTATATTATGAAGGTTTTTTTTTTTAATTGTGGATGTTGCATATGTAGATCTTTTGACTCGCTAAAACAGTCTTTCAAAACCGACTGAGAATTCCTTTCTTGAAAGAAGGATGATCATCGAAATTTCAAGTACGAAAGAAATTATTTACAAATGTCAGTTGGAACCGAGGATGTCATTGTGTTCGGCTCCCAACTTTATTTCTGTTCTTTTTTATCCTCTAATGTCCATAGTATGTTTTGAATATTTGAAGACGAGAATTTGTATAAAATTTTGAAGCCGTCGAAAATTATTTTTTTGTGTCGGAAGATTTTGTTTTCAAAAACAGTAATCATTCTAACAAAAAGAAAAATACTGTAAGTGCACAAAATTTCGTTTAAATATAATGCCGAAGTACTAATTAAGAACAAAAAATAGTGAGATTTTGTGAGAATATAGTGAGAAAAAAATAGTTGAGATTACCACATGCAAATGTACTGCATGCGGTGACTGCTACCCATACCAAGACTAGTACGGCCATTACCACCACCACTACTCCTCCAATCAGGAGCACTTCTAACGACGGCTGCTCCAATGAAGACCATTTTTATTGTGACTGCTCCCAAATTAACTGCTTTTATCTAGTTACTACTAGAAAATAATTGTGACCAATTCAATTTTTTTCGGGAGGTCTAAAATATCCAACTATTTGCTGTAAAACGTGTTTCAATGTTCTAATTCTAAAAAAGCTATTAACCCTGGCTGGTGCTGTTTCTTTTTTACGATAAGGTCAACGTTGATCATTGAAAAGTAGAGATCAATGCTGGTGGGAAAAAAAAATATGTAGTTTATATGCAAATTTTACCACCTGTGACTAAAATCTAGATTCGAAATTCATTTCCTAAAAATTGCTATTGTAGTTAGGTTACAACCGCAACTAATTTATGATTCCTTTTACATTGTAAATACTAAGTTTGATTCATCACACTTGTAAAAAAAAAGAAACAAATTAATTACTCAAACATTGTGTCCTGCAGCAAGCTGCTTCTAGCTTGTCCTTGTGACGTGTGTTTTTGTTGACTGAAGGTGCAGGAGATAGTAGGAAATGGTGTTTGTTACTCCAAAGTAGCGAGTGATCAGATTTGCACGTCAGCTGGTACCTGGACTGGGATTCGTAGAGCTGTGAGTACCAATTCATTAGTGACTCACCTGGTTGCTAGGAGGATTTTGAAGAATCAATTTTGCACTTTTTCAAGTTCATCGACAACAAAAATTCTAGTAGCTAAAATTCTTTGTAGGATTTTTGAAAGAGCCAACAGCAGATGTGTTAAGAATTTGTCAAACATCCTAGAGGAAAATAATGCATTTTAATAGTGTCAGAATTACCATTTTTTTCATGCTAGTTGAAAACACAAAAAGAGAGATTGAATTTGTATGTTTGTGCGATCTTTTTTTTGAGATTCGATGTTTTGCACTAGTGGTCACAGAAAATGAGTTCGCGCATTCAAGCAGAGGGCTTGCACAAGTGTAAGCGAGCAGCGATTGCTTTTTAGAAGATCTGACTCGACTCAATGTGACTAAGGATCGCAGGGCCTGGTTGCCCTTTCTTACAAGGCTCTTGACGTATGGGCTAAACAAACAGCCGTCACTGAATGTTTCACGAAAGATAACTGCAGTTGAAGTGATAGAGTACCAGGGGTCGGAGTAGGCAACATCTTTTTTCAGAGGGCCGAAGCGCAGTACTTTGGTCTTATTAACATTAATCTGAAGCCCATTTTAACTGCACTAATTTTAGAATTTGTCTTGTAGGTCACTATACCTGAGACCTCTCAATGAGGTATTTCAGTAGGGCAAATCTTCCAGTAGACAAATCATCCATATATTTCAATCATTCGTCAGTGCTGCCAAGAAAACCATTGTAACAGCTAAAAACAGTAGGGCAGCAAGTTTAATGTCAAGTGGAGTGCCACATGTTATCCCCGCTCACTTAGAACCGAGATCCCTTGATAAATGTGCATAGGCGCACTGATATTGGTGCCAGGAAGTCCACTGTCAGTAGTGGAATGGTCTCTTCCCAATGCCCATCCACTACAGATTCCTTGAAGTTTTGTTTTGGCGGATTAGATTGACCACCTTGTGACAATGGGCCGAAATCAGGTCAACTATGGTGCTGCCCTTTCCAACTAATCCATTATTAGGTGGCACTTGCATTAAGCATTAAGTCGTGCTGCTGCCTGTAAGTCACCGTTACTGGTAAGGATTGGGATAAGGGCGTATTTGCGACAAAAGTTCTTGGTATATGAACAAATCTGTCACTTTGGCTATTATTGGGTTCATTGATATCGGCCGTAGCTCATCACTGGTATTTGGGCATTTAATCTTAGGAATAACGCGATTGTAGGCTTGTGGGAACTTTAGCTCACTGGACTATGCTTCTTTAGGAAAATCTACGTTTTTTTAATGAAAACGCTCACATATGCTTGAGTTGTTGAATCGATATTTTATACTCAATAAGTAAAGCTTAGGACATTACGCTTTCATTGGTTATTCATATACTCCAATATTTGCCTCTCGCAGCATAGAGATATAAGATATAGACCGGGTTGATGCTCGCTTATTCTCATTAGTAATTTCCTGGACTACATTTATTTATTTGACACCAAGGGTATTTGGCGATGAGTATAACTAATTAGTTTAGTATGAATTGGAAAAGACCAAGTTAGATTCCATAAATCTTCAACTATTTCCCCTCCACTAAAAGTTAAATACCTTTCTGGTGCAGTCCATTTTGCCTTTTCTGGCTAGTGGGCATTGGGACCCCAATTTTTTTTAACCAAAGCCAAAGAGTATTGATCGTCTAAATCAGTGGTTCCCAACCAATTTTTGGTCATGCCCCATCTAGGCAATCCTCATTCCCCCCTCGTGATTTTTAAATTTTGTTATTCAAAATGTTACGTGTATTCGCCTGAAGGAAGCTTAACAAGCCACAGTTGTGCCAATTAGGGGAGGGGAGGGGCACGCCCCCTAGATTTGGGGAAAGACCCTGTTATTATTATTTAATAGCTATTTTATATTTCAGCTATGTGCTATATATAACTAGCGAGATTGACTGGCCGGTTACTTGTATTGTGTAGCCCCGTGCTTTTGTTTTTTTTTTCAAATCTATTAAATAGTACTGTTGCTTTTCTTAATGTTACTTTTTACAGTTTTTTACAGCGAACACATGTGAACTATAAATACAAGTAGCAATTTTTGATTAAGCCATTAATCTCAGTAATTCATTAATAATATTTAAAAACAAAAACAAATATTGTTTGCGGTTTCTAGATAGGTAAATTAAATAGACAAAATTCAACCAATAAGTAGGGCAGCATTAAAACTTAAAACAAACAAGAAATAAATTAAACAAGTAAATTTAAACTTAAATTAAAAAGGGAGTTTTGACGATAATTGACACCTTATTGATTTTTCTTGCTGCTTCTAAGGTCTAAGGTGTTTATTACCCCCCCCCCCCTCAAGAAAATTTCCCCACGGATAAAAACGGAAAATACCCCTCGCAGAAAATACTCCCCGCTAAAAGTACCCCTTGCGGAAAGTACCCCCGTGAAAAATACCCTTGGAAAATACCCCCCCCCCCCTGCGGAAAATACCCCCTCGGAACATATATTTGTTTTCATTGTTTGTTTCTACTATGCTTTCCTTTCTTTTGGTTACCTCATAATTACTATATAGTCACCGTTTTACCCCCAACCCTCCCACCAACCCTGTGGCCATCCATG
This sequence comes from Artemia sinica, assembly GCA_027921565.1. NCBI lineage: Eukaryota > Metazoa > Arthropoda > Branchiopoda > Anostraca > Artemiidae > Artemia > Artemia sinica. Next base: position 69,645,775 of record CM051257.1, on the reverse strand, counting down.
TTCCAAATATAGTACTTATTGCAGTCTCATTTTTATATCAGCCCATTAATACCTGGACATAATACCTGTAGGCTGCAAATCATATAAAAGTTACTTATTCTTTTTCTTCGCACTAACATTATTTGGCATTATTAACCAACAGTTCGTGATAAATAAGTCCGAAAATAATATAAAACTTGACAAGAAAACAATATGAGCCAAATAAACAAATTTTTACTTTAAGCTGTAATGTAAATTTTCTTATGAATAATATTTTTGGGATCACTTCCGTTTAAATCCCCTATTATCCTACCTTGTACATAGTCTATAGCTAAATTTTGCCTCATTAGGAGGGGTAGGGGGTGGTGCATTTTTTACGGTAAGAAGATTATATTTAGGGCTAGTTCTTAACAAGAAATAAATTATACCACAATTTCTAAATTCTTTTGTTTCTTTCTCAGAATTAGCCTTCATACAGGATTACTAATTGTTCAAGCATTAGAAGTTGTAAAGGTAGGCCTAAATATTTAAACAAATTTACTTGGCTATCCCGAATTTGAGCAGAATATATTTTCCGTAGAATTTCCTTCGCCTAACTAACAGCTTTTCAAGACCGTAAAAAGATCATAAAACTGCTGTTCAAAATATTGCGCCCACTGAAAATATTACACGGGTGAAGGGATCAGAATAATAATTGTGAGGGGAGTGCTGGGTGAATACGTTTGAGGATAAAAGGTGGTTTGACAAATACCATTCTCGGATAAAAAAGAAAAGAACTTAAATTTTACACACCGAATGAAACGAAAATTTAAATGGTGAGAATTCCTGGCAAAAAGATGAATTCCTTAAATATATTATGCGTTCAATCATTAAGTATTAAACATTAATACAGTGTCCAAAACCAAAAATAGCAAAAAACAATAAATTAAACTTATGATTCGGCTTTCAAAACAATTTTCCTTCTTTAGAAGTTTAATTTCAAAATCCAACTGAGCGTTCCGTTAAACAACTTCAAGTATAATTCTTGGCTAATTTTGTCAAGATTGTCTTGACCACGAATAATGTAAATGTAAGAATATTATCGCATTTGGAATACTGCATTCGAAATTGTTTAATCTAAATGCAGGAAAAAGATACCTTTGTGAACATATAAAAAACCGTCTATAGTTAAATGGTATCGGTCCGGTTTTTATGCAAAGTAACACAGGAGACGAAAATTAACGAACAAGAGAGTAGTGAATCATGTTATGTAAAGAAATGTTTGCTAAGGATAGTCACTAAGGGTGATGCCGTGGTTGAGCACTTTCCGGAGAAATTTCGGGGAACCAAAGTTTTTTTCGAAGAGACACAGAGATTTTCGAGGAAATCCCCGGAAATTTGGGGATAGTGGAAGCCCTGGTTGCACGTTCCAGTAGCAGTCGAGAATCTTAGGCATCTCTACTACACGTCCTGATCAGCCAACTCAACCTATTGTTGAGATAGGTTGGAAATAGGTTAGAAAAACTTTTAACGGGTGGAAATTCAGTGCGCATTACTTTAACTTTCGAATGGATTGAATACTCATAAAACTTGGATTCTGTATTTTGTTCTTCTTGCTGCCATTTATCTAGTGGGGCTCTAAGGGCTGGGGAAAAGCGGCTTTTATGAAAACAGGATTTTGCAAGTGGAAAGACAGTTCTGGTCTATTGAAGCAACATGATGGTTGTAAATGACACAGGAATTGGGTGTCAGCATGGGTGGAATTTAAGATAATTCATTAGCGAACTTTCGGAATTTCTCTCTGTGGTGCAAAGACTTTACGTATTCATATCATGCAGCAACGCTTGGCATAAACTATTTGTGGAATCCCATTGTATTAGAGGGCAAAAAGTTTCGGAGCTCGAGAGGACCGTTTGGACTCGCTGTTTTTACGCATGTCACTCAATATTCAAGGTGAAGGCCAGATTTGATTTTATTGGTTCTGTGCTATAATAGTTCTGACGGTAAGGCAGCGTGTACAACAAAACGACTGCTGGAAAAATCAACTGGTCCTATTTTGTCTCAACTTTGCATATTTGTTTATCAGAGCAACTTCAAATAGAAATTTGGCTGATTTAAAAGGCACTTGCACTGATTTCTGGGACACACAAGACACTTTAAAAGCTGAGAAACGGGACATTCTGCTAGGAACAAGATCAACTGGGCTCGGAACAAGAGAAGTCAAGCTTTTTCCCCTCACCTTAAAGACTTTCATATTCAACAACTGGTAAACGCAACATCAGTCAGCCAGTTCAATCAGAATCCGGTAACTCTCCGTACTTCGAGTGATCGACCGCTTCAGAATGATGACTATGCTCCAGAATTCCAGCTTTCTCTTGCAAAGTTGCATCTTTCAAAATGTGACACTTTAAAATGGATGTACTCAGAGCTATCGAAATTTTATACGACCTCCCAATGGGCTTTTCTCCAGTGCTAAAACTGAGGCTCAGTAAATCTCATGATCATGGCCGTTGAGAAAGGGGAGAAACTGGATTTGGATGGATTAGTTGATGATTTATCCAAACGGCAAAGTCGCAGCTACCCCCTGTTTAAGTATGTTTGCTCAGCCTTGTTCTGTTTTTTGTATCTTCATTCAAAAATGGCAAAAAATACTGCCCCCTCCCCTTCTGCTGCATTTTAGTGAATTGGCACCAGTAAAAAGCCACCAAATTGGCATCTTTTTTTGGGCCTTTCTCCAGGCATATTTTATGCTAATCAAAACTATTGTCCGAATACAACACCCTTTACACAATGTATAACGTCATTGCAATGCTAGCGTTTATCTTTCTTGCTCTTTTAAATGCATTTGAATGTGATGTCACTCACATTAAAAGTTTTTTTTTCAAAATTAAGGCTCTAAAGTATAGTCAGGTGAAGGGTGCACGTCCTGCCCATGACCCACCAAAATATTGCCATGCCCCACGGGTTGGACATGTGCCTCATGTTGGGAATCACGGGTCTAAATGTTTTGGTGTCAGAAAAGCCGAAATCAAGCTACATAAAAATCCTTTTAAGATTTTCCCGAATTCCATGTTTTTCTGTGTGTTCTAGAAGGGTTGCCTTTACTAATGGCTCTTTATTGTTTCATGATATTCTTTTCTTCCTAGTATCTTCCTGTAATGATTTCTTTTGGTTTTTGCTTATTGTCTGAAAAGATCAAATCAAACTGAATAAACACCTATTCAATGTACCTTCTCCTAACTCCATATTTTAAAGTTTTTGCTAATGGCTCATCATTTGTTTCGGTGATCTTATCTTCTCTCCCTAGTACCTTCCTGCAATAATTTATGATTTTTCTGCATAATTTTTTGTCTACTTCCTAGTTGGACCTTTTGTTGAATTTTCAGTTTTAATATAAAGTTTTTTTGGTTTGAAAATAAACTAAGCTATTTTTAAAACAACCTCAAGAAGAAAAACAAATATTCACCATTAAAAGCCTTTCAGAAAATCTGATTGGCACTTTGATGGGGCCATTTGAATAATGAAAGCATAAAAACCAAAAATAAAGAAAACTGTTTTAAAAGGGGTGCCTGAAAGTACCTTTTCACTGAACCTAATATGAAAGATATTTTGTGGTAATTAGTAACAGCTGATATTGGGCAGCCATAATTTGGATGTCATTTGCGTAGGAAAGCTGACTCGCATCTATGTAAAGTTCGATAAGGTAAGGGGGTAAATCAGGTGTGGCGAGTTAGAGGGTGTTGTTAATAAAGGTATACTCAAAGCAGAACCTTGTTTTATACCATAATGATTACGAGATAAAAGGGTTCACTCCACATATTAAGGGATACAGAATGACCCGATCTGCAGAATTAATCCGAAAGCCTTTGAAATGTAAATAGTGTCAAGGTAGAGATTTTCTTTGATTTTTTAGTTTTTTTTTTATATCTTGGCCTTGCTTTCTTCACGAATCAAATTTTTCCTCAGAGATTATTACTACTACTATTACTGCTAACAACTCACCGCAGCACCAAGCCGCCTGAGGCCAAAACAGCTACGCACGCTCCTCCTCCATCCCGATCTATTCAAAGCCTCCCTTTTTACACCCGCCCACGAAGTTCCGTGGGCCTATGAGCCATATGAGCAGGAGCGATAAACAGGAGCCCTATGAGCTGCTGTTGCTATTTTGGGTTATGGGATGGTACACTGCATACGAAAGCCTGGGAAAAACAGTAATAATCACGAAGCTTCAGGATTGACTCCTTTCAAGGCCATTCCCTCTGCATATGTACCTGTTGTAAAGGGATGTTGTTTTTGGGCCAATGACAACAACCATGTCATTTGCAAAAAAAAATTGGGGAGTGACTTGAAGGACAAAAACACTTCTGAAATATATTTTAGGGGGCCGAACCACTATACGCCGAGCTTGAAAGGGCTCCTAGAGACCTATAAAAGGTAAATAATATGGCATTGGATTTAACAATCCCTTCCGGTGGTGCTGATCTCTGTTTCGTGGCTTTTGAGACAGGAAGAGCAATGCGGGGGGGGGGGGGGGCTGGGTCAGCCGTTTGTGCTTTTGCTCACCTTTTCTATCCTCAGATTTCTCCAGGTACTCATTTAGAGCTGAGTCGACTTTGGCTGAGCTTACAGAGTCACGTCACTGACCCCTGTTCAAACAAAATAACCAGCGACATCAGGATTTGAACCCCTTTTTTCACGGTCAAGGGGTCTCAATTTTAGCGTGCTAACCACTCGGGTAGGACGGCTCCCTCCGAGGCATGAAACCTTCTGTCTTTAAACCATGTGTTTGGTGTTCATCACTAAAACATTTTATAAAGCTATTTGAACATTTTATTCTGTCATCAAAAATGTCATTCTATTTTAGGTCGATCCTTATGTTGTCAATTTCGATGTTCCCACAATATTACCGGAACAGTATGATATAGCAGTGAGAATCGTTTTTCAACTAGATATCATTGAGATAAGAGAAAAAAGAAAAAGAAGTTATAAATCAGCAGTGTTGATTTTTCTCCCTGGAATTAACGAAATTCAAACGTTGGATAAGTATTTGAACGAAGCTTGGGACGAACGATTGAAGTACGTATTTTTGATTGAATTCAGTGTTGGCAGATTAGGGTGTAAGACATAAGCTAATGGTGCATCAACATCTAGTAAGTTTCCAAGTAGTAATATATTTTTGGTTGTTGAATTTTTCTTGCTGGAATTCGTGAAATTCAACCCTTGATACGTATTTGACAAAGGCTTGTGAAGAAGGCTCGAAGTATGTATATCTGATTAAATAGTCGCCGGTGCACTAGGTTGCAGGGCAAACTACTATATGGCGCTCTACTTCTATTCATTTGGCTAGTAATAGCAAATTTTTAGTTGCTCTAGTTTTCTCCAGGGAATTCATGAAATTCAAATATTGGATAATCATTTTAACGAGGCTTGGGAAGAACGTTTGAACGTATGTATTTTTGATAAAATTAATTGCAGGTAGATTAGGTTGCTAGATAGAAGCTACCTTGTGGTAATCCACCTTTGACAAATTTGACAGCAAGGGTAAATTTTTAGTTGGCTGATTTTTATCCCTGGAATTAATGAAATTAAAGCGTTGTTTAAGTTAGCGAGGTTTTGTAAGAACATTTGAAGTACGTATTACTTAATAACTTTATTGTAAATTTAGATTTAATTTTGGGTGCCATTCAGGATAACCTACCTTAAATAAATTCCCCTGTAATGTTAACTTTTAGTTAACTAATTTTTCCCCTTTAAATTCGTGAAATTCTAACGTTGAATAAGTACTTGAATGAGACCTGAGAAGACGTTCTATCGAGTTAATACATTGCCTCTGGTAAATTTTCCAGTGATTGTAAATTTTTAGTTCGTAAGTTTTTCTCCTTGGAATTCATGATATTCAAATGTTGGATAAGCGTTAGGACTAGCCCTAATATTAACAGTTGATGGACGCATTATTCAGTAAATAGATTGCAGTTAAAATAGGATGTTAGACAGTAGTTATTGTATGTTGACTTACCTCTGGTAAATTTTCATGCGATGGTAGAGTAAAAGTTTTTTTTTTCTGGCTTCATGAAATTCAAAACTCGTTGAGTATTTGGAAAGAGGCCCGGGAAGAATGTTCAAAGTACGTATTATCAATTAAATTCATTGTAGCTAGATTAGAGTTCAAGAATGAAGCTACGATGTGAGGGCCCTCCTATGGTAAATCTTCGGTAAATTACTTGTATAAATCACTGGGAGAAAGCAAAGATCAAACATAGACAGACTCACTGTCGCTGATCAAATTGCACAATATATAAAGAAAAAAAAATTAAGCAAAAAATACGAGAAAAATTTAACTAAAAAAGAAGAAGGTTACCTAAAAGTTGGAAACCATAAAGTTTGGAACAGTTAGGTCGTACTTTTGCCTTGGTAAAAGCAAACTCGGTTAATTGATCAAGGGGTCAAGTAGAATGCCCACCAACACACTGAAAGGCCCACCATCATATCCTTACAACTAAACTCTGATCAGAGTAACATTGCAACTTAGAATTTCAAATAAATTTTTATGCACTGGCATTTTAGAAACAAAGCCAGTTTAGAAACTGGCATTTTGCAAATTATATGCATTTTTTTAAAGAAAAAAAATGCATTTTTAATGACTTATTTATCAACATTATGTATTAAACACAGTGGAAATCCCTAACTATAGTGTCTTGGACCACTTTTCCTTAAAAATATCTTGATTTTTATGCCCCTTTTAATCCTATATCATTGACCTTGCGTATGAAAAAATTTCACTCTATTCTAATATTAAAAACATGTAAATCGCCCACAAGAATGCCACCACTTTAGAGGGCGAAGGAGGTGGTTCACATTGTTATTGAGGCTTACACTCCTCTGCCTAAGTAAAATAACCTCTAGAGATCACGACTTAAAAGGTTGTATTCTCATAACCTACAGAAAACCGTTCAGGAGAAGAAGAAAACCTGTCCTTTAGAATCTTCCTGAGACACTATTACTCAATTGCCACTTCAGGCCGCCTACATTCGGTGGTAGACTGGGGGAGTAGTATCTACTACTAGTACTACTGACAACTCACTGCAGCACCAAGCCGCCTTAGGCCAACACAGCTACGCATGCACCTCCTCCATCACAGTCTATTCCAAGCCTATCTCTTTACAACCTCCCAGGAAGTTCCTATTTCCCTTAAATCTTTCCTTACGATATCCTCCCAACTCAACCGAGGACAACCTGGTTTTCGTTTAGCCCTAGACGTTTTGCCGAAAAGGACAATCTTTGGCAATCTGTCATCCTTTATCCGCAGAACGTGCCCTAGTCATCTCAGGCTTTCTCTCGTCATAAGCAGTGCGATAGTACTGCCTAAGTAAAGAGCGATATAGGCACAATGTATTGTTTTTTTGTTGTTTTTTGTTTCTGACCAATGCGCTTGATATAGAAGAAGTTGTCGTGGGAACTTCATAAAGAAGCTTATTCGTTTGAAACTGGGAAGTTCTATTGCCGTTTTTCAGAGTCAAAAGTGATTGGAGGACAACCTGTATCCTCCCCCAAGCTCAACATTTCCCAAAACATATCCAATCAAAATTTTGAGACAGCTATTTTGTCAGCCAAGCTCAGTAATTATGTCTTTGGGGATGTTACCCCCCCCCCCCCCCACACACACACCCCGCAGCCCTCAGGTCAAGGACTGTAAGTTAGGCAATTCATCCATTATTTACACATTCTGTGTTATTGAGAAAGGTGGGCATGTTTGACATTCACTTTCTAAACAGACGAAGGGCATTCAGGTGGGCCTTTCAGAGAATGTTAAGGAGAGTGAACTGAAGACCATAACATAATTTGCACTTTACTTAAAACAAAATATATTCTAAATTGCAAAGACTTTAAGGAAAAAATATCAGGATATGTATGTTAAACTGTCAATCCACATTCATTTGTTTATTTTTCAGTAAAGTGCAAATTATGTTCTGGTCTTCAGAAGGCATAGGTGTTGTCTGCCCTAACCATGTTAATTTCTGCTCGTTTTGAAGTTGACCCGGTTATATATTAATATTTAAAAGGTTAGCTGTCTTACCATTAGGTTAACTTATACCATGTTAACTTATGGACCATTTTATGATTAAATACTTTATTTGTTATAATTGGATCCTTATGCCTACGAAGTTGCAGCAGTCTGTAGCCATTACTGTTTTCTTTTCCTGGATCAATTTTACCTAGGCCAGGATACCATCTCTCACTATTTCTACCGACCCGGGCGATAAAGTATTCTAATAAAAACACCTTACTTCTACCTGGTACCCTGTCTAGTTTCTCTTGCAGCTGTAAGTAAAATTCATCAGAGTCACTACTATTTCCGTCAGCCGGTTCTACAGGGGCATTTACTACAATGAATGATACTTCGCACGTTTTAGTCATAAAATGAGCGACTAGCATTCTATTATTAATACCTTCCCAACCTAAACAAGACTTAGCAGCTTCCTTATTCATTACAAGCCCTACTTCCTGTCTGTATACCCTATCCTTCCTGCCTGAGTAAATAAATTCTATTTCACCTAATTACATGTTTCTTACCCCTGGGACACGAGTTTCTAAAACTCCTAATAAGTCGGGTTCGAAGCCTTTGAATTCGCCACTAAAAATGTCACTTTAACATTGTAACATTCCAAGTTGCAATTTTTGTTATTGTTTTAAAAAATAAAGTTGTGAGACAGAGTCAAACTTTAGCGTAAAGAGCGAGGCGTTGAGGAGGGGACAGCCCCTTTCATATATGGAATAATTTCTCTTCGTTTTAAGTTTTAATGTCGCTCCTTACTTTCAGTTTAAAAAACTTGTTTTTTTTTATTTAATTTCTGATCGTTTTTTAGTTAATGCAGCTTTTATTTTGGCTCACCGTCATTGAATAAGTAAACAAAATTTGCATAAAATTTTACTCTTCTTTTGCTAAATGGCTGTCTCTAAATTTGGTTCTGACGTAATTTACAAATTAACTTACGTAACGAACTTCTATATCCGTATATTTTTCTTCTGGCAAAAAAATACGTTGCAGATATAGTTGCAGATTTTTGCAGATATGAGCTTGAAACCTATGTAATAGGGTTTTCTGATACGCTGAATCTGACGGTGTGATTTTCATTAAAATTCTTTCACTTGTAGGGGATGTTTCCCCCCTCTTTAAAAAATCAGTTGAATTTTCTCAGGCTCGTAGCCTTTGAAGAGTAATACTACACTTAATAAAATTTATATATTTAGAATCAGCATTATAAGCCCTTTCCTTTGATACATTTATTGACATCAAAATTCTGTTTTTAAAAGTTTCGATTGCTATTGAGCCGTATCGCTTGTTTTTTTTTATTTTTTTTTTTTTATTACGTATATGTTATTACGTATGAGGGAGTTCTCCCCTTAGTCAATACCACGCTTTTTACGTTAAAAGTTAAAAAAAAATTTAATTCACGAACCCCTGAATCACAACGGCCGTTTAATTATAATAGACAGCTCTTTTGAAAGCACTAACAAAAACTGTAGCGCAAAGAGTGAGGTATTGACTTGGGGGAGAACCCCCTCATATACGTAATAATTTCTATTCGTTTTAAGTTCTAATGTTGCTTCTTACTTTCAGTTGAAAAAACTTTTTTTTTTTAAATTTAATTTTGATCGTTTTTAAATAATGCTTGGAAATCCGGCGCCCCCTTCATAGAAATGTCCCTTACCCCAAAGAAACATCCTCCACGGAAAGATTCTCCCGAGTAACTCCCTCTTCGAGGCCCCCCCCCCACCAGAAAAAAAATCCTTCCTGAAAATGTCTGTATACTTCCCAATAACCAATACAATATGTAAGCAATGGGCAAAGTTCATATCTTGCAGCCCTTCCCCTGGGAACTGTGGGGGATTAATTCATCCTAAAAGACATATTTATTAGATTTTCGACTATGCTGAACAAAATGGCTATCTTAAAATTTTAATTGGGTGACTTTGAGAAAAAATGAGCGTGGGAGGGGGCCTAGTTGCCCTTCATTTTTTTTGTCACTTAAAAAGGGCACTAGAAGTTTTAATTTCCGTTCCAATGAGCCCTCCTACAATATTCTAGGACCACTGGTTCAATACGATTACCGCTGGGGAAAAGAAGAAGAAGAAAAAAAAATGAATAAACACGTATCCGTGATCTTTCTTCTGGCAAAAAATACAAAATTCCACATTTTTTTAGATAGGAGCTTGAAACCTCTACAGTAGGGTTCTCTGATACGCTGAATATGATGGTGTTATTTTCATTAAGGTTCTATAACTTATAGGGGGTCTTTCCCCCTTTTTTCGAAAATCAGCCAAATTTTCTCAGGCGAGTAACTTTTGACGGGTAAGATTAAACTTGATGAAACTTATATATTTGAAATCAGAATTAAAATCTGATTCTTTTGATGTATCTATTGGTATCAAAATTCCGTTTTTTAGAGTTGCGGTTACCATTGAGCGGGTCGCTCCTTACTAACAGTTCGTTACCACGAACTGTTTGATTAAGATATTAAGTTCGACAGAGCTTTGACAACTATTAAGGGGATACGGTTTTTCGAAACGAACCTCCTATCTCTCCCATTTAAAACATTTTCCATTTTGCCTTTGATAAGTACTTGAGTGATTTTGTCTGTCATAGTCGTGGTTTATAAAAGAGACACAGATAAATATTGCATTAGAAAAAAAAAACAACTAAAGCCAATATATATTTTCTCCACAATTTAATATAAACTCCAAAATCGATTTCATGTTTGCTTCCGAAACTGCTGTATTCGATATTCTTGTAAATAGTATAAAAAGCAACAAATTTTCATAGAATGTTTAAACACAAGAAAGGGTTTAAACAACACAGAGCCGAATAGGTGTCAAATTATAGTACATCTAGACGTAAAAACTAAGGCAAGGCGTTTTCTACTTGACTCAGGGTAAAAGTGATTTATCCGCTCTTTAGTAACTTCGAAAATATGTAACGAATTGCAAAGAACGAATACAGTTTGCTGATAGTTCCTGATCATGCTTGTGAAATACCTGGAGGTTAAGGGGGGGGGGAGAAAGAAAAAGCATTGTTTTGCACTTCCCTTGCATTCAGGCCTATCGTAATAAATTGATACCATACTATGTTCCAAAAGGTAGAAGTAGTTTGTCAAAGTTTTTGTCCAAAGGTTTATCTTCTCTGTAGAAATTTTGATATGTTTTTTTCTAAGGTCATAAAGTTTTAATGTTTCAACGTGAGACGATAGTTGTGCTGTCGTTCTATAGTTGATTAAATAAAAAAACACACATTTTTTCTTCTGAAAGTAAGGACCAACATTAAAACTGAAAACTAACAGAAAATATTACTATATGAAGGGGTTGCCCCCCCCCCCACCTACTCAATACCTTGCTATTTGCGCTAATTTTTTTTTGCACTGCTAAAAAGGCTTCCTATTCTAATTAAAAGGCCCTTGTGTTTCAGGAGTCCTGCTTAAAATGGGACAAACAGTCAAACTTTAGCGTAAAGAACAAGGTATTGAGGAGGGGACCTTTTTTTTAAATCAAATTTTCTCAGGCTCGTAGCTTTTGATCGGTAATACTAAACTGGATGAATCTTATATATTTGGAATCAGCATAATAAGCCAATGCTTTTGGTGCATCTATTGATATCGAAATTACGTAAGTTTCGGTTACTTTTGAGTCGAGTTGCTCCTCACTTACGATATTCGGCTTTATGCATCTACCGAATTACTTTTCTGAAATTTGTTTTGCGTTTTGAAAATGTGTTGACGATAGGCGAAAAACATTAAAAAATAAAAAATTTGCCTTTTTTAAGCACGTTTAGATGGTGACAAAAAGGTCTGACACTTAGACCTTAAGTGTCATGACAGAAAATATGTAAGTTTATCATGGGGGTTCTTTTACTATATTCGGCACAAACATTTTGCATCATGTTTCATTGCTAAATATAAGGTCCTAATTGAAATGAAATTCATGAATCTATATTCTTTAATTTTGCGGGTTCTATGCATTGTGCAGTAGTACGTCTGTAAAGCTAGTCTTTGGGTGATTATGGTTAATTTAGTAAAAGCTGATTATGGTGCATCATTTAAGTTGAAATTCATCAGTTTAAACAAGTTTTCAAGAGATGAAAAATGTTCATGATACAATTTTTTGTTTAGGTGTTATTGCTATCTTTGTATTTTAGTATTCAAGTTTTCTTTGTTTTCCCCCATTATTCATATAATTCAGCGAAACCTCTTGTACGCGTTCCAAACCAATTATTTCCGTACTTATTTAGTTAGGTTTCATTCCCCCATAGAAGTTACTTGTAAGCTTCACTTTAAATTGGAAACCTGATAATGCTATAGACAAAGAATAAAGCTAATGTAGGCAATTTCTTTTCTATCTAATGCTAAAGCAAAAATATTTGTATATATTTTAACAAGGGATTACAACAATTCAAACACCTTAAAAAAGAAAACCAAGAGTTTGAAGCTTAGTAGATATCGTTGTTAGAAATCGGACTTGCTTTAATAATCAAATATCTTTGAAAAGACCCCAATATGAATAGACAGAAAATTGTCTCAAATTGTCTGCGATTAGAAGACAAGCGACAATGAGAATCTATATATAGAAGCCTACCACGTGACGGGGCCCGGTACTATATAAATCAGAAGTTCAATCGGAAGATTGAACATCTGTGGTAAAAGGAATAAAAGGCTAAAAAAAGAATTATTAGAAAATAAAGTATTCTTTTTTATATGTTGTGGTCTAATTTTGTTATTTTTTTTTTTTTTTATGTGATTTTGACTAATTAAAATACGTAGTTTATTACAGTACTGAAGGCATAGGAAGGTAAGCCTCTTGTTTTTGTTCCTTTTATGCACAATAATTAATTTATCTGTGGCGGATCAGTCTGTTTTAGGTTATATAACAGGTCTCTTTGATTTAAGGCAGTCTGACAATGTTACGCCTTTGGAAATAATCCCTCTTCACTCGTCGATATCGGCACTCGAGCAGAAAAGGGCGTTTAAGCGAATTGAGGGTAGACGTAAAGTGATATTATCGACTAATATTGCAGAATCGTCTGTGACTGTCCCAGACGTTGACTTTGGTAAGTTAACTTGAGTTTTTATGCATAGCGTTTTTGTTCCGTGAATGTGTGCAAGTAAAAAATCATGGAAATTTGGACGTTATGTTAAACACAAAAAGTAATTCTAAAAGGAAAATTAGGCATTTAATCTCCCCCTACCCTACCCAAGAAATGGAAAGACGGCCAGAAATAACAAAACTAATATGAAAATGACCGGCTCAGAAAAATCGAGGTACTTAAGCAGACAAAGTGGGATCATGCATAACTAAAGCTGTTTATGTTTCCATAAAATTTGGAGTGCGAGAGAGAAGAAACGAAAATAGAAAAACATTGAAGAAATCCGACACAAATGAAAACTGTTGAGAGAACATTGAAAAAGAGAGTAATAAGAAAATGGAAGTATGCTAATCCCTGAGCCGAGACAACTACCTTTTTAACTGTGTTGCAGCAGCGACACTTCGATTTTGTCCTTTTTTTCTAGTCCGTCCATTTCAGTTTGTTGCTAGAAGATGGTAAGGGTCTAAGGTCCAAGCTTTTTACGGAAAGTGTGGAGCTCAGGCTGAATTGATGAACATGACTTTATATTTTGGATAGCTGCCTATGATTCTTAGCTGGGCAAGTAATGGCTTGTAACTGAACCAGAGCATGTAGTGTGTTTCATCGTCTCTGTTGGTGAGGGCTAGCTGGAGCTATGCAGCCAAGCTTTTGTTCTATCTATCCATGTTTCCGCTTTCGACCGGAAAACTCGGTTCTAGTTGGCAAGCAGGCATCAATATCGATACATAAATGAAACACAAAACGAACAGAAATTACAATAAATAACCGGGTCAAACTCAAAACGAGCAGAAATTAACATAAGTTGGGCGCAAAACCCCTATGCCTTCCCAAGGCCAGAACATAATTTGCACTTGACTGAAAAAAATACAAATGAATGTGCATTGTCAGTTTTACTATACATATACTGATATTTAGTAATCAAAATGTTAAAATTATTTCATTTATTAAAGTTATAAAAGTAAAAACATTTATAGTTTTTCAGTAAAGTGCAAATTTCGTTCTGGCCTTGGGAAGGCATAGGGGTTTTGCGCCCAACTATGTTAATTTCTGCTCGTTTTGAGTTTGACTCGGTTATTTATTGTAATCGTCTGCGCATTATTTACATTATGTGTGGTAGTTTGACTTGGTAGCTTATTTGTTATTTTTGCTCAGTTTTTATTTAATGAGTTCTTTACTTTTCTTTGAAAACTTATTTTGTGGAAATTTTTTATTAATTCTGAGGTGGCAGTGGCTGAGGTGGTAGTTTCGAGCTTGTAGCTTATTTGATTTATTTTGCTCATTTTTTATTTAATTGAGTTCTTTACTTTTCTTTGAAAAACTTATTTTGTGGAAAAAGTTTTTTTAATTAATTTTAGACAAGGTAGGGGCGTGTAAGTAAACAATTTCCTTTTATGGCTTTGCTACTTTTATGAGTTGTGACAGATTATGCTAGTTGTTGATTATACTGCTTCGTGCATTTGAGATAAGGGAAGTCTGGTCTCATGTCCGCTACGGAGAGGGACATGCATGTAAGAATAGGCATATAGTAGTATGGTCATCTGCTGGGTTAAGGGGCTACATACTTCTGCAAATTAGTTAACCTTTTGAAAATAGGAAACAGATTGTTATGTACTTAATGACTTGTGTCCTTTCTTTTATTAGCAAGTTGGTTTTCAGATAAAACATTTTCTTCATTTCAGCAGACAATTTCCAGAAATTATCAAAAGCATTCTGTCTTTTTTCGGGTGGGATTTTGTGACATTCGTAGAAGCAATCTTCAGTACACTTTGAAGGCTGCACAGAACGGACTCTGCTATGCGTTTTCTTAGTCTTGGGTTAACGTAGGCAGTCCCATCATTATTTGCTGTCTTGATCTTAGTTTTTATCCATTCGCTTTCATTCCTCAATCTTTTTCTCGTTGATTTTTTTCCAGGGTCAACGCCTTCTGTGCCATTCCTATTTCCAGCTACAGGCTCTGTAAAAGAATTTGAACCTCTCTCGACATCTTCAAAATAACTAGTTTCATTATTCCGATTAGCTTGTCCATAATCAGTCGAAACATAAACCAAGGGCAACGGGGAATCGGAAAGAACTCTTTCACCTGCATCAGCAAAGCTTGACTCGTCTTTGTAAGAAATGATGCTCGGTTCATTTGCTGATGAGCACTCAGCATTGGTCTATGTCCGTACGAGAGGATGCATGTAAGAATAGGCATATAGAGTACACTGCTGGTTAAGGGGCTATTTGCAAAAGTTAATTTCTATTGATAAAGTACTGGAACAATCGTTAGTACTTCAATAGTCTTGCTGATTGTTTAGCAACGTTTAGACGTGAGAATGAAGGGAGGACGTTTAATACCCAACAGTGTATATTGACATGAAGGATTAAAACCTTGCCTGAGAGTGTGGCGGAGTATCTCATCAAAAACATATTTTGATCTGTAAATCACTCCGCTGAACAAAATGAGACCATGAAAGATTATTGGAATGTTATGCGGGAATGATCGCTTGGCGTGAGGCTGTTGCGATAATGAGCCTAAAAACATATGTTTCAGTAATGCTGTAATATCAAACTTCGCGACTGAACTAAAATGAACAATCGTCAAAATTTTTTATTGGATATGTTTGGGGGAATGATCGGCGGGGGGGGGGGAGGGCTAGTTGCGATCAAATGAGCCCCTAAAAACATTTATAGTTTTTCAGTAAAGTGCAAATTTCGTCAGGGGTTGCTGTAATAGCCAGCTGTTAGACCATGGTAAGCTTTTAGTGAGATATTGCCTAATTAGTCAATTTGGCTATTGAACTAATTAAGTAATGGAAATTTTCTGTTCATTTCGGGTTTTGAATCCTTAATAAAGGGATTACCTTTTACGAGTATAAAAATTTAAGAGCAAGTCAGTGTTTTTTTTAGCTAATATTATGATAAAGTTGAAATTTGAGTTGTCAAATACTATTTTTAATTGTAGCCTAGAAGCGAAGGTAATGTTATATTTCTAACTCTATTCTTATATTTGTATTCTATGTTTATATTTCTATATTTCCAACTTAATTTAACAGATTCTATAATATCTTTATCTGACACCATCTTTGTGGTCTTTGATGTAGTTGTTGATTGATTTTTTTCTCAACACAAATTAAAGAACGATGGAGCGAAAGTATTTTTTTTGCAGTGCTACTTTGTTGATAACCATGAAATAGATTTCACTACTCTTAATAATACTTATTGGTAGCTTACAATGAGTCTCAACCTGAATTATCAACCTAGTTTCCCCCGTTCGCGTTCCTCAGGAAGTTTAGCAGGTGAGCAACAAGACATAAGTCTCTTCAAAGAAAAATGTTGAAATATAACTGCTTTAAAATATATTGTCCTTTAGACTGAATATATTGCAAAAAGTATCTTCTTCAATAAAATTTTAATTTTTAGTAGTCCAAATTAACTTTTCAAAGTTCTTTTTTTTTATTGAAATTCGTATGCAAATTATGGAATGTTCTGACCTGTAAATCAAACATTCTTTTCTTTACAAGAAAATTTTGATGGTGGATTCAAATGTTTTTGCAAAGATGGTAGCAATGTTGAGGCTCAGAAAAAAAAAAGATTTGCACTCGTGAATTTCCCAGCTGCTGAGAACCAAGCACAAATAAAAGGAAAAAAAAAGTCATAAAAAGGAGAAAGGTCACAATAACTACACAGATCCATATTTTGAACTTCAAAGTTTGCATATTTGAATATCCTATTCATTTCTAGTTATCGACTTCTGTCTATCAAAGCAACTCGAAACTGACAGCGAATCAAATTTCTCAAGTTTGAAACTCCAATGGGCTTCAATGAACGCATTACAGCAACGTATGGGGCGCTGTGGTCGTGTCAACAGTGGCAAATTATACCGTCTAATTCCTATGGATTTTGTTGATGAGGTAAAGGTCTTATACTATACTATTCGTACTATATATTTTGTTAAACATTAAAGACATTAAATACCCCAACCTCTAAAATAAGTTAAATTACGATTTTTTTTTTTCAGCAAAATTATTCTAAATCTTGAAAGGAAGAAAATGAAATCTTAGCTTGGTGATGTTGGAACTTGAAGATTTTCTTGTGAGAACCTTTAGAGGTTTTCCCTGAAATTATCACTGGCAGACCTTATGGGTTGTAACCTGACCATTTAGTCATTTAATATATAGTCATTTAAAATATAAGTCATTTACATTTAAAATATAGTCATTTATATTGTAATGAAAGTGAAACAGAGTTTCAATGCACTCTTAGTTCTTACAAAGTAAGACAAGAAGGGAATACTTTGGATTAGCGGAAAATAAATGCCGGGATACAGAGGAAAAATTCGTATACCCAAGGCCCTTTAGAAAAAGAGGAAAAACAAAACAGGACAATAATATTATGGGTCCTTGGCCGTCACTTATCAGCGCCGTGGAATTATCACCGCCGTGGAATTGCCGTGGAATTAATTGGAGAACAGGGAATGGGGTACAAATCTCAAGGAAACATGAAGTAACTTTTCCAGGTCCCACCCCCACGGGAAATTCAAGTGAGGTAAAAATGTCGATGCTAACTGAGGGCTAAAGGACAAGGGTTCGAAGGGGGTAGGGTATTGGTGCTAAATGATCACGGGAAACAGTATCTCCAGGGACGATAGTTCCGAAGCCTAGTTCTTGGTAAGGTAATCATAGCTGGCAAAATGGTTGTTGGCTGAGGGAACTGACTATCATCTCTGAGCATCCAAAGGGATCCTCCTTCATCTATTTAGCCAAAATCTTCAGAAAGTTGATAGGGCAGATCTCAAACCCTTTCCAAGTCTTTCCCAATCTAAGTATAGCTTCGGTAGTACATGACTTTTCCGAAACTTGTTGCAGTCCTTCCAATTCTACCTGCCGATTATCCCTGCCTTTTATTAAGAGCACGAAGGTGACCTCCTCCTCCTTAAGCTTAAGTCGTTAGCTGACAAAATGACTCCCGTGAAATTTTTATTTCGGCAGTGCCGAGTGATTTTTCAGAATTTTTTTTCCTATTTGCATTTCTTTTTTTCAACTTTTTCTAATATTTTTTTTTTTTTTTTTTTTTTATCAATCTAAGCAAATCATCAGCAAATATGAGTATCTGCTATCTCACTGATTTTTTGAATTGCACTTTCGTTTGGCAGCTTTTTTCTCTCTTTCAGTTCTTTTTATTTTTACCGAAGACACGCATAAATTTTCATCACATAGGAAGTGAATTTCTACATTAGTCTTTTCATAGTCAACTCAAATTTCTCTAACTTTTCGAGGAAAAGCAGGTACTTTAAACTTGTTTTCACCCCCGTCTAGCGCACTAAGGGCCTTATTCTGGTGCCTACTTACCGTTGCTTAATCTTGGTAATTGGCTTGTTATTTTCTAAGAGGTGAAACGAAAAATCACGAAATTCAGAAGCGGTTTTATTCGTAAGCGGAATATTACGTGTATTATTTTCTGTACAGAATGGCCCGTCAATTTTGTCTTTTTGAGTCTTCTAAGAAATACAGTGTCCCCCCCCCCATTGGCACCGAAGTATAATGTGTTTTCTCCTTCAGACAGGATGGCTTGACCGTTTTTGTCTCCCCAATTCTACAGGATGCTACACCCACTTTCATTGTCATTGAAGTTGCCTGCAGGGATAAGAGATTCTCTATGCGTCCGAAATACTCCCATACAAGAACGTTTACTAAGAGAGTGGGCATTAGACCTGCTTTTACCGTTTATCTTTGTATCATGCCATCTTTTTTGTAATTTCTATTCTAACTCAAGCTAACTGTCGTGGGCGTTTATATCCATAATATCTCAATATTGTTGTAACTATCGATATGGTTAATTTCTATTCTATTAATAAGGCTAGTCTGCTTGTAGTTTTGATTGCTACGGGAATCAATGGCCATTTCTTTTAACTTGCCATTTAATATTCTGCGCATTTGGTGGGATTCAACAGACGTATCTTCGCGTATTTTCGTTGTTTTTGGCTCTAGTTCAAGCTGTTGTTTTAGGTGTTGTGCGATCATTTCTACTTGGAAAGTAGAAATGATCAATCTCTATAGAATAGAATCAATCTCTGGAAAAGTGCCTGGGGAGCTACAATGGTAGCAAGTAGCTTCCATTGGTTTTTGCTGAAATCTACTTTTTTCTTCTGCGAAATGGTGTCTACTCCTCCTATTACCTCCCAATCTTGTTCTTGTCCAATTTTATGATCTTTACTAATCTCAATATAATGGTCTACTAACCTTTCCCTTTCTCCGGTTGTTTTTCTTCTAAAAATATTGCTAAGATACTCGTTCTATTTTCTAAAAGCTGTTGCGTTGCTATTTTTTGCAGAGTTTTCCATTTTTCTCCTTTTCTTTCTTCGGCATCTTCCAAATTTGTATATCTGCCTATTTCTTATCATTCAAGCTCTAGATCCATTAACCCGCATTGGAACCCTTTCCCAGACTCTCAATTCCTTTTTCCTTCAATGCTAAATTTTTGACGTAAGTTTTCCGGAAATAGCTGAAATCGCTCAAAAATAGCTTCTTCCAGTTGCAAAGTCCCTTGTGCAATATGTTGGCAAGGCCGCAAAGGCAATTTGTGTCTTGTGGTTTACTTAGCCCCAACAACCGTTTAATTCTGAAGTTTATTCAAAATTGGAGATGTACATCTTCATGTTCCTTCATTGGCTGAAGGCTTTCTGCACGCCTAAAATCTATTGCTAACGACTGTTGTGGCGCCTGGGAAATTCTTTCCACGAGTTTCATTATTTGCTCATGCTTTCGTTCCCTTTCTTTTGTTTGCTTTCCCCTCTTTTCTCTCCCTGACTACTTACTGCGTTCTCTGCTCGTTCTTTTGCTTCCCTTTTTTCTCTCATGATTTGTCTGTTTTCCTCTGTTTCTTCTCTCGTAACATTGAACATATCCAAAGTTTTGGATTTGGGAAGTTTGATTCCTACTTTCATTAAACATTCTTATTTGAATTTGCAAATCTATGCGCTGCAGATTTCTTTGGCTAGCATATTACTTATACCCATCAGGTGGATCACCCCTATTCTGCCTTGTGTTTATTGAGAAAAATTTGCCTAGATCTCTGAATATCTTTATCTTTTTCACTCACTCTAATGGGGTCTCCATAAACGATGGCTTCTGAATTTTCTAGGTACCCGTGCTTACTGTAAGGTGTGCTATACCCCGATATAGACATTATAATAATGTCGAATAAACATTATAATAATTAAAATGAAAAAAATACTTGCAGTGTATTAACTCCTTCAATGAAGCGGGTTTTTCATAGTGAAATGGCAATGTAATCGGTTGTGTGGGCTATTTGCCAACATTTGTTTTTTCTTTTTATCATTCTGGATATCTATCTTGCTTCTGTAAATCAGGGGAACGCCTAAGGGGGAGGACTGGATTGGGTGTTTGAACCCCTCCCTCCCGCCGAAATGTTTGTTTGACTCGCTAAACGTGCCAAAAATGGATATAAACAAATTTTGTATGCGTTTTTTGATTGAATCAATCTATTGAATCTTTATCGTGAATTGAATGTCCTGTTTCCGGGAACAACGTTTTATAACTTTTGGAGGTATTTTTCTTCCGCCTTTTGGAATGTATTGGGGATTTAGGTACCCGTGAGCTTGCTAGGAACCTACCCCCTTCGTGTTTCCGAGAATATCGGTAAAAATAGCGAGCCGCGATCTAATTCCTCTCAAACAAATTTCTGAAATGCGAAATAAATCTCCGAAATTTTAATGCATAAAGTCTGTAGGAGAAATGCACACGTAAATTTATTAGGACCAACGAAAATTTATGTAGTGAATTAACAGGACTATAAAATGCCCGGGGCAAAACCACCCTGTTTTGCAAATTCAGTATATGCATCACAAATATTAATTCTTTGACATCAAACAGCAGATTTTCAGTAAACTGCCAAAATTATATCCTCCGAACTGGCATATTACACCAGCGGCGGACCTCGAGGGGGGGGGGGGGGGGGGGGGGTTGCGAGGGGTGCCCCCCACCCCCCCCCCCCTAACGCAGTCAAAAGTAGTGTAATTTACTAAATTAACGCAAGTTTGCGTTAAACAAACTTGCTCCTAATGCAAGTTTATCGGATCAACCTATTTTGCCCTCCCCCCCAAAAAAATAAATCCTGGATCCGCCCATGTATTACACTGAAAGGAAAAGCTTCACTCCTTTCTCTGCAAGCTCACAACGTAATTTCAAACTAAGCAGATATATTTCTCGCGTCTATTCACCCGATATATATATATATATATATATATATATATATATATATATATATATATATATATATATATATATATATGTGTATATATATATATATATATATATATATATATATATATATATATATATATATATATATATATATATATATATATATATATATATATATATATATATATATATATATATATAATTGACTGGCTTATTCAATCACAACATAAAAAGGCTCTCAAGGGAAAGAGTGAGTTAAAGGTCGTTTGATAATTTAAAGGATCGCCCTATCTCGTCTATTGCAAGTTTTTTTAGTTTGTGTGGCCGAACTATTCAGAATCAATTTGGTGGTTTGGCCATAACTTTTATAGCTTTAATTAGAGATCTGAATAAATGACATAAAATTAAAAGCCGACATCTACTTTCCCGGAAATCTTAGAAAACCATTTAACTCCTCCTGTTTTGTGTTAGAGTTATTCAGATTTAATGATACTTAGATCATTAGAAAGCGTGTTTTCTTTTTTTTTTTTTATTGAATGAAGCAGAATTTTCATTTTAAAGTTCAGGAAAGGGCATACTTTAAAATATTTTAATATTCTTGCTTGGAAAACATTAAACATCAGCTCAAAAGAGGTCTCTTTGAATAATTTGACCTGGAAGTTTCCTGTTTTACTAACTGCCTTGATTGAAATCTTAGCGGACACAGGATTTACATTACTTATTCTTGACGCAAATTGATTAGCCAGCGTCTTGCTTAACCATTAGTAACAGACTATAGGTTTCCTTTGTTTTAATAATCTAGCCTCTTCTTAGCTTTTCGAACTGTTAACACACCTAAGGTCCCCTATCAACTTTTATAAAAAAAAACTGCTTCTTGAGCTCCCTGTGGTGCTTGAATAATTTGCTAATGAGCCCTTTGTCTTTGAGGCTGTCAGCTGACGTGAGACCCGCAAAATGCCATTTTTGGTATTGAATGTTCTTAAAAGGAAGTAATAATTAGCTAAAAAAGGACATGTCTGATAGTTAGGTGAAGGGGTCCAACATATATCTATCTATCACTATCTATAGCAAGTCAAGAAAGAAGAAGAAGAAAATCCCTTTTAACATAAAGAAAACAGGATTCGAGAGTTTTTTATGTACCTCATGACTGATACAACGCTAAAATAGAAACTAAAAAAGGGTATCTAGAAAACTTCTTAATTTTTTATGCCTTTTTTCTTTTTTATTTATTCTAGAAACTATTGCCACTTGAAACTACACCGGCCCTTCTCCGCTCTCCTTTGGAGCAAAGTGTTCTGCGAGCAAAAGAACTTGACTTAGGAAAGCCAGAACGGGTGTTAGCTCTCGCTTTGGACCCGCCCGCCCTCAATCGAATTAGAAGTTGTATTCTAAGTCTTAAAGAGGTAACTTTACGTCTTATATAAATATTAACTTAGAAAAAGCTTTCTATAAGTGAAGTTTTGCAAAGAAAAGTAAAAAGGTACACTAGACTAAAGATGAGCAAAATTAAAGTCAAATAATTTTTCAAACTTGATCCTCCTTTAAATCACAGTCTATAAGTAAATGAAACCCAAAACGAACAGAAATTACAATAAATAACTAAGTCAACCTCAAAACAAGCGGAAACCACCATAAAGAGGAGTAGATTTAACTGCCTTTTAAAGATCAGAACGTAATTTGTACTGCTAAGACCAGTCTGCCTTCTAAAGACCAGAATATAATATGTACTTTATTGAAAACAATCTTTATTTTGAGCTCTCTGTTTAATTTCTCCAATAATAAAAAAAAATTCACCATCGTAACCAATATTACTGAAAAAGACAAATGAAAACGGATTGACCATTTATTACATACTGACACTCGTTCCTGAAATTGTTAATAATTTTAGATTGAATAATGTAAAAAAAAAAACGTATAAATATATTTTTTCCAGTATTTGCAAACTGTGTTCTGGTCTTTAAAAGGCTCAGGTGCTGTTAGCTCTACTCCTTTTTATGGAAATTTCGTAATGATTTCAACTTAGTTATTTATTGTAATTTCTCTTCGTTTTCATTTATTTATTGACTCTGTTGAATGGTTCAACAGAACGTTTTCATATATTTATTGACAGTGATTTGTGGTTGTCTTGCGCTTAAAAAAATATGTGACTTTAGTTCCGCTCATCCTTGGTTTAGTGTAGCTGTTTACTTGTCTTTGAAAAACTTCTTTTGTGGATAATTTTCTTTTAAAGTAACTTCTGTTCGTATTTACATTAGTCCATTCCTAAGATATTGCTGATACGCCCTTTTGACAAAATATGCACATATTATGTCTTAATTTAGTTCAACTTCCTATTCAGTATTCCTTGAAATTTTCACCTTAAAACCACTAGCCTTAGTAGTAGTCGCAGTAGAATTAGCAATTGTGGCAATAGTAGCAATAGAAGCGTGCATATAGCGTTTTTGGTTAATTGATCATCCTCCAGATCATTACATGAAAGTTCCAAATCAGTACTTTAAAATGCCCCTGAGATACGCCCTTTTGAAAACCTGAATGTACATAGTGTGTTTTGATTTAATTCAACACTTCCCAAAGCATTCCTCGAAAGCTTCACCTCAATATCCTTAGCCTTTTTGGACACCAAAGTTCAAACGTAACCCCTTTCCCAGTTACAAATATTTTATGTAAACAATAGGCTAATCGTAAAACTTGCAGCATCTGGCCCAAGGGTTGTGGGGGGGGGGTGGTGTATCGTCATCCATTGGATAGTTATTGGATCATTCAACTATGCTAAACAAAGTGGCTATCTAAAAATCTTGATCTGATATCTTTGGAGAATAAGGAGCATGGGGGGGAGGGGGGCTGCTTGCCTACAATCACTTTTGACTCTCAAAAAGAGAACTCGAGCTTTAATTTCCGATCGAATGAGCCCCTACAAAGTTTCTATGGCAACTCCTTTCATACCAAGTGCCTTGGTGAAGAAAAAAAAAATTAAATAATGCATATAGCCTACTTGACTCTTTATTTAGATAGCGCTATTGCACTGCTTATGATACCAGATCCCGTATATAGTATAGGTATCGCAGCCTCATTCATTGTTTAAAGTGTATTTATAGAATTGATGCATACTGGTTTTAGCTTAATTTTATATTTAGTAACAAGGGACCAAGTTTCGCGTGGTGAAAAGAAAAGTTGTTTTCTTTGTTTTCTTTACTATAAATAACTTGAATTTCCTTTTCTTCGCTGTAAAAGTAAAACCATTATGGTGTTGAGCATCTTGGAATTATTGACGTCATTCATATGAAAAATGTTTTTCCAGGCTGCAAAACGAATTTTCCCAAAGTCATGACCTACCTAGATCTTCTTTTCGCGCCGAAAAACGGACTATTACATTATTGTGAACAATCCCATGAAACACACAATAATCACGGAGCGAAACTCTATCCCTGGTATACAGAGTATTATTGTAATTTTCTGCTGGAATGTGTTGCTTTAAGGTTCTAAGACTCACAAAACAGCTGTCGGTTCTGATAATCATGAGTGCGACATACGTCATTTTGGCCGAAAATGAGTTATTTATGTTTCATGGGTAAACTAACCACGAGCAATCGAATGGTGCAGTCAGAATTGTCCTATCTTGTACCGTTACGAAGATAAAAAGAGGCTTAAGCCTCTGAGCGGCGTATGTCTCTTTTTTATCAGGTCTCGTTGCAATTCCGAATGACAGAAGAGCATTATCTTATGGAGCTATAACATGGGGACCTGGCATTTGTCCTTTTTTTTGTCAACAAAAAAGGACACTACGCCGTAAAATGGAGTAATTTTGAATTCGCTTGGAATGCTTGAATTTAATTTATACAACTCAAAAGAGCATAAAAAGTTGGTTTAGAATATGCTCCTTAAATCCCCATTAGCCCCATTCTTCAGTGCGACCACAGCTGAAAAACTTTTTTCCTTTTTGCTCTCCTGAAAAGTTACAAAAATGCCCTATGTCGAACTTTTAATTATCAAAGCCAAGCTATCAAACGGGGATGTCTTTCTCTAAAAGCTGATAAAATTTTTGCACAAAGTGTGAAGGTTGGATGGAGGGCATCCTCCCAGGAAGACAATGTTCAATAATATAAATATATTATTGAAAATATGAAAGATCTCTGCGGGCAAATTTTGAATATTAATTTTAGTATTTTGATAGGCAACCAGTAAATGAAAAACCTATACTCAGCAACCGGCTAAATTTCTGACGTTTTAGAATCACACTAGAGAAGCACTATTCAAATTCTAGCTTAAATTGCGGGGTTAGAGGGACGACAGTTCAATAGTCCCGCTACTGAGAAGCAGATCTAAGTCCTCGGGTTTTCTGTTAAAATTATTTTGTGTTTAAATTGTTAAGTTTTGTAAGACAACCATTAAATAATGTACTTATTTACTAGCTACATTCGTAGCATTTTTGAGTCACCATAGGATAGTAATATTCAAATTTTAGCTTAAAGTGCGGGGGGTGAGAGAGAATAAAGCCACCCGGGAAGACAACGTTCGGCAGTCACAAGCCTGAAAAGTAAGATCAGAGTCCTCAGATTTCCTTAAAAAAATCATTTTGTGTCAAAAGATGAAAGATCTCTGAAGGTTAATTTAGCCAAAAAAATGAGTATATGAATTATAGTATTTCGAAAAGCAACCTGTAAATAAAACACTTGTATTTACCAACTGGCTATATTTGTGGCATTTAAGAATCGCCCTAGAGAAGTATTTTAACTTAAAGTTTGGGGGTTGGAAGGAAGGCAGCCACCAAGGAAGACAGCGTTCATCAATCCCGCGCTTGAGAAATAAGGTCGGAGTCTTAATTTTTTTTTTTTTACAAAATCATTTCTTTCAGAAAATGAATGATTTGTATGGATTGCTTAACCTACCCCATCCCCGAAAAATTGGCCTATTAATTCAATTATTTTGAAATTCATTCAGTTAATAAAACATTTATAGTTTTCAACTGGCTATATTTGTAGCATTTTAGAATCACCCTAGGAAAGTACCATTCTAATTTTAGTAGCTTAGAGTGCGGGGGCTAGCTAGAGGATTGGCAGCCACTGAGGAAGACAAAGCTTAACAATCACAAGAAGAAGTGTAAATCATCTCAAAAATTCATTGTCTGTCGTACCGAAATTTCTAGTCTAGGAACCATCATTTGGATCTATGAGAGGTAGTGGATTGGCGTGATGTCCCTTGAACAAAAACAGGAAGTTCTCAAAATCTCTGTGCTTTCCTCACCCAAGAACAATTCCAGCTCTATCTTTCACTATATGTAATTTAGTAAATACTGGCCACGCCCGTCTACCTTTCAAAAATAGCGTAATGTTCATGCGTAGACTTTATAGGGTGTGATAAATTTTTCAACAAAACATCACGCATTTGCAAAAAGGACTCAAAAAAAGCTTTTGGAGTCCTTTTTTGATGAGTATGTTTTAATGGTCAATCATATTTCTTATTTATGGATACAATCCGAAAACTGGTCTCAGAGGGGAGCTTAACTCAGTTGTTTCAAATACTATGGCTATTGAATCGGACTAAAGAGCATTTTTAAAGCACTATAAAATTTCAGGGTAAAGAGATTGAGAAGGGAACTGCCCCTTGATTCTCAGAATAATGTCTGAAAAAATAAAATTGAAAATTATGTTTTAATGAGTGAACAAGGAGGGAGATTTTACGTTATTCAAATTGAAAATCTGCTTAATGTCTGACCTTCTATGTGGCTGAAGCAATCTTGACCTACAGTCTATAAAATAACCTTGAATACGAACATATGCTAATCCACCCTTTACTACAATTTTAGAGTTGTGGACACTATTAGCCTAGGTCGCTCTTTACTTACAGCTTGTTACAAATGTAGAAAAACAAAAATAGAAAAGTTAAGAATATGACCGACAAAACTTATGTTTTATTTATTTAGATGAAAAAATCACCTTACAATTTAAATAAAAAATGCATGAAAAACTGACTCAGAAGGGGGAAAAAATTATCAGCAATTGCTTAAACTATCAGAAATTCCTTGCGACGTACGGGGTTGAACCAGGAAACCCTCAATCAAGAGGCATGGTATTCTCCACCGCGCTGTCACAAGGTATTTGATATTTGGATTTTCATGCAAAGCTGTGAAAATACTTTTGATAAGAAGATTCTAATGGCTGATGTCACTCCTTGTTTTACAGCAGATTTGAGGATTTATTTACATTAATGGACACCAAAACTAGAAAAGGAAACATTGCGATACAGCAGAGTAATCCGATGAAAAATAAGAAAGGTTCAATTTGGTTCCCCATAAAATTTTTACAAAGTTAATATTTTAAACATTTCACTTTTTTAGCTTTTTCAAAGAGCTAATGAAAAATAATTGTCGTCTTTTTTTTTTATTGTCTCTTTTCTGTATGAATGATTTGAGTCTATTTTATCTATTGAATTTATTCAGTCCATTTAAGTTGTCTAATTTATTTAAATTGAATTCTTGTTAAGTATATTTTTTTCTCTCTTTAAGTAAGTGGGTTTTTATTCGTGCATGTCTTCTCCCTAATTTACAGGCCAAGAGGGGTATGGGGGTATTAGTATAGTTTATTATTGTGTATGTGTTTCTTTATGAATAAATCTTATCTTAATGTAATAAATTATCCTAGGTTGTTGTAGACAACTATAAAATTGTTAATGCTACCCAAATTATTATAATAACTGCCCTAAATCATCAAATTGACCCTTTGCGTATTTATGTTAAAAATAAAAGTTTGTTTCAACTGAAAGAAAGGAGCAACATTAAAACTTAAAATAAACAGAAATTAGTACGTATATGAGGGGGTTGATCTTTAACACCTTGATCTTTAAGTGAAATTTTTTTTTTTTGTACTTTAACAAAAAAAAGCTTCTTATTCTTCTAATTAAACGACCCTTGTGTTTCAGGAGTCGTTCTTAAAGAATTGGGACAAAATTCAAACTTTTTGCCTAAAGACCGAGGTATTGAGGAGGAGCAATCCTCTCATATACATAATAATTTCTGTTCATTTTAATGTTGCTTCTTACTTTCTGTTGAAAAAAAAACTTGTTTTGTTTAAATTTAATTTCTGATCGTTTTTTATTAATGCCAGGAAATCTTGCTCCAGCTCCACGGACAAATCTCTCCTCCCCACGGATATATTCTCTAGACAATTCAATCCTGGTGAAAATTTACCTCGGTTAATAAAGCTTAATATCTCAAGCGTAAAATTCAGTCAGCAAAGAGAAAGCAAGACATAATAAGAATTTCTTATAAAAATTCTGGCGAATTCCCCTGGTGCGAAGCCTTCTCTGAAAAATTCACCACCTGGAAGATTCCCTACCCATAGACAATTCTCCCTGTGGAAAATCCCCCCATCAGAAAATTCGCCCCCTCCCTTGAAAAATGTATGCATACTTCCCAATAACAAGTACTATATGTAAACAAAGGACAAGTTTTATAATTTAAAGACCTTTTTCCAAGGCCTGTGGGGGATCATGGCATCTCCAAAGGTACAAAGGTACATTCGGCCTTTCAACTGTGCTGAACAAAATGGCTATCTCAAAATTTCGATCGGACGATTTTGAGAAAAAAGGGGAGTGGGAGGGGACTAGTTGCACTGCAATCTTTTTGGTGTCTTAAAAAGGGCACTAGAACTTTTAATTTGCCTTCGAAAGAGCCCTCTTACGGTGTTCTAGGACTATTGGGTCGACACGATCCCACTGAAAAAAAAAAATAAAAAAAAAAAAATAAACACGCATCCGTGATCTTTCTTCTGGCAAAAAAAAACTCAGAATTCTGCCGTTTTTTAGATAGGAGCTTGAAAAATTTACAGCAGAGTTCTCTGATACGATGAATTTAATAGTGTGATTATCATCAAGATTATATTATTTTTGGGGTTGTTTCCGCTTTTTTCGAAAATCAGGCAAATTTTCTCAGGCTCGTATCCTTTAATCAGTAAGACTAAGCTTAATGAAACTCATATAGCTGAAATTAGCATAATAAGCCAATTCTTTTGATATATCTGTTGGTATCAAAATTCTGTTTTTTAGAACTTCAGTTCGTATTGAGCTGGGCCACTCCTTACTTACAGTTTGTTACCACGAACTGTTTGATAATATGTTCCTGACATTATTTGGACAGCCCTAATGTAGCAATGGAGAGAAGTGAAATTTATTTTTCAATATACACCTCGCTGAAGCTTTCAGAATTTAAAGTAAAGCTTTTTAGCCTCTTTTCGTAAACCAAACCATTCAAAAGAAAATTTCCTCATTTGCTCATGTGCAAAAACAGGGACGTACGCAGGGGGGGGCCTCCGGGCCCGCCCCCCCCCCCCCGAAATCTCACAATTTTTTCATTTCCCTATAATTTTCTGATTTTTCTCACAGAATAATGGGTTTGAAGGATTTGCCCCCCCCCCCCCCGAAAAAATTACTGCGTACGTGCCTGTGCAAAAAGATGCCTTCAAAACTTACTTTGTCTTATAAAAAGAAAAAAAAAGAAAGAAAGAAGAAAATCGATTGTAATTTATAGCTTAGCTATTAATTACAATAGTAGCTTGCTCTGTACGCGTACGTACAGAGCAATTTTATAATTAGCTATTAATTAAAATAGTAGCTATTTTATTGTGCTCTAGTTTAACCATTAAATATAACGATTAATTAACTTCGTAATTATTTGATATTTAGGTTGGAGCTATGCTGTTGACTGTAAACGGTGAAATTGACCCTGATGACGGCGACCTGACAATAATTGGCAAAATTATGAGCTGTCTTCCTCTTGATATAAGGCTATCGAAGCTTATTGTCCTTGGATATGTCTTCAATGTTCTAGAGGAATGTATTATTATGGGTAAGCTAATTAACTAAATTCAATTATAATTAATTATAATGAATCAATTAAAAAAAAACGAGCAAAAAAATATTGATTCTTTACGATTTCCATAAAACGTTTCTATAAATAAAATGACTACTAACTGAACAAGTAAATAATATGAGGCAAAGCAGGGGCTTTGAACCCCCCCCCCCCCCCCCCCGAAGAGTTTATCTGCCAGATTTTGTTGTTTTTTTTTAAGTTTTTTGTACCCCTCCTCCCAAAAAAAAAATCCTTTTGTACCCCCCGAAAATTTCCTGGATACGGCAATGCTGTGAGGTATTAAACTACTAAAAAAATTATTCAATGCTAAGCATTAAATAATCTACATATAAATAGATTATAGTGTTATATTAAAAATTTCCAAATAAGAAATTATCATTTTTTAAAATTAATTAGCTTAATTAATTTAATTAGAATTAATTATTAAAAATTATTAAATTATAAAGATCTTCAGGTTATAATTGGATATCAGACTTACAACTTAAGTACAGGGCAAATCCAAGAACTCTTGAGTTTTGGCTTGATCTTAGAAATAAAATTAATACTAACTGAATAAGTAAATACTATGAGGTATTAAACTAATAAATGAATTATTAAGTACAAGCATTAAATAATCTGCGTATAGATAAGTTGTAACGTTTTACTACAATTTTTTAAATGTTAAATTATTTATTTTTAATTAATTAACTTAATTAATTAATTATATTAAATTTATTTAGTTAAAATTGTTAAATAAAAAAGAAGTTCAGGTCATCACTACTAACTGAAAAAGTTAATACTGTGAGGTATTAAACTACTAAATAAATTAGTAAATACTACCGACTTAAAATTTTACATATAAATAAATTGTAACGTTTTATTAAAATTTTTAAGTAAGAAATTATGTATGTTTGAAACTTTTAATTTAATTTTATTAAAATTAATTGATCAAAACATTTAAATTAAAAACACCTTCAGGTTATCACTAGATAGCAACCTTAGAACTTCGGAACTGGGCAAAATCATGAACTCTTGACTCTTTATGACTTCCATAAAGTGGTCCTATAAATAAATAACTATAAATAACTAACTATTAATAAATAACTAAATAACTAATAAATAAATAACTATTAAATGAATAAGGCATACTTTGAGGCATTAAACTACTAAATAAATTTTTAAACACTAAATATTAAGTAATATACTTATAAATGCATTGTAAGACTTTATTAAAAAATTTTAAATGCATTTTAAAATTTCATTCGCATAGGTTTTTTATTTCTTTTTTTTTTTTCGTCAATGGTGAGGGACGCAAATATTAGATTATTAAATTAAGTAATAAAGAAATACAAAACCAAGATAAATAAAAAGTAAATTAATGATTTATTGATTTCAGCTTGTGGCCTTTCTGGGAAGAGTATTTCCCAGAACTAGTATAATTGGAAGTAGAGACATTTTGCAATAATATATATTTTTTTTTTCTCCTTTCTTCGTCGCTAGTAGGCCACTGAAATACTATAGAGAGATGTTTAAGTGCTAATTGAAAGCTAATTATAATGTCTAAGTATGCTTGTAAGTAATAAAAGATAATAAATTAACTATTAAAAAACACAGAACCAAGATGAATTAAAAGCAAATTAATGATGTATTGATTTCAGCTTCTGGTCTTCCTTGGAAAAGTATTTTCCGGAACTTGTACAAATGGAAAGTAGAGACATATTGTAAAAATCTATCCTTGTTTATTTGTTGTTTTTTTTTGGCCGCTAGTGGGCCACATAGTTTCATACATCTCTCATCATAGAGAGATGTATGAAAGCTAATTTTTATGCCTACATGCTTTTTTTAAGTAACAAAAGACAGTGTTAATATAAAAAATAAACTGTTTAATAAGAACGCAACACCAAGATAAAGAAAAGGCAAATTAATGATGAATTGTTTTCAGCTTGTGGTCTTTCTGGGAAAAGTATTTTCCGGAACTCCTACAAATGGAAAGTAGAGACATATTGCAAAAAGACGGAATGGGATGCTGGAGCATTTAGTGATGTTATTGCTCTTATGAACGCATACAGAGTAAGTTCCCCTTTATAAACGCTTTTATTAAAGTCTTCTGTTAAGACTTTATCTTCATCTTCTTTTAGCTTCTTTTTCTTCTTTTTAATTTTTCTGTCTTAACGAACGCTTACAGAGCAAGTTTCCTTTTAAAAAATGCTTTTATTCAACTTCTTCTGTTTAGCCTTCTTCTCCTTCTTCTTTCAACTTCTTATCCTTCTATTTTACTTCTCTATTTTATAAACGCATACAGACTAAGTTTCTTTTTTAAACATTTATTTAACTTTTTTTCATTTACTTGAAGTTTTTCCTCTTTGGTTCGACTTTTTTTCTTTTTCTTCATTCAACTTCCACTTCTTCTATTTAACTTTTCTGTCTTATGAACGCATACAAATTAACTTTTCTTTTTAAAACTCTTTTATTTAACTACTTCTGTATAGACTCCTTCTTCTTCTTCTATTTAATTTTTCTGTCTTATGAACGCATACAAATTAACTTTTCTTTTTAAAACTCTTTTATTTAACTACTTCTGTATAGACTCCTTCTTCTTCTTCTATTTAATTTTTCTGTCTTATGAACGCATACAAATTAACTTTTCTTTTTAAAACTCTTTTATTTAACTACTTCTGTATAGACTCCTTCTTCTTCTTCTATTTAATTTTTCTGTCTTATGAACGCATACAAATTAACTTTTCTTTTTAAAACTCTTTTATTTAACTACTTCTGTATAGACTCCTTCTTCTTCTTCTATTTAATTTTTCTGTCTTATGAACGCATACAAATTAACTTTTCTTTTTAAAACTCTTTTATTTAACTACTTCTGTATAGACTCCTTCTTCTTCTTCTATTCAATTTTTCTGTCTTATGAACGCATACAAATTAACTTTTCTTTTTAAAACTCTTTTATTTAACTACTTCTGTATAGACTCCTTCTTCTTCTTCTATTTAATTTTTCTGTCTTATGAACGCATACAAATTAACTTTTCTTTTTAAAACTCTTTTATTTAACTACTTCTGTATAGACTCCTTCTTCTTCTTCTATTTAATTTTTCTGTCTTATGAACGCATACAAATTAACTTTTCTTTTTAAAACTCTTTTATTTAACTACTTCTGTATAGACTCCTTCTTCTTCTTCTATTTAATTTTTCTGTCTTATGAACGCATACAAATTAACTTTTCTTTTTAAAACTCTTTTATTTAACTACTTCTGTATAGACTCCTTCTTCTTCTTCTATTTAATTTTTCTGTCTTATGAACGCATACAAATTAACTTTTCTTTTTAAAACTCTTTTATTTAACTACTTCTGTATAGACTCCTTCTTCTTCTTCTATTTAATTTTTCTGTCTTATGAACGCATACAAATTAACTTTTCTTTTTAAAACTCTTTTATTTAACTACTTCTGTATAGACTCCTTCTTCTTCTTCTATTTAATTTTTCTGTCTTATGAACGCATACAAATTAACTTTTCTTTTTAAAACTCTTTTATTTAACTACTTCTGTATAGACTCCTTCTTCTTCTTCTATTTAATTTTTCTGTCTTATGAACGCATACAAATTAACTTTTCTTTTTAAAACTCTTTTATTTAACTACTTCTGTATAGACTCCTTCTTCTTCTTCTATTTAATTTTTCTGTCTTATGAACGCATACAAATTAACTTTTCTTTTTAAAACTCTTTTATTTAACTACTTCTGTATAGACTCCTTCTTCTTCTTCTATTTAATTTTTCTGTCTTATGAACGCATACAAATTAACTTTTCTTTTTAAAACTCTTTTATTTAACTACTTCTGTATAGACTCCTTCTTCTTCTTCTATTTAATTTTTCTGTCTTATGAACGCATACAAATTAACTTTTCTTTTTAAAACTCTTTTATTTAACTACTTCTGTATAGACTCCTTCTTCTTCTTCTATTTAATTTTTCTGTCTTATGAACGCATACAAATTAACTTTTCTTTTTAAAACTCTTTTATTTAACTACTTCTGTATAGACTCCTTCTTCTTCTTCTATTTAATTTTTCTGTCTTATGAACGCATACAAATTAACTTTTCTTTTTAAAACTCTTTTATTTAACTACTTCTGTATAGACTCCTTCTTCTTCTTCTATTTAATTTTTCTGTCTTATGAACGCATACAAATTAACTTTTCTTTTTAAAACTCTTTTATTTAACTACTTCTGTATAGACTCCTTCTTCTTCTTCTATTTAATTTTTCTGTCTTATGAACGCATACAAATTAACTTTTCTTTTTAAAACTCTTTTATTTAACTACTTCTGTATAGACTCCTTCTTCTTCTTCTATTTAATTTTTCTGTCTTATGAACGCATACAAATTAACTTTTCTTTTTAAAACTCTTTTATTTAACTACTTCTGTATAGACTCCTTCTTCTTCTTCTATTTAATTTTTCTGTCTTATGAACGCATACAAATTAACTTTTCTTTTTAAAACTCTTTTATTTAACTACTTCTGTATAGACTCCTTCTTCTTCTTCTATTTAATTTTTCTGTCTTATGAACGCATACAAATTAACTTTTCTTTTTAAAACTCTTTTATTTAACTACTTCTGTATAGACTCCTTCTTCTTCTTCTATTTAATTTTTCTGTCTTATGAACGCATACAAATTAACTTTTCTTTTTAAAACTCTTTTATTTAACTACTTCTGTATAGACTCCTTCTTCTTCTTCTATTTAATTTTTCTGTCTTATGAACGCATACAAATTAACTTTTCTTTTTAAAACTCTTTTATTTAACTACTTCTGTATAGACTCCTTCTTCTTCTTCTATTTAATTTTTCTGTCTTATGAACGCATACAAATTAACTTTTCTTTTTAAAACTCTTTTATTTAACTACTTCTGTATAGACTCCTTCTTCTTCTTCTATTTAATTTTTCTGTCTTATGAACGCATACAAATTAACTTTTCTTTTTAAAACTCTTTTATTTAACTACTTCTGTATAGACTCCTTCTTCTTCTTCTATTTAATTTTTCTGTCTTATGAACGCATACAAATTAACTTTTCTTTTTAAAACTCTTTTATTTAACTACTTCTGTATAGACTCCTTCTTCTTCTTCTATTTAATTTTTCTGTCTTATGAACGCATACAAATTAACTTTTCTTTTTAAAACTCTTTTATTTAACTACTTCTGTATAGACTCCTTCTTCTTCTTCTATTTAATTTTTCTGTCTTATGAACGCATACAAATTAACTTTTCTTTTTAAAACTCTTTTATTTAACTACTTCTGTATAGACTCCTTCTTCTTCTTCTATTTAATTTTTCTGTCTTATGAACGCATACAAATTAACTTTTCTTTTTAAAACTCTTTTATTTAACTACTTCTGTATAGACTCCTTCTTCTTCTTCTATTTAATTTTTCTGTCTTATGAACGCATACAAATTAACTTTTCTTTTTAAAACTCTTTTATTTAACTACTTCTGTATAGACTCCTTCTTCTTCTTCTATTTAATTTTTCTGTCTTATGAACGCATACAAATTAACTTTTCTTTTTAAAACTCTTTTATTTAACTACTTCTGTATAGACTCCTTCTTCTTCTTCTATTTAATTTTCTGTCTTATGAACGCATACAAATTAACTTTTCTTTTTAAAACTCTTTTATTTAACTACTTCTGTATAGACTCCTTCTTCTTCTTCTATTTAATTTTTCTGTCTTATGAACGCATACAAATTAACTTTTCTTTTTAAAACTCTTTTATTTAACTACTTCTGTATAGACTCCTTCTTCTTCTTCTATTTAATTTTTCTGTCTTATGAACGCATACAAATTAACTTTTCTTTTTAAAACTCTTTTATTTAACTACTTCTGTATAGACTCCTTCTTCTTCTTCTATTTAATTTTCTGTCTTATGAACGCATACAAATTAACTTTTCTTTTTAAAACTCTTTTATTTAACTACTTCTGTATAGACTCCTTCTTCTTCTTCTATTTAATTTTTCTGTCTTATGAACGCATACAAATTAACTTTTCTTTTTAAAACTCTTTTATTTAACTACTTCTGTATAGACTCCTTCTTCTTCTTCTATTTAATTTTTCTGTCTTATGAACGCATACAAATTAACTTTTCTTTTTAAAACTCTTTTATTTAACTACTTCTGTATAGACTCCTTCTTCTTCTTCTATTTAATTTTTCTGTCTTATGAACGCATACAAATTAACTTTTCTTTTTAAAACTCTTTTATTTAACTACTTCTGTATAGACTCCTTCTTCTTCTTCTATTTAATTTTTCTGTCTTATGAACGCATACAAATTAACTTTTCTTTTTAAAACTCTTTTATTTAACTACTTCTGTATAGACTCCTTCTTCTTCTTCTATTTAATTTTTCTGTCTTATGAACGCATACAAATTAACTTTTCTTTTTAAAACTCTTTTATTTAACTACTTCTGTATAGACTCCTTCTTCTTCTTCTATTTAATTTTTCTGTCTTATGAACGCATACAAATTAACTTTTCTTTTTAAAACTCTTTTATTTAACTACTTCTGTATAGACTCCTTCTTCTTCTTCTATTTAATTTTTCTGTCTTATGAACGCATACAAATTAACTTTTCTTTTTAAAACTCTTTTATTTAACTACTTCTGTATAGACTCCTTCTTCTTCTTCTATTTAATTTTTCTGTCTTATGAACGCATACAAATTAACTTTTCTTTTTAAAACTCTTTTATTTAACTACTTCTGTATAGACTCCTTCTTCTTCTTCTATTTAATTTTTCTGTCTTATGAACGCATACAAATTAACTTTTCTTTTTAAAACTCTTTTATTTAACTACTTCTGTATAGACTCCTTCTTCTTCTTCTATTTAATTTTTCTGTCTTATGAACGCATACAAATTAACTTTTCTTTTTAAAACTCTTTTATTTAACTACTTCTGTATAGACTCCTTCTTCTTCTTCTATTTAATTTTTCTGTCTTATGAACGCATACAAATTAACTTTTCTTTTTAAAACTCTTTTATTTAACTACTTCTGTATAGACTCCTTCTTCTTCTTCTATTTAATTTTTCTGTCTTATGAACGCATACAAATTAACTTTTCTTTTTAAAACTCTTTTATTTAACTACTTCTGTATAGACTCCTTCTTCTTCTTCTATTTAATTTTTCTGTCTTATGAACGCATACAAATTAACTTTTCTTTTTAAAACTCTTTTATTTAACTACTTCTGTATAGACTCCTTCTTCTTCTTCTATTTAATTTTTCTGTCTTATGAACGCATACAAATTAACTTTTCTTTTTAAAACTCTTTTATTTAACTACTTCTGTATAGACTCCTTCTTCTTCTTCTATTTAATTTTTCTGTCTTATGAACGCATACAAATTAACTTTTCTTTTTAAAACTCTTTTATTTAACTACTTCTGTATAGACCTCTCTTCTTCTATTTAATTTTTCTGTCTTATGAACGCATACAAATTAACTTTTCTTTTTAAAACTCTTTTATTTAACTACTTCTGTATAGACTCCTTCTTCTTCTTCTATTTAATTTTTCTGTCTTATGAACGCATACAAATTAACTTTTCTTTTTAAAACTCTTTTATTTAACTACTTCTGTATAGACTCCTTCTTCTTCTTCTATTTAATTTTTCTGTCTTATGAACGCATACAAATTAACTTTTCTTTTTAAAACTCTTTTATTTAACTACTTCTGTATAGACTCCTTCTTCTTCTTCTATTTAATTTTTCTGTCTTATGAACGCATACAAATTAACTTTTCTTTTTAAAACTCTTTTATTTAACTACTTCTGTATAGACTCCTTCTTCTTCTTCTATTTAATTTTTCTGTCTTATGAACGCATACAAATTAACTTTTCTTTTAAAACTCTTTTATTTAACTACTTCTGTATAGACTCCTTCTTCTTCTTCTATTTAATTTTTCTGTCTTATGAACGCATACAAATTAACTTTTCTTTTTAAAACTCTTTTATTTAACTACTTCTGTATAGACTCCTTCTTCTTCTTCTATTTAATTTTTCTGTCTTATGAACGCATACAAATTAACTTTTCTTTTTAAAACTCTTTTATTTAACTACTTCTGTATAGACTCCTTCTTCTTCTTCTATTTAATTTTTCTGTCTTATGAACGCATACAAATTAACTTTTCTTTTTAAAACTCTTTTATTTAACTACTTCTGTATAGACTCCTTCTTCTTCTTCTATTTAATTTTTCTGTCTTATGAACGCATACAAATTAACTTTTCTTTTTAAAACTCTTTTATTTAACTACTTCTGTATAGACTCCTTCTTCTTCTTCTATTTAATTTTTCTGTCTTATGAACGCATACAAATTAACTTTTCTTTTTAAAACTCTTTTATTTAACTACTTCTGTATAGACTCCTTCTTCTTCTTCTATTTAATTTTTCTGTCTTATGAACGCATACAAATTAACTTTTCTTTTTAAAACTCTTTTATTTAACTACTTCTGTATAGACTCCTTCTTCTTCTTCTATTTAATTTTTCTGTCTTATGAACGCATACAAATTAACTTTTCTTTTTAAAACTCTTTTATTTAACTACTTCTGTATAGACTCCTTCTTCTTCTTCTATTTAATTTTTCTGTCTTATGAACGCATACAAATTAACTTTTCTTTTTAAAACTCTTTTATTTAACTACTTCTGTATAGACTCCTTCTTCTTCTTCTATTTAATTTTTCTGTCTTATGAACGCATACAAATTAACTTTTCTTTTTAAAACTCTTTTATTTAACTACTTCTGTATAGACTCCTTCTTCTTCTTCTATTTAATTTTTCTGTCTTATGAACGCATACAAATTAACTTTTCTTTTTAAAACTCTTTTATTTAACTACTTCTGTATAGACTCCTTCTTCTTCTTCTATTTAATTTTTCTGTCTTATGAACGCATACAAATTAACTTTTCTTTTTAAAACTCTTTTATTTAACTACTTCTGTATAGACTCCTTCTTCTTCTTCTATTTAATTTTTCTGTCTTATGAACGCATACAAATTAACTTTTCTTTTTAAAACTCTTTTATTTAACTACTTCTGTATAGACTCCTTCTTCTTCTTCTATTTAATTTTTCTGTCTTATGAACGCATACAAATTAACTTTTCTTTTTAAAACTCTTTTATTTAACTACTTCTGTATAGACTCCTTCTTCTTCTTCTATTTAATTTTTCTGTCTTATGAACGCATACAAATTAACTTTTCTTTTTAAAACTCTTTTATTTAACTACTTCTGTATAGACTCCTTCTTCTTCTTCTATTTAATTTTTCTGTCTTATGAACGCATACAAATTAACTTTTCTTTTAAAACTCTTTTATTTAATACTTCTTATAGACTCCTTCTTCTCTTCTGATCTAATTCTTCAACTGATATTTCTCTCTATAATCGTAACGCATACAAATTAACTTTTCTTTTTAAAACTCTTTTATTTAACTACTTCTGTATAGACTCCTTCTTCTTCTTCTATTTAATTTTTCTGTCTTATGAACGCATACAAATTAACTTTTCTTTTTAAAACTCTTTTATTTAACTACTTCTGTATAGACTCCTTCTTCTTCTTCTATTTAATTTTTCTGTCTTATGAACGCATACAAATTAACTTTTCTTTTTAAAACTCTTTTATTTAACTACTTCTGTATAGACTCCTTCTTCTTCTTCTATTTAATTTTTCTGTCTTATGAACGCATACAAATTAACTTTTCTTTTTAAAACTCTTTTATTTAACTACTTCTGTATAGACTCCTTCTTCTTCTTCTATTTAATTTTTCTGTCTTATGAACGCATACAAATTAACTTTTCTTTTTAAAACTCTTTTATTTAACTACTTCTGTATAGACTCCTTCTTCTTCTTCTATTTAATTTTTCTGTCTTATGAACGCATACAAATTAACTTTTTTTTAAAACTCTTTTATTAACTACTTCTGTATAGACTCCTTCTTCTATTTAATTTTCTGTCTTATGAACGCATACAAATTAACTTTCTTTTTAAAACTCTTTTATTTAACTACTTCTGTATAGACTCCTTCTTCTTCTTCTATTTAATTTTTCTGTCTTATGAACGCATACAAATTAACTTTTCTTTTTAAAACTCTTTTATTTAACTACTTCTGTATAGACTCCTTCTTCTTCTTCTATTTAATTTTTCTGTCTTATGAACGCATACAAATTAACTTTTCTTTTTAAAACTCTTTTATTTAACTACTTCTGTATAGACTCCTTCTTCTTCTTCTATTTAATTTTTCTGTCTTATGAACGCATACAAATTAACTTTTCTTTTTAAAACTCTTTTATTTAACTACTTCTGTATAGACTCCTTCTTCTTCTTCTATTTAATTTTTCTGTCTTATGAACGCATACAAATTAACTTTTCTTTTTAAAACTCTTTTATTTAACTACTTCTGTATAGACTCCTTCTTCTTCTTCTATTTAATTTTTCTGTCTTATGAACGCATACAAATTAACTTTTCTTTTTAAAACTCTTTTATTTAACTACTTCTGTATAGACTCCTTCTTCTTCTTCTATTTAATTTTTCTGTCTTATGAACGCATACAAATTAACTTTTCTTTTTAAAACTCTTTTATTTAACTACTTCTGTATAGACTCCTTCTTCTTCTTCTATTTAATTTTTCTGTCTTATGAACGCATACAAATTAACTTTTCTTTTTAAAACTCTTTTATTTAACTACTTCTGTATAGACTCCTTCTTCTTCTTCTATTTAATTTTTCTGTCTTATGAACGCATACAAATTAACTTTTCTTTTTAAAACTCTTTTATTTAACTACTTCTGTATAGACTCCTTCTTCTTCTTCTATTTAATTTTTCTGTCTTATGAACGCATACAAATTAACTTTTCTTTTAAAACTCTTTTATTTAACTACTTCTGTATAGACTCCTTCTTCTTCTTCTATTTAATTTTTCTGTCTTATGAACGCATACAAATTAACTTTTCTTTTTAAAACTCTTTTATTTAACTACTTCTGTATAGACTCCTTCTTCTTCTTCTATTTAATTTTTCTGTCTTATGAACGCATACAAATTAACTTTTCTTTTTAAAACTCTTTTATTTAACTACTTCTGTATAGACTCCTTCTTCTTCTTCTATTTAATTTTTCTGTCTTATGAACGCATACAAATTAACTTTTCTTTTTAAAACTCTTTTATTTAACTACTTCTGTATAGACTCCTTCTTCTTCTTCTATTTAATTTTCTGTCTTATGAACGCATACAAATTAACTTTTCTTTTTAAACTCTTTATTAACTACTTCTGTATAGACTCCTTCTTCTTCTATTTAATTTTTCTGTCTTATGAACGCATACAAATTAACTTTTCTTTTTAAAACTCTTTTATTTAACTACTTCTGTATAGACTCCTTCTTCTTCTTCTATTTAATTTTTCTGTCTTATGAACGCATACAAATTAACTTTTCTTTTTAAAACTCTTTTATTTAACTACTTCTGTATAGACTCCTTCTTCTTCTTCTATTTAATTTTTCTGTCTTATGAACGCATACAAATTAACTTTTCTTTTTAAAACTCTTTTATTTAACTACTTCTGTATAGACTCCTTCTTCTTCTTCTATTTAATTTTTCTGTCTTATGAACGCATACAAATTAACTTTTCTTTTTAAAACTCTTTTATTTAACTACTTCTGTATAGACTCCTTCTTCTTCTTCTATTTAATTTTTCTGTCTTATGAACGCATACAAATTAACTTTTCTTTTTAAAACTCTTTTATTTAACTACTTCTGTATAGACTCCTTCTTCTTCTTCTATTTAATTTTTCTGTCTTATGAACGCATACAAATTAACTTTTCTTTTTAAAACTCTTTTATTTAACTACTTCTGTATAGACTCCTTCTTCTTCTTCTATTTAATTTTTCTGTCTTATGAACGCATACAAATTAACTTTTCTTTTTAAAACTCTTTTATTTAACTACTTCTGTATAGACTCCTTCTTCTTCTTCTATTTAATTTTTCTGTCTTATGAACGCATACAAATTAACTTTTCTTTTTAAAACTCTTTTATTTAACTACTTCTGTATAGACTCCTTCTTCTTCTTCTATTTAATTTTTCTGTCTTATGAACGCATACAAATTAACTTTTCTTTTTAAAACTCTTTTATTTAACTACTTCTGTATAGACTCCTTCTTCTTCTTCTATTTAATTTTTCTGTCTTATGAACGCATACAAATTAACTTTTCTTTTTAAAACTCTTTTATTTAACTACTTCTGTATAGACTCCTTCTTCTTCTTCTATTTAATTTTTCTGTCTTATGAACGCATACAAATTAACTTTTCTTTTTAAAACTCTTTTATTTAACTACTTCTGTATAGACTCCTTCTTCTTCTTCTATTTAATTTTTCTGTCTTATGAACGCATACAAATTAACTTTTCTTTTTAAAACTCTTTTATTTAACTACTTCTGTATAGACTCCTCTTCTTCTCTATTTAATTTTTCTGTCTTATGAACGCATACAAATTAACTTTTCTTTTTAAAACTCTTTTATTTAACTACTTCTGTATAGACTCCTTCTTCTTCTTCTATTTAATTTTTCTGTCTTATGAACGCATACAAATTAACTTTTCTTTTTAAAACTCTTTTATTTAACTACTTCTGTATAGACTCCTTCTTCTTCTTCTATTTAATTTTTCTGTCTTATGAACGCATACAAATTAACTTTTCTTTTTAAAACTCTTTTATTTAACTACTTCTGTATAGACTCCTTCTTCTTCTTCTATTTAATTTTTCTGTCTTATGAACGCATACAAATTAACTTTTCTTTTTAAAACTCTTTTATTTAACTACTTCTGTATAGACTCCTTCTTCTTCTTCTATTTAATTTTTCTGTCTTATGAACGCATACAAATTAACTTTTCTTTTTAAAACTCTTTTATTTAACTACTTCTGTATAGACTCCTTCTTCTTCTTCTATTTAATTTTTCTGTCTTATGAACGCATACAAATTAACTTTTCTTTTTAAAACTCTTTTATTTAACTACTTCTGTATAGACTCCTTCTTCTTCTTCTATTTAATTTTTCTGTCTTATGAACGCATACAAATTAACTTTTCTTTTTAAAACTCTTTTATTTAACTACTTCTGTATAGACTCCTTCTTCTTCTTCTATTTAATTTTTCTGTCTTATGAACGCATACAAATTAACTTTTCTTTTTAAAACTCTTTTATTTAACTACTTCTGTATAGACTCCTTCTTCTTCTTCTATTTAATTTTTCTGTCTTATGAACGCATACAATTAACTTTTCTTTTTAAAACTCTTTTATTTAACTACTTCTGTATAGACTCCTTCTTCTTCTTCTATTTAATTTTTCTGTCTTATGAACGCATACAAATTAACTTTTCTTTTTAAAACTCTTTTATTTAACTACTTCTGTATAGACTCCTTCTTCTTCTTCTATTTAATTTTTCTGTCTTATGAACGCATACAAATTAACTTTTCTTTTTAAAACTCTTTTATTTAACTACTTCTGTATAGACTCCTTCTTCTTCTTCTATTTAATTTTTCTGTCTTATGAACGCATACAAATTAACTTTTCTTTTTAAAACTCTTTTATTTAACTACTTCTGTATAGACTCCTTCTTCTTCTTCTATTTAATTTTTCTGTCTTATGAACGCATACAAATTAACTTTTCTTTTTAAAAC
Organism: Artemia sinica; assembly: GCA_027921565.1. Classification (NCBI taxonomy): domain Eukaryota; kingdom Metazoa; phylum Arthropoda; class Branchiopoda; order Anostraca; family Artemiidae; genus Artemia; species Artemia sinica. Next base: position 69,601,940 of record CM051257.1, on the reverse strand, counting down.
TCTTTTATTTAACTACTTCTGTATAGACTCCTTCTTCTTCTTCTATTTAATTTTTCTGTCTTATGAACGCATACAAATTAACTTTTCTTTTTAAAACTCTTTTATTTAACTACTTCTGTATAGACTCCTTCTTCTTCTTCTATTTAATTTTTCTGTCTTATGAACGCATACAAATTAACTTTTCTTTTAAAACTCTTTTATTTAACTACTTCTGTATAGACTCCTTCTTCTTCTTCTATTTAATTTTTCTGTCTTATGAACGCATACAAATTAACTTTTCTTTTTAAAACTCTTTTATTTAACTACTTCTGTATAGACTCCTTCTTCTTCTTCTATTTAATTTTTCTGTCTTATGAACGCATACAAATTAACTTTTCTTTTTAAAACTCTTTTATTTAACTACTTCTGTATAGACTCCTTCTTCTTCTTCTATTTAATTTTTCTGTCTTATGAACGCATACAAATTAACTTTTCTTTTTAAAACTCTTTTATTTAACTACTTCTGTATAGACTCCTTCTTCTTCTTCTATTTAATTTTTCTGTCTTATGAACGCATACAAATTAACTTTTCTTTTTAAAACTCTTTTATTTAACTACTTCTGTATAGACTCCTTCTTCTTCTTCTATTTAATTTTTCTGTCTTATGAACGCATACAAATTAACTTTTCTTTTTAAAACTCTTTTATTTAACTACTTCTGTATAGACTCCTTCTTCTTCTTCTATTTAATTTTTCTGTCTTATGAACGCATACAAATTAACTTTTCTTTTTAAAACTCTTTTATTTAACTACTTCTGTATAGACTCCTTCTTCTTCTTCTATTTAATTTTTCTGTCTTATGAACGCATACAAATTAACTTTTCTTTTTAAAACTCTTTTATTTAACTACTTCTGTATAGACTCCTTCTTCTTCTTCTATTTAATTTTTCTGTCTTATGAACGCATACAAATTAACTTTTCTTTTTAAAACTCTTTTATTTAACTACTTCTGTATAGACTCCTTCTTCTTCTTCTATTTAATTTTTCTGTCTTATGAACGCATACAAATTAACTTTTCTTTTTAAAACTCTTTTATTTAACTACTTCTGTATAGACTCCTTCTTCTTCTTCTATTTAATTTTTCTGTCTTATGAACGCATACAAATTAACTTTTCTTTTTAAAACTCTTTTATTTAACTACTTCTGTATAGACTCCTTCTTCTTCTTCTATTTAATTTTTCTGTCTTATGAACGCATACAAATTAACTTTTCTTTTTAAAACTCTTTTATTTAACTACTTCTGTATAGACTCCTTCTTCTTCTTCTATTTAATTTTTCTGTCTTATGAACGCATACAAATTAACTTTTCTTTTTAAAACTCTTTTATTTAACTACTTCTGTATAGACTCCTTCTTCTTCTTCTATTTAATTTTTCTGTCTTATGAACGCATACAAATTAACTTTTCTTTTTAAAACTCTTTTATTTAACTACTTCTGTATAGACTCCTTCTTCTTCTTCTATTTAATTTTTCTGTCTTATGAACGCATACAAATTAACTTTTCTTTTTAAAACTCTTTTATTTAACTACTTCTGTATAGACTCCTTCTTCTTCTTCTATTTAATTTTTCTGTCTTATGAACGCATACAAATTAACTTTTCTTTTTAAAACTCTTTTATTTAACTACTTCTGTATAGACTCCTTCTCTTCTTCTATTTAATTTTCTGTCTTATGAACGCATACAAATTAACTTTTCTTTTTAAAACTCTTTTATTTAACTACTTCTGTATAGACTCCTTCTTCTTCTTCTATTTAATTTTTCTGTCTTATGAACGCATACAAATTAACTTTTCTTTTTAAAACTCTTTTATTTAACTACTTCTGTATAGACTCCTTCTTCTTCTTCTATTTAATTTTTCTGTCTTATGAACGCATACAAATTAACTTTTCTTTTTAAAACTCTTTTATTTAACTACTTCTGTATAGACTCCTTCTTCTTCTTCTATTTAATTTTTCTGTCTTATGAACGCATACAAATTAACTTTTCTTTTTAAAACTCTTTTATTTAACTACTTCTGTATAGACTCCTTCTTCTTCTTCTATTTAATTTTTCTGTCTTATGAACGCATACAAATTAACTTTTCTTTTTAAAACTCTTTTATTTAACTACTTCTGTATAGACTCCTTCTTCTTCTTCTATTTAATTTTTCTGTCTTATGAACGCATACAAATTAACTTTTCTTTTTAAAACTCTTTTATTTAACTACTTCTGTATAGACTCCTTCTTCTTCTTCTATTTAATTTTTCTGTCTTATGAACGCATACAAATTAACTTTTCTTTTTAAAACTCTTTTATTTAACTACTTCTGTATAGACTCCTTCTTCTTCTTCTATTTAATTTTTCTGTCTTATGAACGCATACAAATTAACTTTTCTTTTTAAAACTCTTTTATTTAACTACTTCTGTATAGACTCCTTCTTCTTCTTCTATTTAATTTTTCTGTCTTATGAACGCATACAAATTAACTTTTCTTTTTAAAACTCTTTTATTTAACTACTTCTGTATAGACTCCTTCTTCTTCTTCTATTTAATTTTTCTGTCTTATGAACGCATACAAATTAACTTTCTTTTTAAAACTCTTTTATTTAACTACTTCTGTATAGACTCCTTCTTCTCTTCTATTTATTTTTCTGTCTTATGAACGCATACAAATTAACTTTTCTTTTTAAAACTCTTTATTTAACTACTTCTGTATAGACTCCTTCTTCTTCTTCTATTTAATTTTTCTGTCTTATGAACGCATACAAATTAACTTTTCTTTTTAAAACTCTTTTATTTAACTACTTCTGTATAGACTCCTTCTTCTTCTTCTATTTAATTTTTCTGTCTTATGAACGCATACAAATTAACTTTTCTTTTTAAAACTCTTTTATTTAACTACTTCTGTATAGACTCCTTCTTCTTCTTCTATTTAATTTTTCTGTCTTATGAACGCATACAAATTAACTTTTCTTTTTAAAACTCTTTTATTTAACTACTTCTGTATAGACTCCTTCTTCTTCTTCTATTTAATTTTTCTGTCTTATGAACGCATACAAATTAACTTTTCTTTTTAAAACTCTTTTATTTAACTACTTCTGTATAGACTCCTTCTTCTTCTTCTATTTAATTTTTCTGTCTTATGAACGCATACAAATTAACTTTTCTTTTTAAAACTCTTTTATTTAACTACTTCTGTATAGACTCCTTCTTCTTCTTCTATTTAATTTTTCTGTCTTATGAACGCATACAAATTAACTTTTCTTTTTAAAACTCTTTTATTTAACTACTTCTGTATAGACTCCTTCTTCTTCTTCTATTTAATTTTTCTGTCTTATGAACGCATACAAATTAACTTTTCTTTTTAAAAACTCTTTTATTTAACTACTTCTGTATAGACTCCTTCTTCTTCTTCTATTTAATTTTTCTGTCTTATGAACGCATACAAATTAACTTTTCTTTTTAAAACTCTTTTATTTAACTACTTCTGTATAGACTCCTTCTTCTTCTTCTATTTAATTTTTCTGTCTTATGAACGCATACAAATTAACTTTTCTTTTTAAAACTCTTTTATTTAACTACTTCTGTATAGACTCCTTCTTCTTCTTCTATTTAATTTTTCTGTCTTATGAACGCATACAAATTAACTTTTCTTTTTAAAACTCTTTTATTTAACTACTTCTGTATAGACTCCTTCTTCTTCTTCTATTTAATTTTTCTGTCTTATGAACGCATACAAATTAACTTTTCTTTTTAAAACTCTTTTATTTAACTACTTCTGTATAGACTCCTTCTTCTTCTTCTATTTAATTTTTCTGTCTTATGAACGCATACAAATTAACTTTTCTTTTTAAAACTCTTTTATTTAACTACTTCTGTATAGACTCCTTCTTCTTCTTCTATTTAATTTTTCTGTCTTATGAACGCATACAAATTAACTTTTCTTTTTAAAACTCTTTTATTTAACTACTTCTGTATAGACTCCTTCTTCTTCTTCTATTTAATTTTTCTGTCTTATGAACGCATACAAATTAACTTTTCTTTTTAAAACTCTTTTATTTAACTACTTCTGTATAGACTCCTTCTTCTTCTTCTATTTAATTTTTCTGTCTTATGAACGCATACAAATTAACTTTTCTTTTTAAAACTCTTTTATTTAACTACTTCTGTATAGACTCCTTCTTCTTCTATTTAATTTTTCTGTCTTATGAACGCATACAAATTAACTTTTCTTTTTAAAACTCTTTTATTTAACTACTTCTGTATAGACTCCTTCTTCTTCTTCTATTTAATTTTTCTGTCTTATGAACGCATACAAATTAACTTTTCTTTTTAAAACTCTTTTATTTAACTACTTCTGTATAGACTCCTTCTTCTTCTTCTATTTAATTTTTCTGTCTTATGAACGCATACAAATTAACTTTTCTTTTTAAAACTCTTTTATTTAACTACTTCTGTATAGACTCCTTCTTCTTCTTCTATTTAATTTTTCTGTCTTATGAACGCATACAAATTAACTTTTCTTTTTAAAACTCTTTTATTTAACTACTTCTGTATAGACTCCTTCTTCTTCTTCTATTTAATTTTTCTGTCTTATGAACGCATACAAATTAACTTTTCTTTTTAAAACTCTTTTATTTAACTACTTCTGTATAGACTCCTTCTTCTTCTTCTATTTAATTTTTCTGTCTTATGAACGCATACAAATTAACTTTTCTTTTTAAAACTCTTTTATTTAACTACTTCTGTATAGACTCCTTCTTCTTCTTCTATTTAATTTTTCTGTCTTATGAACGCATACAAATTAACTTTTCTTTTTAAAACTCTTTTATTTAACTACTTCTGTATAGACTCCTTCTTCTTCTTCTATTTAATTTTTCTGTCTTATGAACGCATACAAATTAACTTTTCTTTTTAAAACTCTTTTATTTAACTACTTCTGTATAGACTCCTTCTTCTTCTTCTATTTAATTTTTCTGTCTTATGAACGCATACAAATTAACTTTTCTTTTTAAAACTCTTTTATTTAACTACTTCTGTATAGACTCCTTCTTCTTCTTCTATTTAATTTTTCTGTCTTATGAACGCATACAAATTAACTTTTCTTTTTAAAACTCTTTTATTTAACTACTTCTGTATAGACTCCTTCTTCTTCTTCTATTTAATTTTTCTGTCTTATGAACGCATACAAATTAACTTTTCTTTTTAAAACTCTTTTATTTAACTACTTCTGTATAGACTCCTTCTTCTTCTTCTATTTAATTTTTCTGTCTTATGAACGCATACAAATTAACTTTTCTTTTTAAAACTCTTTTATTTAACTACTTCTGTATAGACTCCTTCTTCTTCTTCTATTTAATTTTTCTGTCTTATGAACGCATACAAATTAACTTTTCTTTTTAAAACTCTTTTATTTAACTACTTCTGTATAGACTCCTTCTTCTTCTTCTATTTAATTTTTTCTGTCTTATGAACGCATACAAATTAACTTTTCTTTTTAAAACTCTTTTATTTAACTACTTCTGTATAGACTCCTTCTTCTTCTTCTATTTAATTTTTCTGTCTTATGAACGCATACAAATTAACTTTTCTTTTTAAAACTCTTTTATTTAACTACTTCTGTATAGACTCCTTCTTCTTCTTCTATTTAATTTTTCTGTCTTATGAACGCATACAAATTAACTTTTCTTTTTAAAACTCTTTTATTTAACTACTTCTGTATAGACTCCTTCTTCTTCTTCTATTTAATTTTTCTGTCTTATGAACGCATACAAATTAACTTTTCTTTTTAAAACTCTTTTATTTAACTACTTCTGTATAGACTCCTTCTTCTTCTTCTATTAATTTTTCTGTCTTATGAACGCATACAAATTAACTTTTCTTTTTAAAACTCTTTTATTTAACTACTTCTGTATAGACTCCTTCTTCTTCTTCTATTTAATTTTTCTGTCTTATGAACGCATACAAATTAACTTTTCTTTTTAAAACTCTTTTATTTAACTACTTCTGTATAGACTCCTTCTTCTTCTTCTATTTAATTTTTCTGTCTTATGAACGCATACAAATTAACTTTTCTTTTTAAAACTCTTTTATTTAACTACTTCTGTATAGACTCCTTCTTCTTCTTCTATTTAATTTTTCTGTCTTATGAACGCATACAAATTAACTTTTCTTTTTAAAACTCTTTTATTTAACTACTTCTGTATAGACTCCTTCTTCTTCTTCTATTTAATTTTTCTGTCTTATGAACGCATACAAATTAACTTTTCTTTTTAAAACTCTTTTATTTAACTACTTCTGTATAGACTCCTTCTTCTTCTTCTATTTAATTTTTCTGTCTTATGAACGCATACAAATTAACTTTTCTTTTTAAAACTCTTTTATTTAACTACTTCTGTATAGACTCCTTCTTCTTCTTCTATTTAATTTTTCTGTCTTATGAACGCATACAAATTAACTTTTCTTTTTAAAACTCTTTTATTTAACTACTTCTGTATAGACTCCTTCTTCTTCTTCTATTTAATTTTTCTGTCTTATGAACGCATACAAATTAACTTTTCTTTTTAAAACTCTTTTATTTAACTACTTCTGTATAGACTCCTTCTTCTTCTTCTATTTAATTTTTCTGTCTTATGAACGCATACAAATTAACTTTTCTTTTTAAAACTCTTTTATTTAACTACTTCTGTATAGACTCCTTCTTCTTCTTCTATTTAATTTTTCTGTCTTATGAACGCATACAAATTAACTTTTCTTTTTAAAACTCTTTTATTTAACTACTTCTGTATAGACTCCTTCTTCTTCTTCTATTTAATTTTTCTGTCTTATGAACGCATACAAATTAACTTTTCTTTTTAAAACTCTTTTATTTAACTACTTCTGTATAGACTCCTTCTTCTTCTTCTATTTAATTTTTCTGTCTTATGAACGCATACAAATTAACTTTTCTTTTTAAAACTCTTTTATTTAACTACTTCTGTATAGACTCCTTCTTCTTCTTCTATTTAATTTTTCTGTCTTATGAACGCATACAAATTAACTTTTCTTTTAAAACTCTTTTATTTAACTACTTCTGTATAGACTCCTTCTTCTTCTTCTATTTAATTTTTCTGTCTTATGAACGCATACAAATTAACTTTTCTTTTAAAAACTCTTTTATTTAACTACTTCTGTATAGACTCCTTCTTCTTCTTCTATTTAATTTTTCTGTCTTATGGACGCATACAAATTAACTTTTCTTTTTAAAACTCTTTTATTTAACTACTTCTGTATAGACTCCTTCTTCTTCTTCTATTTAATTTTTCTGTCTTATGAACGCATACAAATTAACTTTTCTTTTTAAAACTCTTTTATTTAACTACTTCTGTATAGACTCCTTCTTCTTCTTCTATTTAATTTTTCTGTCTTATGAACGCATACAAATTAACTTTTCTTTTTAAAACTCTTTTATTTAACTACTTCTGTATAGACTCCTTCTTCTTCTTCTATTTAATTTTTCTGTCTTATGAACGCATACAAATTAACTTTTCTTTTTAAAACTCTTTTATTTAACTACTTCTGTATAGACTCCTTCTTCTTCTTCTATTTAATTTTTCTGTCTTATGAACGCATACAAATTAACTTTTCTTTTTAAAACTCTTTTATTTAACTACTTCTGTATAGACTCCTTCTTCTTCTTCTATTTAATTCTTCTGTCTTATGAACGCATACAAATTAACTTTCTTTTTAAAACTCTTTTATTTAACTACTTCTGTATAGACTCCTTCTTCTTCTTCTATTTAATTTTTCTGTCTTATGAACGCATACAAATTAACTTTTTTTTTAAAACTCTTTTATTTAACTACTTCTGTATAGACTCCTTCTTCTATTTAATTTTTCTGTCTTATGAACGCATACAAATTAACTTTTCTTTTTAAAACTCTTTTATTTAACTACTTCTGTATAGACTCCTTCTTCTTCTTCTATTTAATTTTTCTGTCTTATGAACGCATACAAATTAACTTTTCTTTTTAAAACTCTTTTATTTAACTACTTCTGTATAGACTCCTTCTTCTTCTTCTATTTAATTTTTCTGTCTTATGAACTTATACAAATTAACTTTTCTTTTTAAAAATCGTTTATTTAACTACTTCTGTATAGACTCCTTCTTCTTCTTCTATTTAATTTTTCAGTCTTATGAACGCATACAAATTAACTTTTCTTTTTAAAACTCTTTTATTTAACTACTTCTGTATAGACTCCTTCTTCTTCTTCTATTTAATTTTTCTGTCTTATGAACGCATACAAATTAACTTTTCTTTTTAAAACTCTTTTATTTAACTACTTCTGTATAGACTCCTTCTTCTTCTTCTATTTAATTTTTCTGTCTTATGAACGCATACAAATTAACTTTTCTTTTTAAAACTCTTTTATTTAACTACGTCTGTATAGACTCCTTCGTCTTCTTCTATTTAATTTTTCTATCTTATGAACGCATACAAATTAACTTTTCTTTTTAAAACTCTTTTATTTAACTACTTCTGTATAGACTCCTTCTTCTTCTTCTATTTAATTTTTCTGTCTTATGAACGCATACAAATTAACTTTTCTTTTTAAAACTCTTTTATTTAACTACTTCTGTTTAGACTCCTTCTTCTTCTATTTAATTTTTCTGTCTTATGAACGCATACAGAGTAAGTTTCCTCTTCTAAACCTTTCCTGTCAATTTGTGCTGTTTAGGTTTAAGATATAGTCAAACATCAAATGTCTGTTTACAGCTATGACATAGCTACTGCTTTAGTGTGTTATGAGACCACACTGGTATGACGTGTGACAAAACCTTTTGAAGTGAACTATATTGAATCAGACAAATGGCCAAGAAAAAAAAAAAATCAAATAAAAGACCATTTGACGATTGGATTGGGTACGAATTCTTTCTCTGATGATTACTGCAGCCTGTCTACTGATTTGATTTTTGATAAGACGGCCAAATAATCACGTTTTAAAATAAGAATTATTGTGAATTGAATCTCTTTTTATTAATTATCATAAATAAGGTGTATTTAAATATCCCCTATTTAAATTGAGGTATTTATGTATATACCTTTTAATTTCAATTACTTCCCCAAAAGGTTTTGGTAAACTGTTAGAACTTACTTTAAACCAATAGATAGGCTGCAGTAACATCTAGAGAAAGATTTCTGTCCCAATACAATTTTAAAATTTTTGAATGGTTTTTCATTTCGTTTTTTTTTTTTTTTTTTTTTTTTTTTTTTTTTTTCACTTTTCTGGTTCAGTATAGATCACTTCAAAGGGGTAGTGTTTTTCTTTTAAAATATTGTTTTTCTTTCTCTTTTTTGAACTTTGAGGAGGGCTCAGCGGAAGTCTTTGCCAAAATATCTGTCTTGTTTCTTATGCTTTATTGCCTGAAAATCACCCTCGGCTGGTTGTCTTTTTCCTTATTTTTTCTTGAGTTTTTTTGTCACGTGGTTACTGGTGGTTTTGTAGGAGAATTAAACATGATCTCGTCGTGAATTTCGTGAAGTGCAAATTCTCAGTCGTGAATAGTTAAAGCTGTTAAAAGGCTCTTGAATAGCATAAAAACATGTATAATAATTTTTGTAATAATGAAGGACGAGAATAGATTGCAAAATTTTTCAAAGACACATGGAGGTCCATAGACTCTCAAAAACCCGTTTATATTGGCAACCGGAGGAATCCACGCAGTCTGCACACATTTGTTCAAGCTGAGTGAGAAGACATCACTCCAAAAGCAAGCCTGGGGGATTACCGTTGACTCCTTCTTGATGCCTTGCTTTGTCTCTAGATACACAGGTGGTCCTAAGGTCTCTACGTTAAGGTCCCCTGGATAGGATTATTTGCGTGCTTTAGCATGTATTCACACAGCTGTCTTTTTGACCAAAAGTATATTTTTGTGCAAAGAATGATTCTGACTATGTGTTTTACTGACAGAGCATGTTCAGTAAAACACACTTTTTTATGCTCTGCTGAAAAAAGTAGTTTCCGCGTTTTATTGGTTCATTTCTCTTATGTCTAAAAAAACATAATGAAAAGCGATTCAAGATTTTGCTTCTTTTTTTCTTTTTGTTAGCTAGTTTTCTTTTTGCATCATGATGGTTCATTGGCTGCGCTGAAATGCTTTAAATTAGCAGTTCAAAGTTACTTCCGAAAAAAAAGAAAAAAAGACCAGAAGAGGTAAAAAGAAATAAATTCAACTGTTAGTCATCTTTTGACTAATACTTATACTTCAATGATTGGCTTTTCTTGTAGAGTAAATGTGAAGTTTCATTTGCGCTTTAATGAAGAATCTGAATTTAGAATAATGTGTTTTTTATTTGCTTTAACACCAACGACAACATAAAAAATAATATAACAAGGCTAATCTAGGTTTAAAGATATGTGGGCTACTACCCTCCTCCTTCTCCCAACCCTGTTATTTAAGTGTCAATTGCGTTCTATTGAAAACCACATGTAAAATAAGAACAAATAAACACGTACCCGTGATCATCCTTCTGGTTCTTCGCTAGGTGCCGACAATATTTTTAGGGTCTTCTTTTTCACCGTTTTCGGTTTTTCTACTTTAACCTTCTCTCCGTTTTTAAGTGATTTTAGGATTTTGTATAAATCAGTTCTAAGTTTGTCTTCAACTGGAGCTAACTCCTTCAAAAGCGATTTATATTGAACTAGCCTTTTCATGACTGGATGATTTTTGACAGGGAATCTGTTACTTTCCAAAACAAAATAAAAGCTTAAATTAGCACAGTAGCTCATTAGCAGCCTCAATTTTAGCTTCACAAATTCTGCACCGGATGATATAGGCAATAAGCCCTCCTTAATAGCATTCATTAAAGGTTGAATTTCCTCTTTCAGGGTATGGATATGAGATTTATACTCATCGATAAGTCCTACAAGCTTAGGCAGGGCCGTATCCAGGGGGTTACCTGCTTTGAACCCCCCTCCCCCCCCCCCCCCGTTATGTTTTTCTAACTCGTATACACGCAACAAAAACGGATATAAACAGATTTTGTATGCATTTTTTTAGTTTTTTTTTGGTGTAAGCCCCTTCCCCCGAAAATTCATTTTTTTGGGTAAAACCCCCTCCGAAAAAAAACCTGGGTACGGCCTTGACCTCCGGTGACTCCTTTTTAACCAAGTCAAGCTTTTCTTTAAAACTTATTTTTTCAATATCTTTCTCGGAAAAATACAAAATTTCATGTTTCTTTAGATAGGTGTCTGAAACTTCTCCAACATAGCTCTCTGATATTCTGAATCTGATTATATAATATTTATCAAGATCACTCATCTTTTTGATGGTATTTTCCCCCTTTCTCGAAAAATAGGCAAAGTTTCTCAGGCTAAAAACTTTGATTTGGTAGCATTTAACTTAATGAATTTCACGTATTTAGTATCACCAAAAAAGCTCATTCTTCTGATGCGAATATAATGATCAAAACCCCTTTTTGAAGCTCTGGCTATTGTTGAAACGGGTCATTCCTTCCCTGCAGTTCCTTAATATTGATGTTGTCTGAACAATCTATGAGTTCGCCCATTACAACTATTGATATTTCATAATTCTTTCAATTAAATAGGAATGGGAGATTCGTACAGCTGCCAATGAATGGGAACGATCTGGAGGCATGGACCGTGAAGCGAAGTTCTGCCATGAAAACTATCTTGAGAAGAAGCAGTTAGTGGAAATGAAAAACCAGATATTTGATGTTAAGAAAAGATTGGAGCAATTTAATCTTCAGCCAGGGAGAATGCCATCTGATTACATTTGGCCTTCAGACCATGAAAAAACTTTAGTAATGAAGGTATGTTTGCTCCTATTATTTTCATTCTCTGAAAAGTGAGCTGTTGTCATTGTGTGGTTCTAATAACAGGGTTTTCAACCAAGGATACCCAGAACACAAAGTCTCAAAGTCCCTAGGTTTTATTGAAAAGAATGAGATAATTTTAGCCCCCACCCCAACCAAAAAAAAAAGAATTTCACGTATAGCTACATGCTTTCTGGCTACCTCATAGAGAGAGGAACTTTTTTCATAGAGGCTGTCCCTCCTTTTCCTCCTTCCGAATTTAAATCGTGGGTGTAAGCTCAAATTGTACTGAAGATAAGTATATGCAATCATTGACTGTTCCATGTCTTATAGAATACTATTATAACCGAAGAATTTGGTCTTGCGTTGAGAATCGTACCTTGAACTCGACTCCATTCCGAATTCGAGAATGGAATCGAACTCCATTCGACTCCATTCCTGAGCAGATAACTCCTAATTTTATTTTCGCTCATTTTTGTGCTATTTTTACACATTTTGCTCATTTCGGAATGGAGTCGAGTTCAAGGTACGATTCTTAGCGCAAGACCAAATTTATTCCTTTGCATAAATTGAGAATTTATACCTGAGCAGGTAACTCCTGATTTTATTTTTGCTCATTTTTTGGTCTAATGGAGTTCTTTACTTTTCTTTGAAAAACTGATTTTGTGGAAAAAGCTTTTTTAATTATTAAAAGAAAAAAAGGCCTTTAAAAAGACTGGTATTGACACTTCAAGTTCAATATTACCGTTTAAAGTAGAAATAACAAGAAAGAATTTGCATTTGACATTAAAAAATTAATCTTTAGGAGTTACCCCACCCCCACCCAAAAAAAAGAAATTCACATATAATTACATGCTTTCTGGCTATCTCATAGAAAGAGATTTTTTTTCATAGAGGCTGTCCCTCCTTTTCCTCCTTCCGAATTTAAATCCTGGGTATAAGCTTAAATTGTACTGAAGATAAGCATATGCAATCTTTGACCGTTCCTTGTCTTATAGAATATTGTTATATCCGGAGAATTTAGTCTTGCGTTAAGAATTGTACCTTGAACTCGACTCCATTCCGAATGGAAGTGCAACCCCTCTGGGAGCAGTTAAAATAGGTTTTACTGTACCACATTTTGGAAAACTGTACGATATACCTCTAATACGGTCCAGGGGTGGGCTAAATTATTTATCAATTATTGTTATGTTAAATAGTGGTGCAGCTCAAATTACGCAGCGAATCCTGCTTCACAAATTATATGGTGCCGTTTTTCCTTAATGAGCTTTGTTGAATTCGGTGTTTTGATGGTCCTATTCAAACTTTTGCTAATTAACTCCCAATTTTAGAAAAGTAGTTAACTGTAGTTGGGGGTAACTCCTAAACATTAATTTTTTAATGTCAAATGCAAGCTCTTTCTTGTTATTTCTACTTTAAACAGTAATATTGAACTTGAAGTGTCAATACCAGTCTTTATAAAGGCCTTTTTTTTCTTTTATGAATTTGTATTAAACACAGAAGCGAAATGGAATTTTGGTAGGTAGAAAGAGATTTGAACCAAATTGAAAAACAAATATAAGATACTAGCCGATGGGCAGCCTCTCAGATGACTGGCGTAAAAAAAATAAGGAAAAACCCTAGCCTCTACCCTTGTGGCAGGACCGGAGCGAGGATGTTTTGCCTTTTTTCCCTAACACAAAAGTAAGTCACCTTGCCCCCTCCTTCTGCACAAAATACTTGCTAGAAGTTTCTATTCGATCCTCCTGTCGTTAGACAAAACAGGATAGCTTTTCCTAACAAAGTATAAGATTCGCCAGCTCCCAGTGAAACTCATTGACGGTGTGTGATCCTTATAATGAGAAACACTCGCTTGCCTCCAGGCTTCAGATATGAAAAAGTAAAAAACAATATATGATCTCTTATGATTGCTGAAAACGTATTGACACTTCCGGTTATTTTGTTGTCTCTTCGGAGACGCTTCACGCACCATCACCACGTGGTTGTTTTCAGATTGGTAGGTGCTAATTTTAAGCCTTGATTGGTACTAATCTAAATGCTTTTATTTTTTTTCTATTTTTGTTGTGTTGAAAACGTAAATTAGCCTGAACATAAATCTTCAGAAACACTCAAAATATGAAAAAAATAGTTTATACATTTCGACGTGGATGGATTAGCTTTTAAGAGAACTCTTTGAGTTCATCTTGCCCCCTTCTTCAACCTTGGCATTCAAAAAATAACTGAAACGAAGCATTTGTTTCTACTGCTTTACCCACTTGAAATATTAAACCAACATGGAAAATGGGAGTAGCATAACCCTTGATCTAGTAAAAAGACACCCAAACGCCCAGGAGAATATCTTTTGAGTCATATGTTTTATTTGTCATAACGTCAAAACAGAAAGAATGGAAATCACCCTGCTAATTAAAATTGGTGAAAACTGCTAAAGAATGTATATTGAGAGTTTTAATGAGTTGATTGAGTATTGCTATTCATTCCTGAAAGTCTTGGCGATTTTGGACTAATGAACGTTATAAACAAAAAGAACAAAACATTTAAAATGTATTTAGTTTTTATTGAAGTGGAATTAATGTTCTGATCTTTGGAAGGTTTACGAGTCATTAGTTTTGCTCCTTTTTATGGTAGTATCTCTTCGTTTTGGTTTTCATTTATTTATTGATGGTGAGGTATCTTAGTTTTATGCTAGAAAAATTCTTTGACTTTATTTCTGCATAGCTTAGGTTTAATGTAGCTCTTTACTTAAAAAAACTACTTTTGTGGGAAAAAATTTTGAATTAATTTCTTTTCGTTTTAATTGACTTTTTTTTGTTTATAAAATCAATATTTGTATACCCTTTTTTTTCGAGTTCTGTCCTTGAGAATCAAGATGTTGGCATGTTATTTATATTCTGGATAAAATATTGATAATAGTTGCACAATAGAACTTGGGATCGACGGGTACGAGTAATATTATTCAAACAAATGGATTGAAAATCTGCATAATTGTTGAACTTCTACAGCCATGAAGCCATTGTGACCCCCATCACGCTACAACCTTGAGTATAGAAAAATACTGACCGACCATTCATTATATGAATCTTATTGTGTTATATATTTCATTAAGTGTTTGTTCTTTTTTCAAATTAATTAGAAAAAACTTTCAGAAAAAAATATTTGTTAAGAAAAGCAAAGGCCATATTAAACTTAAAATCAGCAGAAATAAATCTCTGTAATAATTAACCTCAGAAAGGCCGGAAATTACTATTAAAGAACAAATGAGACCCAAAACGAGAAAAAATAAAATAAACAATATTACCAAACAAACATACAAGAGGTACTATTACATCTTAAAACGAACAAAAATCCCTGTAAACAAGAGTTTGGCTACTGGTCTCTTCCCTAACTGTGAAAGTCTAAAGCCTACGGCGTTATTTGCGTCTTTAGTGGAGGAAAGATATGGGAGGGGGGAAATGGTCAAACATCGGAGAAATTGTAGTGTTTTTTTTTTACACTGAAATGTTCAGAACAGTCGGCTTAATCACACAAAAAACTCCCCGAATCTCCCTTGCACAAGCATCCCAAATTCGCCCTCGGAGGGGGAAAAGTTGATTTTGTGTTTATAGATATTTTGGAGTTTAAATAGTCGTTTCCTATTGAGCATGCCGACTCCAAATGTCAATTCAGAATTTAATATTTTCGTACCCTAATGCCCATTTCTATCCTTAAGGGCCAAGGGGGTAAAACTCAAAATTAAGAAGTTGTAGGGTTATGTGGTCCTTTTCTGTGATATCAATGGCGGTGATTTCGAAAATGAAGTTAAAAACTTGATTTTAAGTGGTCAAGTAACTGATTTTATCTAACATGAAAGATGACCAATATGAACTAATGATTTTAATCGTTTGTCAGTTGATTCGCCATCAAGCTAGGAATTATGCCTTAGAATATGAGTGTTGAACAGTTTAGTTCCAAACTAGTAATCAAGACTCCCCCTCCCCTCCAGTTTGCAGTTTCCATTTCTTAATGAAATTCTTAAGGTGATGTAATCAGTGGAGCCATATACCATAGGCATGATATCAGAACCCCATGAAAGGCAAAACCGGTGTACGAGTTGCTCCTTGAAGGAACTTCGACGAAGCGCAGGTATCGGAAACAGCAAACTTATCTATGAAATAGTTTAAAGTGGAAAAGAACGATTACCCGAGTGTAGAATTAACCGTTTTCGGTTTAAGTATCTGAACCTGCTTGAAATCCTGAGAAAGAACCTGCTGGCTGAACAAAGTGGCAACCTTGAGCTTTATCTACAGTCTTTGTTGGATATGCTTCCTTACTTTGTTACTTTCTGCCACAATCTTTACAAGATGTCTACTTGGCTGTTCGTGCAGTCGATATTTCAGTTGAGGAAGGACAACACAGAGCGGTACAAAACGCTACAGGAACTGAAAGAACTGACAGCAACTGACAGAACTGACGACTTTTGCTGATTTTGTAATCAAACAGACGTTAATGAGAAGTATCAAAACGGGTGGCGGTCTGAGGAGAGGTAGAAACATGACTAAATTGTAGCGGACAATTTGGACATCTGCTGTGCCAACTTTGGTTCTCGTTAACAAACGGATCCAGAAGCTGACTGGCCTTGGAGAGTTGACTATTGAAAATCACACAGAAGCGATGTCTTCCAGGAGACCTAGAGTTCTGGTGAACTTCGAAAATACAGTTCAATACATTGAGCCCATAGAACTCTTCAGGCAGGATTCATAGCTGTTGACCGTTGTTACTGGTGTCCGCACTTAATCATCTGTAAACGCGGACGATGCTCAATCTGTGGGAGAAACGATTCTGGCCTTTACATGTCTTTAAAAAAATTCTTTTTCAGAAAGCTTTTTTTTTTTAATTAGTTTCTGTTTGTTTTGATTCCTAAAGTTTTAAGTTTTTCAACACTCCCCATTTCAAAGCCAGTTTTTTTTTTCCAATATCACAGTTTCATCGAAGTATCAAAACTAGTGTCAAAGTAACAATAAGCAATTTGCATAACTTGCAGTCCTTGCCCTGTAAATCATTGTTACCCCGCAAAACAGTAAATAAAGGTAACAATAAACAACTTGCATAACTTACAGCCCTTACCCTGGAGGCTGAGGGATTCCAAACTCGGAAGCATAGTTATTTGGCCTTTGGACTATTTTGAACAAATTACTATCTCAAAATTGTGACCGGATGAATTTTGGGAAAGGGAGTTGGTCGGGGGGGGGGGGGTATTTACGCTTTGATTACTTTTGACTCTTAAAAAAAGAACTATAACCTTCAATTTCCAATCAAATGAACCCTCTCAAAATTTATTGCGACCAACCCTTTCACAAAAACGTTACATGTTAACAATGGGCAACATGCATAAGTTGCAGCCCTTGTCCCGGGGTCGTAGAGGATTTGTTACCCCCCTAAGTTATAGTTAATTGACTTTTGGACTATTTTAAACAAAAAGGGCTCTTTAAAAATTTTAATGCGATGCATTTGGGAGAAAACGGCGTGAGGGGGGGGGGCTGGTTACCTTTCAATCACTTTCGACTCTCAAAAAGAGTCGAAACGCCCTAGAACTTTCGATTTCCAATTAAATGAGCTCGCTTCAAAGTTTATACGACCACGACTTCCATAAAAAACCTCATTTGTTAACAATGGGCAACTAGCATAATTTATAGCCCTTACATCGATGGCTGGGGGTGTATTAAACCCAGAATCATAGTTAATTGACATTTGGACTATTTTGAACAAGATTACTATCCCAAAATTTTGGTCGGAAGTATTTGGAGGAAATGGAATGCGGCGGGGGGGGGGGGTCTGGTTTTCTCTCAATCTCTCTTGAATCTTAAAAAAGGAACTAGAACTTTTGATTTAAAATCTAATGAGCCTTCTCCGAAGTTTATACGGCTGCCCCTTTCATAAAAACCTTATATGTTTACAACGGACAGCTTGCATAACTTACAGTCTGTTGCCCTTGGCGCTATGTGGGCGGAGGGGTAACAACCCCGAAGGCATAGTTATTTGACCTTTGAGCTATTTTGAAAAAAATGTCTATCTCAAAGTTTTGGTCAGATGTATTTGGGGAAAGGAGGGGGAGAGGGCTAGTTGCCCTCTGATCACTTTTGACCCTTAAATAGGGTTCTGGATCTTCCGATTTCCAGTTAAAAGAGTCCTTTCTAAGTTTATATGACCATCCCTTCCATATAAAGTGGCTCTACAAAAAAGTCATCTTAGGCAGCTGCAATAGCGCTGCCTAAGTGAAGAGCAACGCGGGCATAATATATGATTTTTTTACCAGGGCACTACATAGAGAAAGAGCTGTTTTAGGAAAATCAAAAGTGGCTCATTCGATTGAAAATTGCAAGTTCTAGTGTCCTTTGTAATTGTAGAAAGTGATGGGAGGTTAACCAGCCCCCCTCTTCCACACCAATTATTTCCCCAAATATATTAACTCAAAATTTTGAGATAACTCTTTTGTTCAGTGTAGTTGGAAGGCCCTGAAATTGAGTCTTTAAGGATGACAGCCTCAAGCCCTCAGGTCAAGATGTAAGATATGCTCTGTGAACATATAAGATTTTTATGGAAAAGGTTGTCGTATAAACTTCAGAGGGGGGCTCATTGGATAGGAAATCAAGAAGTTATAGGGCCCTTTTTAAGAGTCAAAGTGATCAGAGGGCAACTACCCCCCCCCCCCCCCCCCAGAATCGCATTTTCCCCAAATGTATCTTATAGAAATTGTGAGATAGCTATTTGTTCAAAAATAGTGCAAAGATCACACTACAAGGTCTTTTGGGTTGACATAACCCCCCAGAGTCTAGGGACAAGGATTGCAATTTATGCCCAATGGTTGCAATATTATTTTATGTAAAAAGTTATTTTCAATAAAAAACGAACATGAATTAATTTGAGAAGGTTTTTCCACAAAACAAGTATTTCTAAAAAATCTATTAAGCCGAAAATAAGCAAAATTAAAGTCAAGTAATCTTCCAATAGTACAACTACTACAAATCGCAATCAATAAATAATTGGAACTCAAAACGAACCTAAATTACAATATATGCAAATCCTAGGAGAGCACAAAAATAACAAAGCAGGGAACATAAACCTTAATTGAGGGAAATTGTTTTCCCTCGAAATGGTTCAAAGGCCTATTGGACAAAGCTATTTATAGCACAAATACAGAGACAGGTATGGATAGATAGACAGAAAGAGAGAGAAAGACACTAAATAAAGATACAGTTGCGCTTGCTTTGCCCCTCACAGAGACTATCTGTCTTGACTTTACTCTAATTAGCCATGGCTCTCAAGTTTTTTCATCATTACCACGAAGTTACATTGGTTCTATCTTTATTTTACTCACCCAAGCATATATTGATGTATATAACTGACTTACATGACTTCACAGTGCGCTTGTGGAACACATATGCTGTTATCCATAGATATGATTCATTTTGATGTGATTCGTCAGTAGTTATAATTACAAAACTTTACTAGTTCTGATTGTAAATTGTTGTTTTTTTTTTCAGATTGCATTAGCTGGAGCATTTTACCCATTTTATTTTCTTGGAGGAAACGGTCAGGATGAGCAAATTTGGGAAGATGCCCGAAAAGAACTCGATGGAAGGGATCCTTTGACATCTGTCCTGTTTTCGGTAATATTTTAAAAATTTGGTAATATATTTGGTGATATTTAAAATTAGGTAAAATATTCGGTAATATATTCGGTAATATTTTAAAAATTCGGTAATACGGTAATATTTTAAAAATTCGGTAAAATATTCGATAATATATTCAGTAATATTTTAAAATTTTAGGGCTGACGGAATCATTTCCCTAATGTCGATTAGAATCCCCCCCCACCCTTCCTCAAGAAAATATTCTAAGGTTCTTTGGCCAGGTACGTCATTGCACCAAGGGGGGGATTGCACCAAGCGTCAGCTTATATGGGTCTGTCAGCCTCCTCTCCTGCATTGGGAAAGTCCACGAAAAGGCTTCAAATTGTTCATTTTCTCAGTACCTGGGGTGACCGCCAATACAGCCCACATATTTTAGAAAAATTCTTGTTATAACTATTCATTTTTCTGTGACAATGCTGGAAAAAAAAATTGAACTTCTCATAATAAAATAAACTTCTGTTAGTTTTACTACTTGAACCCAAACATTTAAAGAAAACCGATGATAAAATTTATATGATGAAGAATAAAAAGTTGAAAAAAAAACACTGAGATTAGGAGGGGCAAATATACCCCCAGGTTCCCTCCAAATGGCAGGTCTGAGAGCCCAAAAGCTTTTGGATAACCTTGAAAATTATCCAATGCTACCTCTCCCCCCTCCCCCCGCCTGATAGCTTGACACGTTGTCTTTTGTTTCTTTTTCAATTTTTGTTTGTTTTATAGATCTAGTATTGTTCCATTTTAAATAGGTTATTGGTAGAATTACCATATCAAAGAACTGTTTTGACTTTTTGCAGCCAAACTAGGCATCGGTAAATCTCCATTTTATGTCCTGATTCGGCTATTTCAATCTTAAACATGGAATTATTTTTCGTTCGCATTAGAATTTGTTCGATTTTGCCTTTTCTTAAATTAAATTATTTGAAATGGATATAGTTCCATAAAACCACAGTGCTCAAAAGTAAAAAAGAAAAAAAATCTTTGACAATTAAAATAGCTGATACATGTAGATCAGTGTGTTTTATGTATTTAGAATTTAAATTGTATGCATTAAAATGTGTATCTACTATCTGTTTTTATTTAATACTTATTTTTTATTATATTTTTATAAAATTTGTTTTTTTCATTGATTATTTATTTATTTTATTCATTTAGTTAAATTTCTATAATATTTATTGTTTATTATATATATTATCTATTTTTATTTATTATTTATCTATTATAAATCTATTAGAATTTGTATTTAGAATATAATATATATACTATATATATATATATATATATATATATATATATATATATATATATATATATATATATATATATATAATATATATATATATATATATATATATATATATATATATATATATATATATATATATATATATATATACTATATATATATATATATATACTATATATATATATATATATATACTATATATATATATATATACTATATATATATATATATATATATATATATATATATATATATATATATTATATATATATATATATATATATATATATATATATATATATATATACTATATATATATATATATATATATATGTATATATATATATATATATATATATATATATATATATATATATATATATATATATATATATATATATATATATATATATATATATATATATATATATATATATATATATATATATATATATATATATGCTAATTATTTTTGGTAGTCCTCCTGCAAAAAGTTTTAAAAACTTTTAGTTGCTTGTACTTTTTGTTTGATTGTTTTTAAAACAAAGCTCTGACCCAGCCTATGGTTCAATTTCAGTTTTTCAATTGAAAATTGTTTTCAGTGTTTTTACATACTCGGATATTAAAAAATATTATTATTTATAGTATAATAATTTTTTAATATAATGTTAAGTATCATACAAAATATATTTTCATTGTATTATTGTGTATTGGTATGATATAAATTAATTATAACTTGATTGTATTGTCTTGAAGAGACTTAACAAAACTGTTGACACAAATCTGCTGTCAATTTTTCCACTAACTCGAAGGAACTTTCTCTAAAAATTTTGTAATTAAACGCTCGAGTCTCTAGATCACAGTTTATAGACAGTAAGCTTATCGCAGATAATTTCTGGTCTTCGGTCTCGGTCCGAACAAAAAGCTCCTCCCACTTGTTTCTGCCTTAGCGGATTAGTCTGTTATCGTCAATCACTGAGAAATGGTTACCAAGTGCATTATTCGTAATTGCGAAAGTAGAAAAAAACTTGGTGAGCCAGCCAAGTGGTTTGCAAGCGTCCCATCTCACAGGTATGAATTAATTTATATACAAATTATGACTTAATCTGTTATTTACGTGGACTCAACTGATCGGCCTATGTAGGATTTTATAAAAAAGGGGGCGCGGGGGTTGATGAAATTTGTGAAAATAAGGAATTTTTTCTTCTTCTAATTACTGGTGGGGTAGGTGTGATGGTTTCAGGGGCGGATCCAGGATTTTTTTAGGGGGGGGGCGCAAAATAGGTTGATCCGACAAACTTACGTTAGGAGCAAGTTTAATTAATGCAAACTTGCGTTAATTAGGTAAATTACACTACTTTAGACTACTTTACGGGGGTAAACCTCGCCCCCCCCTCTGGATCCGCAACTGGATAGTTTATCATTTTTACTTGATTTTACTTGATTATCGTCGTAAATTTATTCCTTGTCTTTCTTTCCATTCTTAAACCAATGTTATATTTACCTTTTGCATTATTACACCCCACTATATATACATTCATATAAATTTATATGCAGTGTTACCGCCATACCAATTATTCTCCTTTCCTTTTTTATTCTTTAATAATAATTTCTGGTCGTTTTGAGTTTGAATTATTGTAGGCTTCTATTTCTACTGATCTTAAGTTTAATATGGCCTTTACTATTCTTTAAAAAAAACTTTCTTTTTCGTAAAGTTTTCGTAGTATATATATATATATATATATATATATATATATATATATATATATATATATATATATATATATATATATATATATATATATATATATATATATATATATATATATATATATATATATTTATATATATATATTTATATTTATATCGGCGCGTACAAACAACTCCTCTCATTTGATCTGCCATTAGCGGTCCAATTACCCTGGAACACGTATTTTGGCAGAAACTTTCTCAAAATGCCTTTGAAACCAACTTGAGACTTCGAAACCTATTTTTAATTCCTAAAAACATCTAATAATAACATTACACTACTAACTACCGATTTTCATGTATGTATTGGAATAAATTAATTTAAAATTAGTTTCTTCAAAATTAGTGTTCCAACGTTGAAGCCAAGTTTCGCGTCCAAGAGAAATCTGACTTGTCTACCCGCGGAAAGATCTGATAACGCCTATGTTTCTATCTGCAAAAACGTTCTCCGGAGCACTCGCACCCCTGTCCGGGTTTTTATAATGGGAGAGATAGAGAATGATCATACTGCTAATTCTATAAACTGTGCTCTAGATATTTATCGCTTTCATGATAATTCTTAAAGGCGCGTGACTTTTTCTTACACAAGATTGAGTTTTGAAAACTTCGCAAAACAACCACCTCAACATAGTTTTCAGTTAACTCAGGAATACTATCAATAATACTATACTATATCTGCTATACTACAATTATATCAATACTATCATCACTCTGATATACTATCAGAACTTCCTCTATTTTTTTCTCAAAAATGGCAATCTGCCATGGCTGTAGTAAATCAAAATAAAGAAAAAAGGGAATTTGATGTTTAAGTATTAAAATAGTTAAACGTGGGTTAATATGCAGATAATTAAGGTACATAGTGGGTGATGGAATAGAAATAAACAATTATTTCTAATGGTTTTCTTATAGATTGGTTATTAGTTTTGTACTAATAAATAAATTGGTTTTCTAATAACTGATATGAATAAAATGTCAAAAAGGAGAAACATTATGTCAAATACGATGCCAAATATGTCAAATACGAAGCGTGTTTTTAACTAAGGTCCGTTTGGAGTACACAACGAGAGATTATTTCAAAAAAGTAAATTTATTTTCAGAAAGTACATACTTTGCTCTATTTAATAGCATATTTGCCAAGTTGTTCAAACACTTGTCATACCTCTCAACTAGTTTTAAAGTAACTTCTGTATAAAAACTTGCCCCCTATTCCGATAACCAAGAATTCACTTCCGTTTTTACGTGGTCATCATCATTGTAACGGTTGCCACCGAGGTACTGTGTGAGGTGGAGAAATGGATGGCAATCACTCGGCGCAAGATCAGGACTGTTTGGTGGGTGGTCTAAAACATCCCAGTCAAAACTGTCCAACAAATTGCGGGTCTAACAATTTGTGTGAGGTCTTGCACTTGTCAGCATGCCAAGTTTTTTTTTTTTTTTTTTTTTTTTTTTTTTTTTTTTTTTTTTTTTTTTTTTTTTTTTTTTTTTAATCGCTCTGTGAAGCTTTCTGAGGGTTAGGCAGTAGGATTATGTATTGATAGTGGTTCCTCGTTGCATGAAGTCGACCAAAAAAAAAAAAATGCCATGTGTATTCCAAAACACCGACGCCATAATTTTGTGCTGGGAGAGAGTCTGTTCGACCTTGAAATTTTCAGGGGAGTGTTTGTTTCCATTCCATGTTCTGTTGCCCCGATTTGGGCGTCATATGCAAACATGTTTCATCTCCAGTTCAAACTGTTGCCACTGAGGTGGCAACCGTTACAATGATGACGACAAAAAACGGCAGTGAACCCTTGTTTATTGGAGCCGGCGGCAAGTTTTTATGTAGAGTTACATTCGAAGTCTCATATATTTTTCCGTTTCGCGCTAAAGAAGAGAGGTGTTTGTCCCCTCGAAATATGCGCTTTGTTGTGTTTTGTCAGTATTTTCATTTTGCCTTTCAAAACACCCATTTTTGCTCGTTTTTCTTTCTTGATTACATTGAAGTTAGTTGAGGGGTATAATCAGTGTTTGAAAAAACTTGGTAATTATGCCGAAAAATAGAGTAACGCATGTACTTTCTGAAAACAAATTTACTTTTTTGAAATAATCTTTAGTTGTGTACTTATGTTCAAACGGACCTTACGTAAGAAACACGCCTCGTAGTTTCTGATTACTTGGTGTTACAGCTTCTAATTGCATTTTGTTAATATCTATAAGTTCTACATGCAACGCGCTAAAGAATACTCTTCCTATTTTCATAATGTATAATATACATTTAAATAGTCATCACAGGTTGCGTCGTACAGCCAAAACTTTCTAAGTTTGCTATATATTGTTTTACTCAGGATTCTCACGTTCTCACGAGTAAAGTAAGTATACAATTTACGAGTATGCTGATAGAACATTTTTTGACAAAAAGAAGCTTTTGGAAGCAGCATAAATATCTTTGTCAGTCAAGAAAGAGTGGAGCTCTGAGCCAATTGGTTGAGGAGCTTGTATATCTGGTTTGCCATTGAACGGCTTGCTGTTGTGGTAAGTTGTTAGTTGTAGCAGTAGTAATGACAAAGCAAATAACGAAAAATTATAATTGGTTGTATTGCTCTTTTTTCAGGGCTTTCCCATTGATCAGAGCAAATATGGGGATCTTTACGTACAAAAGATTCATGATATGCTTAGAACATCACGTCTACTGAATTCCAGTGAAGGCAGTGTCCAAAAAGTGGATGTTCATTTCAGCAAAGGTTCATCTAAGTATGTCGTTTTACCGGTATTCGTTTCTCCTTTTTTGGCAAATAAAGGACTTCTCAGAATAACAATTAAAGGTTAAAAAAGTGTATTCCCTGTCCCAACTGAGGCCCTTCTGAAAACAGTGGGGATATCTGTGGACACGAATAATTTTTGTCAGCCAGTGGCAAAATATGAAGACTAAGAACAAGCAAATATTTCGACAAGGACCTCCGCCAAGTCGTCTTCAGTGCAAAAAAAAAAAAAATATCAGAATCTAACCTTTCGAAATGAACTTGAACTCTACAGTTCTATACTGTACAGCTGTACTTGTACAAGCTGGTATAAGCGAAAATATTGACAGTGCATGGGCCTCAAGCTTGTCGAATTTGAAATTGGTTTGATAAATTACTTTTTCTGTCAGTCTAAGCTGAACTTGCGCAGAGTAATCGTGTTGAGACTCTGTTATTATTGGTTTTATTTTCGGCTTTCTGATTTTGCATCATAAGTTTAATTTGGTGTTTTTCCTACTTTTTTGTCTTACTAAGAATGGTAATTAGATATATAACCAAAGTATTCAGCTAGTTCTTTTTTTCTGCAATGCACTGTTCTTAAAAAAGAAAACTGTCTTAAATATTTGTGAAGCATAGACGTGTAGAGAAAAAAATAATGATTGGTTAGTTCAGTATTAGTCTTATACCTTTACCTTATAATATCTTTAGCTTACCTTTATAATGTCTATACCTTTAGATTATTCCCTTAGAATTTAGGTTCCCGTTTGTGTAACCAGTTTTGACGGGTATGTAGGTAGTACATTCGAAACCAAGAGAGGAAAGGATATAATAAATTGAAAAATAAAATCAAATAGGTGAGAAAACGAGGATTTTGTCAGCCAGTGGCAAAATATGAAGACGAGGAACAAGCAAATATTTCGACAAGGACCTCCGCCAAGTCGTCTTCAGTGGTAAAAAAAAAAACCTTTCGAAATGAACTTGACAATGTTACAAAATGAATTTGACTTGAACTCTATAGCTGTACGCTGTACAACTATACTTGTACAAGCTGGTACAAGTGAAAATATGGACAGGGCATGTGCCATAGGCTTGTCGAATTTGAAAATTGGTTTGATAGATTGCTTTTTCTGTCAGTCTAAGCTGAACTTGCCCAGAGTAATCGTGTTGGGACTCTTTCATTACTGGTTTTATTTTCGGTTTTCTAATTTTGCATCATAAGTTTAATTTTTGATTATCCTACTTTTTTGTCTTACTGAGAATGGTAATTAGATATATAGCCAAAGTATTCAGCTAGTTCTTTCTGTAATATACTGTCCTTAAATGGGAAAACTGTCTAAAATATTTGTGAAGCGTAGACGTGTAGAGAAAAAAAATGTTTTCGTTAGCTCAGTATTAATCTTATATCTTTACCTTATAATATCTAGCTTACCTTTAAGCTTACCTTTATAATGTCTATACCTTTAGAGTATCCCTGTAGTTTAACTTTCCAATTAATCGTTCTACTGATTCTTGAAAATCTTCATTATCTTTTTTAATGGAACTGCTTAATGATTTCTTTTCTTGTTTCATCAGTTCTTTGTTATTGTTGTCTTTCTGAAGTTTTTTCCTACAACTTTGAATTTTTTTCCATTATCGTTATTATTGTAGATGTTTACATTTCCTCTTTTTTGTGTATGTCTATACATTTAAGTGCATTAAACAGTCAGTGATGTTGGATTAAGCTGGATTTCAAGCTACTAAAAATACTAAGCTTAAGAAGTTTTGGTAGCTAATTCAGCATTTTTTAAAAAGTAATTTTGGTAAACTTCCGTCGTCAAAATCCGATATCCAGGCTGAAAACCGACGTAGATTACGTTCAGTTTTTATTCTATTTTTTGCTAAGGCTCTATTTCAAGCTTGTCATAATAGTAAGAAACAAAAATTTGGGTTAAGAAAAGTTGAAAACGAATCGTTAAATTAGGCGAAGTCGCTCCGTGTTTCGTCAATCCTTTATCTGTAGTGAATTAAGTAGCTTTGGTGTTAGTGATCGCAAATAATGAATTTATTCAAATGATGCCCTGAAAAAGTTTTCTTACTGAATGTAACTTACTTGTTTTGCTAAGCTCTGCTCTTTTTGCAGATATTTCACAGGATAATCAAGTATAAAAACAAAAAATTGAATTTTAAGATTTCCTGTTTTATATCAACGCAGGGAAAGGAAATTGAATCCTGAAGTTAAAAAGGGAATTTAAATTGTTATTTTTGTTGTCAAGACAACGGACTAGCGATCAAAAGCCCTTTAATAAAAGTATATAAAACGATTAAAATAACAGAGAGAAGACAATCAAAACCCTAACTGTATTTATTTATTCTTTGTTCCAGGTTCGTAGTAGACTTCCAGCACTTGATTTCCAATGGAGGTAATTTTGATGTGCATCCACTGGTTAGAAAGGCTGTTAAAATGGGGAAGCTAAGAATACCATTTCAATTGGACGTAAAAAACGTAAGCATATTATTTTTTCCTGTATTGTCTTTCTTTTCTTTTAACTCCGCTCCTCTTACCCAAGAATTTCAATTGGACGTGAAAGCGTAAGCACATTCTTTTTTTCTGTATTGTTTTTCTTTCTTTTCATTTCCCTCAGCTCCTCTTACCCAAGAAAATTATGAAAGTGTAACAAAGTATAGAAGTCCGCGGGATACTTTTCTACGACGAAGCTTTCTATAAAAACCTTTTATGCCCCCAGGGCATAACTTACAGCCCTTGCCCTGAGGGCTGCGGGGGAGTGTCCTCCTGAAAAACATAATTTCTATCTGGAAATCAACTACGTTGAACAAAATGACTATCTCAAAATTTTTATTGGATGTGTTTGGGGAACTGGTGGGCGTGGAAGGGGTGTTAGTTGCCTTCTAATCACTTTTGACCCTTAAAAAGAGCACTAGAACTCTCGATTTCCAATCAAATGATCCCCCTATGAAGTTTCTACGACGACCTCTTCCATATGAAGTGCCTCTGAGAAAAGAAAGATAATAAAACATTGGAGTCGTATGGCCTTTACTATAGGCAACGCTATAGCGTTGCCTCTCATAGGGTAAAAGTAAGGACCAATTTATCCTTGCCTCATGCCTAAATGTTTTCTTCTTGTCCGAGTGTTAAATAAATTCAGCGTATAATTCAGCTCCTCCTTTCTTAAATTTACCTTAAGAAATATCCCTTCACCTCAGCTCTTTTACCACCGTGTGGAAGCAAAAGACTGGTATCCTAAGTATCCGAAGGGGTAAAAGACCAGTATCCGATTGAGCAAAATTATGTAAAACTAAAACCCTCACATCTTGTTACCAATGAGGAATTGAGAAGAATTGTATATATCAATGAATAGCCAAGAATCTAAGCTATGCATCGATATAATTATTACTAAAATTATTCTAGATTAAACGCTTGAAATTATTAGTTTATTGACTTACCTCCAAGAACCTATTTTCGGAAATACCAACTATCCTATTTTTATGTATATATTCTTTTAGTGTTTCAGGTTTTTTTTACATATTAACAGAAAGCTGATTGTCTGCTGATTCTAAAAATATAACTTTCATTTCTTGATATTTGTTCTATAAATCAAAAATATTAAATATAATTTTTCCTTTTCAATTGCTTGTCGAAGCTGAGACCATATTTCGAATTTATGACGACAAATTGCTCACACTGGGATGAACCAAGAGGGTGGTTGGTTGTGTCTGCCCCCTTAGCGGGAGGTTTTCTGAGTCCACCTTAAAGACAAATAAGAATTGTCTTTGTCTGTTCTGCAACTGTAATTAGTACAGATACAGAATATGTTTCTCAAGATGATGGTTGAATTGAACTTATTAGCAATAGGCTATTAAAGAGAATGGCAGAGCAATATATTTATCAATACTCAAAGGGAGTAGGGCAATCTTTTTGTTTTCCAATGAAAATAGTTTTTTAAAATGCATTCTTTAATGGAAATTTTTTTTAATGTAGATAAGAGGGTAAAAAAAAAAAAAATCATAGCCAAACCACAGGCAGCCCTTTTGGGGAAGGATAGGGGTGCCCCATCTAGAAATCAAAAATAATTTTTAGAATATTGTTATTGAAAATGCAAATTATCCCACTGATAAAAACGTGAAAAAAAAACAGATATATAAAAACTGACCCCCCCCCCTCTTTTTTTACATTTTAGTAAAGGGAAAATGAGCCATATAGTACCATAAAAGTAAAAGTTAGTGTTGGGCGATATTTTGATTAAACGATATATCGATATTTTTACATTCGATATATCGATATTTCTGATAAGTTTTTCGCCAGGGGCGGATCCAGGATTTTTTTTTGGGAGGGGGGCGCAAAGTAGGTTGATCCGATAAACTTGCGTTGGGAGCAAGTTTATCTAACGCAAACTTGCGTTAATTAAGTAAATTACACTACTTTAGACTACGATAGGGGTCGCGCGCCCCCCTTGCCCTCCCTCTGGATCTACCACTGTTTTTTGCTCAGATTAACTTTAGGGTTTGGCAAAATTCAATTATGAAATTTGCAATTAAGGAGTATTTTGCACCTTTTTTCCAAATTTTTTATAAAATAAAAATACTTCCATTACAAGAATGAACATTAGCCTACATAAATCCTGATTTGGAATTACTTGGGCTCAGGATAAAGAAAAATAAGCTACTGGCTATTTTTGACTATTCAAATTAGCAATATATCAATATTTTCTCCTGAGAATTGGTTCAGCCTTTCAGTAATTTAATAAAAAAAATCATTTTTTTTTTTCAACTAAAAGCTAGGAGCAACATTAAAACTTAAAAGAGCATAAATTTTACCATATATAAGGGGAAAACCTCAATTCCTCGCTCTTCACGTCAGTTTCTTTTTGTATTTTGAAAAATCTCCTGACTAA
The DNA here is from genome assembly GCA_027921565.1 of Artemia sinica. NCBI lineage: Eukaryota > Metazoa > Arthropoda > Branchiopoda > Anostraca > Artemiidae > Artemia > Artemia sinica. The sequence goes on along the minus strand of CM051257.1, from coordinate 69,571,839 downwards.
TTAAAGGGCTCTTGTGTTTCAGGAGCTGTTTTTAAATAATTGGTACAAAAAAGTTAAAAGTAGTGTAAAGAGTGAGGTATTGAGGAGGGGGATCCAATCTCGTATACCGGATAATTTCTGTTTGCTTTAATGCTGCTCATTACTTTTAGTTGAAAAATTTGTTGTTTTTTTTTTATTTATTTTCTGATGGTTTCTCAAATAACGCCAGAAAATACACCTTTTCTCTCCATGGACAATTTCTCTCCTGTGGAAAATCAACCCACCCCACCACGGCAATATCTACCTCACGACTTCCTCTGCTTTGAAAATTTTACCTTGGCAATTTCCCCGGAATATCTTCAAATGTTGAATTGGCAAAAGAAAGCAGGTAAAATAAATTATTTTCGTATCAGAATTCCGGTAAATTCCCCCAAGTATAGTTTCCCTGTGAAAGTTCATCCCTGTAAACTTCCCTCCTCACGGTAAATTCTCCCGTTGGAACCCCCTCCCCCCCGCCCTGCAGAAAATTTTCCCTACAGAAAAATCACCCTCCCCCAAAAATATCATGACTTCCCAATAATAAATACTATATGTAAACACAGGACAAAGTTCAAAACTTACAACACTTTCCCCAGGGACTTGCAGGGTCGTGTCATCCCCAGAGGCATGATTTTTATTGACCTTTAATTATGCTGATCAAAATCGCTATCTCAAAATTTTGATCAGATGAGTTTGGGAAAAAGAAACGTGGGAGTTTTTTAGTACTTTTAAAAAAGCGTCTTATTGTTCTAATCAAACGGCCCTCATGTTTCATTAGTCATTATTAAATAATTGGGACAAAATTAAAACTTTAGCGTAGAGAGCGATATGCTGAGGAGGGGGCAACCCCCTTTATATACATAATAATTTCTGTTCCTTTTTAGTTTTAATGTTGCTCCTTACTTTCAGTTGAAAAAACTTGTTTGTTTTTAATTTAATTGCTAAATGTTTTTAAATAATGCCAGGAAATCCGGCCCTACCTCCGTGGAGAACCCCCCCCCCCCACGGAACTATCCTCTAGACAATTCAATCCCGGTGGAAATTTACCTTGGACAATTACTCTTAACCACTCCGCGTGTAAAATTGAGACGGAAAAGAGAAAGTAAGACATAGAAAGAATTTTGTATAAGAATTCTGGCAAATTCCCCCAGTGTGTAATTTCGACGATTTTAGGAAAAAGGGATGGGGAGGGGGCCTAGTTGCCCTCCAAGTTTTTTGGTCACTTAAAAAGGGCACTAGAACTTTTCAATTCCGCTCAATGAGCCCTCTCGCGATGTTCTAGGACCACTGGGTTGATATGATCACCCCTAGAAAGTAGAAAAACAAGACAACAAATAGGTTTTGATATCGATATTTGGTCTAATATATCGACATCGATATCTAATAACGCCAAACACTATCAAAAGTTGCTTCCTGGATACGGTCTTGCTATCGTTAATATATTTTTTTTTATCAAACAGTTCGAGGTAACGAACTGTAAGTAAGGAGTGACCCGGATCAATAGTAACCGAAACTCTAAAAACCGGAATTTTGATACCCATATATACATCAATAGAATCAGATTTTTATACTTATTTCAAATATATAAGTTTCATTAAGTTTAGTTTTACCCATCAAAAGTTACGCGCCTGAGAAAATTTGCATTATTTTCGAAAAAAGGGGGAAACACCCCCAAAAAGTCATAGAACTTTAATGAAAATCACACCATCGGATTCAGCGTATCAGAAAACCCTACTGTGGAAGTTTCAAGCTCCTATCTGCAAAAATGTGGAATTTTGTATTTTTGTTTGTTTTTGTGGAATTGTGGAAATGTGGAATTTCGTGTTTATTTGTTTTTATTTTCCCAGGGGTGATCGTATCGATCCAGTTATCCTAGAATATCGTAAGAGGTCTCATTTGAACGGAAATTAAAAGTTCTAGTGCCCCTTTTAAGTGACCAAAAAAGTTGGAGGACAACTTGGCCCCCTCCCACGCTCATTTTTTCCCCAAAGTAACCCAATCAAAGTTTTGAGATAGCCATTCTGTTCAGCATAGTCGAAAATTTAATAAATATGTCTTTGAGGATGACTCAATCTCCCACAGTTCCCGTTTGATTGGCTGGAAGTTATGAACTTTGCCCATTGTTTACATATAGTATTGGTTAATGGGAAGTATAAAGACGTTTCAGGAGGGATTTTTTCCTGATGCGGGGTGGGGTGTCGGAGGACACCCCACGGGGGAGGATCCTTCCATGGAGGATGTTTCCTTTGGGGAAGGGACATTTCTATGAAGGGGGCGCCGGATTTCCCAGCATTATTTAAAAAACGATCAGAAATTAAATAAAAAAAAACTTTTTCAACTGAAAGTAAGGAGCAACATTAAAACTTAAAACAAACAGAAATTATTACGTATATGAGGGGGTTCGCCCCCTAGTCAATACCTCGCCCTTTTTGCTAAAGTTTTTTTTAGTAGTTTCAAAAGAGCTATATATTCTAATTAACCGGTCTTTGTAATTCAGGGGTTTAATGTATCGACTAGGGGGCAAACTCCCTAATTTACGTAATAAAACATACGAATATAGAAGTTCGTTACGTAAGTTAATTCGTAAGTTGCGTCAGAACAAAATTTCGAGAAAGCCATTTAGCCAAAAAAGTAAAATTAATATACAAATTTCGTTTTAATAATTCATGTACGGTGAGCCAAAATCAAAGCTGCATTAATTCAAAAACGTTCAGAAATTAAATAAAAAACAAGTTTTTTTAACTGAAAGTAAGGAGCGACATTAAAACTTAAACGAACAGAAATTATTCCGTATATGAAAGGGGCTGTCCCCTCCTCAATACCTCGCTCTTTACGCTAAAGTTTGAATATGTCACACAACTTTATTTTTTAAAACAATAAAAAACTTCAGCGTAAAGAGCGAGGTATTGAGGAGGGGAAAACCCCTTTCATATACGGAATAATTTCTGTTCGTTTTAAGTTTTAATGTTGCTCCTTACTTTCAGTTAAAAAAAAACTTGTTTTTTTTATTAAATGTTAATTCTAAAATGACCAATAACTTTCAAGAAAAACTCGGAGATCCAACCTAACATTTTATTGGTGACAAATGTATACAATTTAGATATGGCCTATACAACCAGTCTTATCAAACAGTTTGTGGTGATGAAGTGTAAGTAAGGAGCCAGCTCAATACTAACCGAAACTCTAAAAACGGAATTTTGATACCAATTATATCAAATGAATTGGATTTTTATGCTGATTTCAAATATATAAGTTTTATTAAATTTAGTTTTACCCATCAAAGGTTAGGAACCTGAGAAATTTTGCCTTATTTTTAAAAAAAGGTGGACGTCCCTAAAAGTCATAGAATCATAATGAAAATCACACCATCAGATTCAGCATATCAAAAACCCTACTATAGAGGTTTCAAGCTCGTCTCTGCAAAAATGTGGAATTTTGTATTTTTGCCAGAAGAAAGATCACGGAGGCGTATTTATTTGCTGTTTTTTCCCAGGAGTGATCGTATCGATCAAGTGGTCTTAGAATATTGTCTAATGGGGGGGGGGGGGTTTCAATTAAAAGTTTGTTAGGATTTTCTATTAAAAGTTTGTTCTTATTCTAATGGGGGGTTTTCAATTACTTGTTTCTATGGGGATTTTCAATTAAATCCTTAGTTGGTGTTTCGCGAGCATCATACCATAGTAGAGGTGGAGCTTCACGTAGCGGGGAATTAAATCAGTGATTCAAACGGGGAGCATATATTAATGGCCATACTGAGTCGAAATCAGATTGAAAGGATTCAGGTTCCCTTGAGAGCGGTTGGAGCTACAAGGACTAACTATCTTGAGAAATACTAACATAAAGAGAAATAAATAAGAAAGTAATGTATTTATTTTTACTCACATGATCGGTACAAAGCTTGTCAGGAATATCAAAAGTACTACACAATCATAGACACTAAGATAAAATTGTTGTCTGGGGCAATACAATGCAATAGTTAATTCACTGATAATTAACGTTTTCAAAAGTTCATTCTAAACTGCAAATAGACTCACATAAGACTCATAGACTGAAAAAAGACTCCAAATAGACTAACTGAAACTTGCTAAGTTCGAAGGTACTATACCCTGCGATTTCGCCGAAGGTTACATTCAGGCGTTGCTAAAAAGTACATTACACTGGTTCTATTGGTTCAGACTGTATGTCCCATATTACTATTGGACAGGGATGTACCAATTGGCTAGTCGAATTTAATTAACTTTGATACGATTTATAACTTTTAAAACTTCACTTTGGAATTTTTCTTAACGGAATAAAGTTTTACATTGTAATTACAGTGGGATACATAGTTCTACTTTGTATCTCGAGAGACTATTTTTTGTATAGTAAATTCTACCATCTCTTGACAGTTTGGAAATTCAAGCTCTTAAGATTTGAATTACATTTTTGGTCGCGTGTCATGTACAATTGGTCACGCTGATATTTATTGCTGTTACATTTTCCGTGGGAAAGATTTTTTTCATAGAGTTTAAATTCGTCATAGAGTTTAGTTTCGCTACCTTTTAAATTCGACAATTAAGTGTTACTTGATCTGTGGGTTATTTAAATTTTTGGGTGGGTTATTTAAATTTTGAAAAGTGAAAAGTGAGCTCGAACTTTCCATTTCCAATCAAAGCCCTCTCTGAAGTTTATAAGAGTATCCCTTTCATTAGAACCATATATCCCCCAGGGCATAACTTACAAAGCCTGCCCCCGGGCTCTGGGGGGTTTTGACGACACCTGAGTTTTTGTTATCTGACTTTTGAGCAATTTTTAACTTAATGGCTATCTTAAAATTTTTATTGGATGCATTTGGAGAAAAAAGGGCGTGGGGGGGCTAATTGCCCTCCAATCTCTTTTGACTCTAAAAAACTGAACTAGAACTTTCAATTTTCGATCAAATGAGCCCTCTCTGAAGTTTTTACGAGCATCTATATATTCATAAGTCATCCATATATCAATATAAGTCATCCATAATACATCCATATATATCAATAAGATTAACTTAAAACGTCTGCCATGGGGGGCTGTGTCGACCCTGGAGTTTTCGTTATATGGTCTTTGTACTATTTAAAAAAATGCTATCTCAAAGTTCTTATCGGATTGGTTTGAGGGAAAAGGGCGTGGAGGGGGGGGGGGCTAGGTGCTCTCCAATCTCTTTTGACTTAAAAAGTGAACTAGAACTTTCAATTTCCAATCAAATGAGCCCTCTTTGAAGTTAATACGAGCATCCCTTCCATAAGACCCATATATGCCCCCAGGGCATAACTTACAACCTCCGCCCCCGGGCCCTGGGGGGTTGTGTCGACACCGGAATTTTGGTTACATGATCTTTGAACTATTATTAACAAAATAGCTATCTCAAAATTTTAATCGGATGCATTTGGGCAAAAGGGTTGGGGGGGGGGGAGCTGGTTACCCTCCGATATCTTTTGACGCTTAAAAGGTGAACTAGAACTTTCAATTTTACAATCAAATGATCCCTCTCTTAAGTTTATACGAACATTCCTTCCATAAGAACCATATATGCCCCCAGGGCATAACTTATAACCCTTGCCCTGAAGACTGTCGGGAGAGTGTCCTGCTCAAACATATAATTTCCAGAACTTTCAACTACGTTGAACAAAATGGCTATATCAAAATTTTGATTGGATGTGTTTGGGGAAATGGTGGGCGTGGAAGGGGTGTTAATTGCCTTTCAATCGAATGAGCCCTTTCTGAAGTTTCTACGACAACGCTTTCTATAAAAACCTTATATGCCCCCAGGGCATAACTTACAACCCTTGCCCTGAGGGCCGTGGGGGGGGGGGGTTGTTTTCCTCAAAGACCTAATTTCCTGAGTTTTCAACTACTTTGAACAAAATGGCTGTCTCAAAATTTTGATTGGATGTGTTTGGGGAAAAGGGGGCGTGAGAAGGGGGTTAGTTGCCCTCCAATCAAATTCGACTATTAAAAAGGGCATTAGCCCTTTGAATTTGCAATCGAATGTGTCCTTTTTGAAGTTTCTACGACGAAGCTTCCTATAAAAACCTTATATGCCCCCAGGGCATAACTTACAACCCTTGTCCTTAGGGCTGTGGGGGAGTGTCCTCCTCAAAAACATGATTTCTATCTGTAAATCAACTACGTTGAACAAAATGGCTATCTCAAAATTTTTATTGGATGTGTTTGGGGAACTGGTGGGCGTGGAAGGGGTGTTATTTGCTTTCTAATCCATTTTGACCCTTAAAAAGAGCACTAGAACTCTCGATTTCCAATCGAATGAGCCCCTTTGAAGTTTCTACGATGACCCCTTCCATATGAAGTGCCTCAGGGAAAAGAAAAGATAATAAAACATTGGAGCTGTATGGCCATTACTATAGGCAACGCTATAGCGTTGCCTCTGATAGTGCAAAAGTAAGGACCAATTTATCCTTGCCTCCTCGCTAAATGTTTTCTTCTTGCCCGAGTGGTAAATAAATTCAGTATATAATTCAACTCATCCTTTCTTAAATTTACCTTAAGAAATATCCCTTCACCTCAGCTCTTTTACCACCGTGTGGAAGCGCAGGGAATCAGGAAGGTTTCTTCCATGTATACCTGTACGTCCTGATCCCGCAATGTATTTCATACCATCTTTGCCACCTCATCAATGCCTAATCCATTCATTCCATATTCCCACTCCAGAATCTTGTGCAATTTTCCTTATTTGATACAGCCATGAACTTGGAGCCTCATCCCTTAGAGCTTCTAAATAATTTGATTTAAGTAGCCGCACTAGTGGCATCTTCGTAATACGTTCCCAAGATCGAATTATCTTTACTAATCTACAACTTCTTAGCGAAAAAATTCCCAAATCTCCTCTGTTAAACTGTTAAACTACTAAACTGTTGGATGTTTGTATTTACACCTAGCCATGTTTTTCAATATCCTAACTGTGCCCTTTCTAATTTGTCACTTTTCTGGAATCCTCAGACTTCCAATGCATAATGGATCACAGATTTTTCTATAATTTTGATAAAAACTATGTACTATGTTTAGAATTCTTAATAAAAAAGTGTGGCTAAATAAAATTGGCTCTTCAGACTGAAATTCTGAAAATTGCTGTGGCAGTCAACGTGTTAAAATTAAATTCGACCACGTCCTACCTATCTCCTCAGTATGATCTGTATGTCTACTAAATAATTTACTCTTTGCCTTAAACGTCACTCCTAAATATTTCCATTCCTCCTAAATTTGGACCTCTCTACCTTGTAAAATAGATTTACCAGCCCTACTTAATTGACGCTCCATCCCAAACACTGAGATTACTGTTTTGCTAACATTCAACTCAAGTTTCTTACTTAATAAATATTCCTGTAAGAAATTCAATAACTACTGTTACTTCTGACCTGAGTCTGCTATGAAGGCCATCGTCTGCGAAAAGGAGCAGACACATCCTAGACACATTCAGTTTCACCATTGGGGCTCCTTTCTCTTTCCTAAGATTTTTCAAACTATTTAAATAAATACTACCTGTTTTATGGGATAGAGTATAGCATTGCTTTATTCTTGTCTTATGTTGTAGTACCCTAGATCAATAAATTCCAAACCTAACCACTGATTTCATTCCCTTATAAATGTCTACCAAAATAAATACAAAAACTATCGGAAGACCCACCTCATATAAACTTTATATATGTAGCTTTATCTATATTGTCAAATGCGCCTTTCAAGTCCACCAATACTGCATAACATCGACCTCTTCTCTGCTTCCTATATCTTTTTATTTGAATTTGTAGCGTTAAAATGTAGTCGACAGTACCATAACCTACTCTAAAATCAGATTGAACCTCATTAAGCACCCCTTTCCAACATAACCGCCTTTTCAGCCTAATATCTAATATTTTTCCAAATAATTTTGCTAAACTCTGTTCTTAAGAGATCCCTCGATATTTATCTCGGTCGCTGTTATTTCCTTTCTGGAGCCATCACTGACGAAGTCCACTTTTGCAGCCAGATCATTTTCTGTAGGGTAATTGTCAAAAACACTGACATGATTCGAAGTAAACATTTTTTCTTCCACGTTTCCATATTGACATTATTATACCCTCTGGGCCAGGTGGCGATGTCCCTTTCACGTTTTTCAATGAAACGCATGCTTCATTTGGATCCACCAAATCGATAAAAATTCCACAATTCTTGCAAGGGAAACAAGTCTGACTGTAGCAGAGTTGTAAACGTGGTACAATTGTACTGTCTTTGGTACAATTTAGAGGTCCTTACACAGTGTAGTATATTTGTAAAATGTTGGTACAATCATATTTTCCGGTAAATTCAGGTTTAGGCACGTTTAGGTACATTGCTGTTTAGGTGGTACCAATTACTTTCTTGCGGCACAATTTTAATCGGAAAACTGGTACAGTTTATTTCAAACCGTTGGCAACACTGCTCCGTAGTTTATCTCTACATGGTCCTAGCTGTCTGCTCCTCATCTCCTCCTTTTCTAAATACCCCAGCCATGAAGCTGGTGGAGGGCAAAACTCCTCCTGATACGGTCGTTTTGCTCCTTTAATACCTTCCAGAACGATTTATTGTCCTTACTTCTTTACCGTTTCTCTTCTTCTCTTTTCTCACTTTCCTTGTCTTGACCTGCGTGTTGCATTTTTCACGGAGTCTACGATGTAATAGCATTCGATATTCCTCGGGGAATACTTGACGTTCTATATCCAGGCATGCTTCAATTACTTCCCTTTTTTTAGGCAAGTATTCAAAAATTTTAGTCTTCAAAAAAATGGTTAGTTCGTCTTCCTGTCTTCTTCTTTTCCATACTCTTAAGGCTTACTTCTCTCACTACTGAACATAGCTAATAATCTAAGGTATAGATAAAAGTATTTTCTATAGCTTTATTTATTTCTTCATTTTATACTATTTCATTACATTTTTCCAACTCCTTTTCTATACTTTCTTTATTAATGACCTTAAGAACCCTCTTTTGTCTGCATCCTATGCCCTTAATTGAGAAAAAACATCCTGATCCTTCTTCTTTACTAATTTAACTCTTTTTAAACCCTAAGTTTCTTACATACTATTATTTCTAACGATGCCTATATCGGTACATAGTCTGACCTGCCATTTCCAAAGCCATGGAATTCCCACATGATGGCAAAAGAGGCGAATCAACCAAAGTATAATCTACCACACTTAGGATCATACCCAAAAATATTCACCTGCTTTTTTATCCTTGCCAATTCGTCCATTTAAAACCACCAAATTCTATCTTCCAAAAATCCTATTGACAGAAAACCCTTTTTATTTGCTTTCCTGTGTCTTGCCTCTACTCCTTCAAGATTTACTTTGGAGACGCACTTCATGCATTCCAATTCTCAGCAGAAAGCAATCGTCTGGCAGCAATGGGCCGCAAAACTTCTCCGTTTCGTCGCTGATAGGCATTAAAGTCACCTAGAAATACAAAGTTATGATTAACAAAAGTTCTCTTATAATAATAGGTGTCTCTACTGAAGAGTTGCCAGGTATCCTCACTACTCCTGTAACTGCTATTTCTAGGTGGTATATAAACTCTATAAAATACAAAATAACTCTTTCTTAGTGACGCTTTTATCCAAACAATATAATATTCAGACGATTCCAACTGGACTTACCTCGAAACATGGTCTCTCTTTGTTAGTACTGAAACTCCTCCATAAATCCGATAGTCTCCACTTCTCTTCTCTGAAATATTATGATACATGTCTCTTGTCATAGACTGGGTCTTCTTTCCAAATTTCAATAAAACTTGTTAAATCGCGTTCCCTAACACTAAATAGATTTTTAAGCTAAAAATCATCAAATCCTTGGATATTCTGATGAACCAATTTCATCTGACGCTGCTTAGGGCCCATCTCTTCATTGTCCCGCTGCATCTATAAATCTAAATGAAGATTTTGAAGATCATCCGTTCTCAGTTGCTCTAATAACCCAATAATCCGTCGCTCCCGATCAATTTCTTTCACTTTTCCAAACTTTTATCGCATAAGAATCGTCCTCCACGAGAAAGCACACGCCTCTCGGCTTTGCATTTTAATTGCCTTCTGCACGCGTGGCTTCCAGAACAGGCATCAACTCACTGCGCATTAACAACTTTGACGAGGTGTGGTCAGGAGCTACTGACAAATTGAGGCTTTCGAAGTGTGCGAATAAAGAAGTGGTGTTTTTTTTTTTTTTTTGCATGGACGATGATTTAAGCACTACTGACATAATGTTCTGACGTTCTGGATAACGTCTGGATAACGTTCTGGATGAAGGTAAACGGAAAACATCCCTGATATCTGACTGCATTAACTTGACACCTCTTGCGATATCATTTAGACATCTAAGAATGTCCTCTTTCAGATTAGCAACTTTTATCTTTGAGTCAAAATTTTAAATTATCACGTTACACCTTTTTTGATCCGCCACAATTCTATCCATTATCCTTCTATTCTTTGTAATTTGTATAATCTTGGCTTCGTATGTTCATTTTTTTCTTTTTTCTTTTTTTTTGCAAGTTTTATTGTTCATAGATTCTGAAACTGAGGTAAATTGTGGAGATAATTATTAAGCATTTTCATATAATAAATTCTATTATGTATCTTTTTAAAGCTCTATGGACATTTCACTTAATTTCCCTATGAGCTGGTCAGAGATTTCTATTGATTCTGTCATTTTCATAGTAAATACTGCCTTGTTGCTACATCCAGAGGCTTACCTACTTGAGAGTCAATTATTTTATCCAGGCTGACTCAAAGTTTGCAATTTGCTAAGCCACTGCTAATTGTGGCATGGCTAACAGCAATTTCAAATTAAATTCTCACCAATACCCAAAGAGCTAATTCATTTCTCTGCAAAATGGCCTGTTGTTGCGAAGGCGGGTGACGTACTAATCCTAATCGATCAAATCTAGTTTTAATGCTAATAGGTCAAAGGCTATACTCCTCTAAATCTTTCTGTAAAGATGAGGTAGGATTGGAAAAAAAATTTTACCTCTGGGTTTATGTGTTTTTCTTCTTTTCTTTCTCAATTGTATGTTACTGACCTGCACATAAAGTAAATACAATAAGAAGTTAATTTTCATATTTTAATTTTTTTATTTTTCACAGGTTGTTTGATGGCTTTTATGGGGCTTCAAAACAGGACCACCAATGTGCAATCTAATAATGCAAATGGTGGTTCTGGTGGGAATTACGAGAAGGTAAACCCAGTATTAAAAGTCAAAATACGTGTAAAGGAAAGACAGAATTGACTCTTGAAACCTTGAAACTTTAGCATTTTGTGCAAATTAATTATCTTTCATGTGTCCACAGTTGTATTCTATTATTTTTGTCTTCCAAAGTCTAACTACTGACATGTTTAATTTCTTTCTGTGCTTTCCTTCTCTAATTTAGGACGCATGAAGCTGATTTGTTGTATAAAAAATGGCTGAAAGATTGTGAAGAAATGCGCAAAAACGCACAGATATCCAAAAATGGACAAATATTCTACTGTTCAATGCTACCGCAGTTAGAACTGCCTTATGTTACCAAGTCTGACTTCCAATTTGAATATACCCACGTGAGTTTTTTTTTTCTTTTTTGTACTAGATTTAGAGCTTACTTTATCTCAGGTATTCTTTTTTTCGTTGGCAATTTGAAGGTTTAGGGAAGGTCCTGTATTGAAGGGCACCAAGTCTTCCCCCTTTTATCCAATTTGGTTCAAGTTTTACTACACCGTCTTATAGTTTTAGTTTTGAGTAGATGACTGAAAATTGTGTATAAGAGGTAAATAGCATTGAAAAGTTTATGTTTGAATTTGTCTATTAACTGTACAGAATTTTTTTAAGCATGTGGGGTGAGTAATTATGTGAGACTTTAAGTATGGATTGCTCTCAGGTCGCTCCATTATAGGTTAAAGAAAATGAATTAGAAGGTCCAAAAAACGAGAAGTATATTTTTGGTAAAGGTAAATGATTCATTAAAGAAAACTGATTTTAGAATTTAGAATCTTGCTTCAGCTTAGCTGGTTTTTTTTTTTTTTTTTTTTTTTTTTTTTTTTTTTTTTTTTTTTTTTTTTTTTTTATTATTATTATTATAATGAGAAGAGTGAGAGTGAAAATTGATTACAAGAAATCCTAAAATCTAAAACGGAAGTAAAAAAATGAGAAGATTTTTATACCTCCAAATTAAAAAAAAAAATTTGCTACCATTAAGAAATTTAGGAATTATCTGATCAAATCATATGAAATTTAAACTAGGTTAAAGTCAAAATAACCAAGGTTCTTCTTGGAACTTTTGCATTATTGGTTTTATGAGCTACTTCGCTGAAATTCATTGATTAAATGCAAAAGGTAAATTACAGCTAATTGCCAGTTTCATGATCCATTATAAGTTGGACTAAGCTAACTCATCCATTGTTCATGAATTAACTTTTAATTCTTGCTTCGATTGAGGATTTGAAAACATTTTGGCATTTGATTATCCGAACCTGTCAAATATATATGCATTGTTTTGTGTACCCGTCTGACTGACCGTATTTCAAACAGTAAGCTGTGCGAAAACTGTGGCTCTATTCCGCTTTCTAGACCTTTAATGAGAGAAAGGTTATATTGAGATAGCTAGGATACGTTCTGCAGATGAAGGATAAAAGACTGCCATCTAGGGCCGAACGAAAAGCAGTTGGTTCCCAAAAGGAGAGGACGAAAAGATTTAATGGAAAGTTAGACTTCTTGGGAGGATTTAAAGGGGGAACCTTTGAATAGATTGGGATGCCAGACAAGTGTGCTGGCGTGCTGGCGTCAGGTGGTTTGGTGTTGCTGTGAGTTGATAGTAGTAGTGGCAGTAGTAATTTTGTATCTACTAACCGCTTCCATATCAAAAGCTTCAGTCTTTGCCAGCACCATCTGTTTTTCTGTCTGTAATTTTATTTATGTGTCCGTTCTCCCTCTTTAAAGTTTGGATTCATGAAAAACTGGAATTCGCTGGGCGAAGTACAGCGAATTATAAAGAAGATGTAATGACATAAAAATGATGCATCTCTCTGATGAGACCTTATTGATAGCAATTTGTCTTTATTTTGAATGAAAATTCATTAGTATAGGCGCTGTATATTTTTTTCTCAAGCTATTCATTTTTTATCAATCCCGTCCTCGGCTGTTTTGTGTGAATTGTGTTGGTTTTAAGTGGTTTTTCCTTCACGGGCGTTATGGTATGCCATCGTTCAAGCATATGTTTGCTGTAATATCAGTAAAGGAAGTAGTTTTTTTTTCTTTTTGATCCTACTTTTAAGAAAAGTATTTGGACTATTTTGCTATTAGATTCTTTTCTTTAATTTTTTTTTCTATTTTCTTATTTTAATATTAATTTTCTTCTCTTTGTTTTATGTTTTAATCAAACTTCGTCGATCATTTCCTGACATAAAAAGAAACATCTTGACTTATTTTGTTTCCAGGGCATCCACTAATTAACACTTTCCACATCGTAACCAATTCTCCTTATACTATCAAAATTCCGTTTCATAGTGTTTGCCCTTTTTCACCTGATTCGAACTGCATCCCGTTTTTCCAAAAAATCAGAAAAAAGTCATTCAAAACCTAGGGCCAAACCACCAGCTAATTCGAATGTTTGTTTTCCTTCGTAGTGCTGGTTTATGTATACATTGTTGTTGTTTGTTTTATTTTTCTTTTTTTATTCAACTTTTTTAAATTTTTGTGTAGTGGGTCATCAGCATTTCGTTACTATTAGCATAATTTCTATTTTAAAATGGAATTCCAGGAAATCACTTTGAAAACCGTATTGTATTGTATTTTTTGTTTTTTCAAAACATAAATCACATTGCAATTATTTCCCCTGTTTCGAACTTTTGAATTCACTCTTTAAAGGGTAAAATTAAATCCTCTAGCATAAATATATTTTTCTTTTCATAGTAAAAACTGCTATTTCAAACAATCTTGAAATTGACGCGTCGTTTGCCAGAGCTCCCTTTTGTTCCATGTTATCTTGACTGTTCATCAGTCCATAGTGCCATCCGTGGTACTGTATGAAATGAATTAGTTGCAAAATCCTAGGTTTCTTCGTTTAAAGGGGGTGGTACCATTCTTTTGGTTGGTGATACCCAGTCCCTTCCTCTTTTTTGAGAGTAAACACGGATTATGCATATTCAATGAAAAATGGGCATTCTTGTAATGTAGGGCCTTTTGACCTTCTTTTGATGTACAGTATATTCATAGACAGCTTCCCAAGCTTATTTAAATTTTTTAAATAAACAATATATATTCAAATAAATTCTTTCATTTGATATAAGTCAGATGGCTTGCTTTACCTCTGTTTTTCTTTTCTTTTCAAACCTGTATTTTGTCTTATAGCTGGGAATTAAGCTTAAATGTTTAGGAAAGTTTGCTTTCTTTCTAATGAAAGGGGAGTAAGGGAACTTGAATATTGCATTTGTCAAAAGGGGTGAAATAATTTTTTTTCTGATCCTTAAAAAAGAGTCGCTACAGTTTTTTTTCTTTTGTATGCCTGTCGTCTGACAGGTTCTTTGGATAGCTAATAAAACAAAGCACACGCTGCAATGATTAACAATGCCTTTTCAGATTTTTACTATTAAAATTTGCCTTGTGTCACCAAGAATTACTAAATTTATAGGCTTCTATGCCCTACTGTTATCGAGTTTCTGGATGACGGATTAGTATTGTTAATTGCTTTTTTCCGGTCCCGCCTGGATAAGCAATAACAACTTTTCGTAGGCATAAAATAATATCCAATTTTTCGTACCGAGCTTTACCATCTTCAAAGATGCCTATGTTTGAGATTAATTTATGTGTGAAAATACAAATAGATTAATGATTAATTGGTATTGTTCAATCTGCCCGTAGATTTTGTGCTTTTTTTTGTTTAAATTTATCTCTCTTTTTTTCCAGTATGAGGATCCAGATTGCTTTTATGCAACGTATACAGACGCAAAATACAGAGAGCAATATGCTAACCTCCATGCAGTGATGAACAGTCCAGAGAAGCCACTCACGCCCTTAAAAGGAACGCCTGTTTTGGGTCAGTTAGTCATTGCAACTTTTAACAACGAGTTTTTCAGAGCAGTTGTGGACGAGATAAGAAAAGATCGAATTCACTCGTCCATTATCACTGTTGTCTTCATTGACTTTGGTAACAAAGAGGAGAAGAAGTTAAATGAACTTTTTGAGTTGGATGAAAACCTCATCAAGGGTGGAGTTTGCATGGTTGGTTTCTTTTTTAGATGTCGCTTCTAAACAGTGGTGGTTCGGCCTCTTTTTCATCCGGGGCAAAATCTTTATTAGCCCCCTCCCCTCGTCTCCTACAAAATTTTCTGGTCAAGCTTTAACAAAATTGTCATTTATTAACACAATTATATTCAATTTATTAGTTAATTAATAATTTATTGTTTAATTATTTTTCACTTACTATTTAAATTATTTAATTACGATCAGTTATTTTAATTATTGTTATTAAATTGTTTAATAACTACAATTTAATAACAACGATTTTCTCTGCTTCTTAAATTGTTTCGTTTTGCTTACTAACTAGACCATTGAAATTATTTAGGCTCTTTAGAGCTTAAGAAGTCCTATACAGGTAACCCTTCATATAACTATTTCCCAATTGTCCCCCTCCCCCATGCGTGGTGTTATCGCTGAGGTCAGAAAAAAGGACACGCAAATTTAATTTATTAATTTGGTTTATCTGTTTTGTTTTTTTTAATGTCAAAGTCTACTACATTAAATAGTAGTAATAAATAAAATCGAATTGAATATACTTTCATTTCATGACCTTGCTCGTAGTTCGATTATTATGGGAAAAGTATGATGTTGAGAACATAAATACATCAACTCAAATTTTATAACAGATTAAAAAAAAAATTAAGAAAAAGTATTTTGTCTTTTTCCTTGAGACTAGAATCAGTTCAAGACCTTGTTTGAATCTCTCTGTTCGTGATTAATGATCAAGTTCACATTTAATGTCAAAAGAAAACTTAAAAGAATAAGACGTTAAAATTATACCATATGCTGCCTAGCAAAAAAATTTTTATTGTTTATAATTGAAGGAATATTGGCAAAACAACTTCAACAGTTGGTTCATCATGAAAACCCGCCCTTAAAGAAGTGTATAATTCCAATTATTATTTTGGGTCATTTCACCCCTTATTGGTTTGATAAGAGTGTATTAAAGCCATACTTGCATAAGGGCGCATAAGGAAAAGAGCACCTACCTTTATTTTGTCCAAAGATCTGCATAAGGAAATATTTGATGATACTGTGTACTATGTTTTACAATCCTTGTATTTGGGCATTAAAACTGTATTTTTAAATTAGTATACCCTCTCCCTCTAAGTTTTAATTGAATAACCATATATTCAGTGCAATTTTGGGCTGATTCTCCTCTGTTGGGTTAATAAAATTTTGAGTTTTTTCGAATTACTCGTGTCTGAAATCTACCTGGCCAAAATTAAAGGGCTATTAATTAAAAGGGCAAAATTAAAGGGCTATGAAAAGATGCACTAGCCAGCTAAATTTTGAGAAACACGCCCCTTCTAAGCTCGCTACAGTAGCCACACATTTTGTTAATTCCTTAGCATAAGCTGACTAAATTTTCAGTAGTTAAATTAAAATTTTCCTGGCTTGATTAGCAAAATTTAGCACAAGCTGGCCTAACTTCCTTGCTTTAGTAATCTTGTTAGTATAACCATCTAATTTTCTTTTCGAAGCGCCTTTAATTTAATGTCATAATACTTTAAATGCTTTAGAATTTTTGTTTTCTTCCATCCATTTTTCTCGTCTTGTCCGCCTTTTTCTTTTACAATGTCTGAGCGAAAAAATTTCGCGCAAAATTTTTAAAGCTAGGCTTTTTTAAAGCTAACTCTGAACCAATTTCTAACTAATTTAACAAAGCCAATATTTCAGTGTGCTTTTACAGCAGCAATAAGTGGAGTTAGCTTAGAATTATATTTTTTTTTTTTTTTTTTTTTGTCATTGTAACTGGTTCAGAGAGGTTTTTCTTATATGATTATTGAGCTTTGAATATGGTAAGATTTACGTCTGAAGAGAATTTTCATTCTGACTCCAGAATAGACTGATAGACTTGAGATCAAACCAGAATAGACTCCATATTAGGCTCTGTTCTTACTCCAGGATTCAACTGACTCCATAAACCAGCATTGAATTAGTCTTGAAATTAGCAAGGTCACACCCATTGGGATGCTGACTTAGTCGTGATGCTCATAAGTCTGAATTCTGAACACTAACACAGCATTCTAGAAGAATATTCTTTGGCTGGGTGGATTATCTTAGTTCGACTGAAACACCCTGAGCCTCTATCTTAGCCTATATTTACTCGTCCTCCCTCTCTTCCCTCCACGCATATCAAGATACTTGAAAATACTAGATGCATGATGTTTGAAAGGGCTGGACAGGCGTAACCTTTTTCAAGCTGTATTCAATGTGGTATATTTTACACCAGCTTTAGAGCTAAGAAAATGTCTAAATTAAAACTAATTTTGAATGTTTTTTACGGTGGCCTACTTAAATGTTAGATTTTAACCTCGTCCTTTCAACTATATTCATACTCCGTCCTTTTACTCCCTTCTTTATATATGTTGTTGGGACAAATAGAAAGCCAAGAGACTGGCACATATATATTGCTAATCCATTTTTGTCTCATATATCCAATTTTGTAAAAATTTTCCTGACGTGGACAAGAACTACTGAATTGTAAACTAATTATTAATACAAAAAATAACTATCTGAGTAATTAATTACAGAAACAATGGGAAACTAATTAAAAAATATATATATTCTTTCTTGAAAAAAGAGAAAAGTTAACGATGGCGGTGTATATTATTGTTGATATCCGACTAAGTTTTTGTACCGACCTATTTACGGTGGTATTAAGTTATGATTCTGAACTTAGCGCAGTTATTCTTTGAAGCTCGAACGCTTCTTATTGGCTAAGTTATCGAAGCATTTACGTAGACTAATATTCCTACTACCATTTTTTGTAGGACGATATGTAATTGTTTCTATGTATTCAATCATGCTTTTAACTTGATCTTTTATTTCTTTATGGTTTTATGCTTTTCAATTTTAACTTTTCAGTTTTCACTGGGGATAAGGATAAACGCAGAAATTCAATTCTGGGTAGAGTGAGGATGGATTGTAAAAAAAAAAAAGTTAATTTGAGTCTAGAAGAAATTATGTAGCTTGAGATAGAAAATCCATGTCGCAAATCCTTTAAGTTTCGAGAAAAAGTTTCGGAGTTTTCCCTATAATTTTCTATTTGTCACTAGTTCTTCTAATTGTTTGCCCCCCCCCTGTGTGTGTGACTGACTAACGGCGTTTATTGATGATTATATTAAGATATTCGCTTTGTCTAAATAGTTAGTGTCACTATCTAACCTATGAATCGATTTATTAGAGCTTTCTTTTCTACCAAACAGAAGAGGCATTGAAAAGTAAGAAAACACTCGGTGACCCCTGCACTCTGCACGTGACTGACTAACGACGTCTATTGGTAGTTGGGTTAAAGTTTTTCTCATAACTGAATTTAATGTTACAGGTTCCAGCATTGGCCTTAAAATGCGCTCTCGCACTGGTGAAACCGATGTCTTTGGATGGTAAATGGCCTCCCCTCTGTCAACCGGGAGTCAACCCAACTGAATATGTTCGGCACGCTCTCCAAAACTGCCAAATGTTCAGGGCAAAGGTTTGTGGCTTTTGCTCTTTGCTTTTTAACTTTTTTAATTACTTTGCTTCTCGCCAAGCTTTTTTTATGCTATTAAAACTAGGTAAAAATATTGAGTTATCTGCTAAGAATCGAGGATGCTTTCGACTAACTCTTTCTTTACTGCTATTATTACGAACTGTCCTCTGTTTTATCACGAAAAATCAACTCCTAATGCCGAATAAGTGAAATGACAACACGATTTAAATTAGAACAAAAACAAATAAAAAGTAACTACCGATTTTTCTTAGCACAAAAGCCATAATAAAAAAAGGATAATTTTCTAAAATTTTACTGGAGAGATACAACATGCTAAGTTGTAGGTAATATTAATTTCTAAATTCCCAAAAAGTGATGATAGGCCTACTATAGCGTTTTCCAAAATACCGTTTCTTCTTTACCACAAAATGAAAAAATGTGCCTATGCTGATTTGTCAAATGGTCATAGATTTTGACTTTATAAAGTCAGGAGACAACCTATACAAAATTGTTGCAACCATTTTTTTTTTTTTTTTTTTTTTTTTTTTTTTTTTTTTTTTTTTTTTTTATAGTGAAGGTTGCCAAAAAATTCATTTGATTTTTTCTTTTTTTTAAGACCATTCTCTTTATTAAAGGTTTTACATTATGTATATAAATGTTTTTTTTAACATAATTTTTCTCTCAGTTTTTTTGCAGTGTTTAGTCTGTTCTCTTATTTCTTTTTTCAACCTTAAAAAAAGTGTTGCTCCCGTTTGTCTCTTTAAATTTAAGTTTCACTGAAAAATGAGTTTCTGAATTTTTTCTTTTTTTTTTACTTAATGAATTTAAATAATTAGATTTCATTTTCACTGTCCTTGGTATTTTCGTCAAAAGACACGTGTGTTAGGCTTGGAGTTTAGAATTTTGAAGAAAGAACTTCAGATTAAAGGAGTTAAATATGTCAAATTAAATTAAAAGGAATTAATTTAGTTGAAAAAAAAATTTCTAAAAAAATGCAAAGTAGATGACAGAACTTCTAGAAAAATTGTGTTTTGAAATTTGCTTTCTTTTCCAGGTTTATTCGGTTGTGGATAGTGTTCTACGTCTAATTGTTTATTCTTACGGAGAAATTTCGCTTAACGAATCTCTTATTAAAAAGAATATGGCTGAGAAGTGTGAGGAAAGCTATCTGTCAAAGGTAGGAGAAATTTCTTTTTATGTGATTTAAGTAACGTTAGTCATTACAACAGTTCAAATATTAAAATATTTTGTTGTACATTTGTCATTTTTCGATCTGCCATAATGTGTGGCACTTTCAATTATTTAATAATATACCACCAATTTGGGTTATTGAATGATTACAAGTATCCTATCTACAATTGGTTTGCTTGTACGATCGACAAGAATCTCCCAGACACCAATCTCTCTAATCAGCCCTCAGTTAAAACGTGTGGTCATTGGTTTGTTTTGTTCTTTTATTATTTTGGCCTCAGGAAGCTTGAAGCTGCTTTGAGTTGTTAGTATTAGTAGCAGTCTAAGGAACCTTAATTTAGCCCTACGATAAGCTTTGGACAGAGCCCCCCAACTAAGTTGGTAAACAAGACGTGGAAATTCATTAGTTTGGTATGTATAATCTTCAAACACTTTGTGACTCCAAAATTGTAGCAGCACAATCCTTGGCTAAAGTGCAAAGAATCATTTAGAATAATAGTTCATAATCTGACTAAATCGGTCAGGATGGTCTATAGACTCCGTAAGGTCTGAATACGTTCTTTTGAATTCTTTTATTGTTTTGTTCTATACAGTTTGTTTATATGTTCATCAATTTATAATATTGTCTTGTAAGGGATGTCATGCTATTGCTATACTATTCTATTTTCTCTTACAGAATTGGGGTGTATTAATCACGAATAGAAAATACAATAAATAATCTGTCAAACCAAAACTATCTTAAAGAGGAGTGGGGCTAACGTCACCTAAGCCCTCTAAAGGCCAGAACGTCATTTGCGCTTTACTGAAGAAATTGTTATTTCAAACTTTGTGTTTTTATTTGTAAAAACACCAACAAACAAAGAAAGAATATCTGCCATAATAACAAAGATTACTGAAGGGTACTAAGGAATGTAGATTGAAACTTTAATATATATTAATATTCATTCCTGAAGGTCTCAGCAATTTTGGATTTATTAGCGTTATAAAAAAGGAACGGTTTAAAACATATTTTGTTTTTGTTATAGCTTAAATAAAGTTTGTTCTTTATAAGGCTTTGGGGTATTAGCCCTACTCCGGTTTGTGGTAGTTTTTTTTTTTCGTTGACTTCATTTTTTATTTGGATTTCTGTTCGTTTTGGGTTTCATTTAGTTTTTGACAGTGATTTATGTTCTTCATAAGTTTGAATTATTATTTGACTTTATTTCTGCTTGTCTTTGGTTTGTTTTAGCTCTATATAATTCTTTGAAAAACTTCTTTTGTGGATAAATTTTCCTTATATAGCTTCTGATAGTTTTTAATTAACGTCGTTTTTTTATTGTTTCATAAAATTAATATTTGTAAGGCCTTTTTCTGTTTTTCTCCTTAAGAATCAATATTTTGTACTGCTATTTATATTTTGGATAAATCTGTTCAATAAATTTGA
This sequence comes from Artemia sinica, assembly GCA_027921565.1. Lineage (NCBI taxonomy): Eukaryota > Metazoa > Arthropoda > Branchiopoda > Anostraca > Artemiidae > Artemia > Artemia sinica. Next base: position 69,550,494 of record CM051257.1, on the reverse strand, counting down.
ATAATAGTTGTTCTATAAACTTTGGATGGATATGTAAGGGAAATATTGTTAAAAAAAATAGATAAAAATCTGCATAACTTCTGGGCTTCTAAAGGACTGAAGCTATTCTGACTCCCATCATCTTGCGACCTGGAGTATAGACGAATATTGGTCGAGAATTTCATTATAAGGATCCTATTGTGTTACTTTTTTTCAGCTGTGTGATGGTTCAAATAAATGTATTTTATGCTTATTTATTACAAAAGTTGTGACTTGTTGTCTAAAAAATAAATAAATAGCACGTCAAGCATCAACACAACCAGATTTTTTTCAGTTGTGCTTTCCTTGGTTCTGAGACTTTAATCGATATCTTCACTGGCTGAAATTTAATCAGAACAATATAAAAGAGGAATTTTTCAAACAGTTCGTGGTAACGAACTGTAAGTAAAGAGAGACTCGTCTCAATAGTAACCGAAACTCTAAAAAACGGAATTTTGATACCAATAAATAAATCAAAAGAATCAGATTTTTATGCTGATTTCAAATATACAAATTTCATCAAGTTTAATCTTACTCATCAAAAGTAATGAGCTTGAGAAAATTTGCCTTATTTTCGAAAAAGGGGGAAACAACCCCTAAAAGTTATAGATTCTTAATGAAAATCACACCATCGGGTGTAGCGTATCAGAGAACCCTACTATAGAAGTTTCAAGCTCCTTTCTACAAAAATGTGGAATTTTGTATCTTTTGCCAGGAGAAAGATCACGGATGCGTGTTCATTTTTTTTCTTCTTTTTCCCAGGGGTTATCGTATCGACTCAGTGATCCTAGAATGTCGCGAGAGGGCTCATTCGAACGCAATTTAAAAGTTCTAGTGCCTTTTTAAATGTTAATTAAATTAAAAACTTTTTCTATTTAGATTCTGCTAAAACAGCATTTTGATTGCTAATCTTGATGAATACCAATAGTGTGCTTACCATTGTACCATCGGAGACTTGTGAAAAATAAGTTACATATAATCACATTGAAAAGGGTACTGTTTACTATATGTTGAAAAGATACGACCACGAACTGTTTGACAAGAAATTTTACTTTATTTTTATTCTCAGTTCAGGATCGCTAAAGTTGTTATGTAAACTGCAAAATGCAGTTTACATAATTTTGTTAGCTTTCACAATTACGAAAAAAAGAAAAAACTTAAGGAGAAGGAAAGATATGAAAGTCGAGCTAAACAGGTTGCTGGCAAACGGAAAGAGCACTATGAGAAAATTAAGGACGTTTTCAAATTTATTGCCAAAAACAGATATAAGCAGGATGAGAAATCAGCAGCTCTAAAGAAACGTCGAGTTTTAAAACGATGTAAAAGTGACAAGGAGTTTCGTCAAAACTGCATCAATTCATCGTCAGAACATGTGAAGGACAAATACAGAAATGATGAGGCTTGTCGCCTGAATACTATCAAGTCTGCATCAATGCAGATAAAAAAAAAATTACAAAGATGATGAAGAGTATCGTCAAAATTACATCAAATCTGTCTCTTGGAAACAAAGAAACAAATACACGAGTGATGATTTGTATCGTTGAAATCACATTGAAAGGGTTACTGTTTACAATATGTTGAAAAGATACAAAGGGATTGATTTTCTTGTAAGGAACAGATGAGAAAAACATCAAACAAAGTCTTCAAATTCTACAAGAATTTTTATAGAAGCCGCAGGTTGACGAAAAAAACATGACGAAACATTCTCATATCACTCAAATCTGCCTTAACTTGCAATGAAATCTACACAAAAGTAAGTGAGAAATTATCCTTCAAAAAGATACAGAAAAGTCAGAGCCAAGCGCATACAAGCGCACAGTCCTGCTTCATAAGCCAGTCCAAGCACAATTCAACTTCGACTCTGGTTAATAACAGGCAATCCAGTTTATTTGTAAGAAATTATTGAAAAAGATGGGTATATACGTCCAAGACTGTAGCAAATATGAAGTCAGATTTAGAAAACTTAAATACTATGTTTAATATGTACAAAAAAATAATAGAAAGTATTCAACCATTGAAATTAAACTACTGCTAGAAAAAACTAACGCTGTCAAACATAGCTTCAAATTCACTAGCAAAGCTATATGCAAGCATCCAAAAGCAGTGTTCAAAGTTCTTGGAGCATCTACCACTGACGTTGAAGAATTCACCCTTGCAATGGCAAATCTCAGGGAACATTTTGTGTTTAATGAAGCCTATCATGTCGAATCTGTGCATAAAATCTTTGGTGTCAACCATTGCTTGGTATGTGGCCACACTGGTGACCTTTACGTTGCAATTCCAATTGACGAGAAGGGAAAAGCCATATTTTTTTACTATCCGGGTTGCAGCGGTAGCTAGCAACCTAGTTAGAGACGATTACGCCCCATAGTAAAAACTAAAGTAACACATAACTCCTGAAAATAGACTCAGATCAAAACGAGAAGTACACTATTAGAACCGCCTTATCCAGAACCTCTATATAGCTAACTACAGTTTATATAATTAGGCAGTAAGTTAACCGCAGATGATTTCTGGCTCTTCATTCTCGGTACGAACAAAAAGCTCCTCCCACTTATTTATGCATTAGCGGGTTAGTGTGTATGCGTCAATCAATGAGAAATGGTTAGAAATTGCATTATTCATAATTGCGAAAGCAGAAAAAAACAGAAATATAGCAGAAATATATTTATAACGGCGCGTACAAACAGCTTCTCTCATTTGATCTGCCATCAGCGGTCCAATTACCCTGGAACACGTATTTTGGCAGAAACTTTCTCAAAATGCCTTTGAAACCAACTTGAGACTTCGAAACCTATTTTAATTCCTAAAAACATCTAATAATAACATTGCACTACTAATTACCGATTTTCATGTATGTATTGGAATAAATTAATTTAAAATTAGTTTCTTCAAAATTAGTGTTCCAACGTTGAAGCCAAGTTTCGCGTTCAAGAGAGATCTGACTTGTCTACCCGTGAAAAGATCTAATGTCGCTTATGATTATACGTTCTCTGGAGCACTCGCACCTCGGTCCGGGTTTTTATAATGGGTGAGATAGGGAAAGATCATACTGCTATTATATATACTGTGTAGCAAACTTACCGTCCCTTCGCTTGAATAACAAGGAAAATATTTTGGCTTGAAAATCAAGAAAATTGGCTGTCACCACGAAATTCTCCACATACGGCATCTTTTTTTCTTTCACAAAAAGCTGCGTTTTCATGTACAAGCTTGATGAATGACATTATAATCGTATATAGGTTATAACCATATATGACGTAATAAGTGTATAACCATATATGACGTAATAAGTGAATGCAACATTTATACACGTTCATCTCTCGACAAGATGATTTTATTTTAGTTCTAAGTTCAGGATCGCTAAAGTTATTATGTAAACTGCAAAAATATTTATGGTGTCTGAGCAATAATTTTAATTTTTAATTAAAACTAGAAATATACCAGAAAATTTTAAAATTAGTTTTATTTTTTGTTAGTTTTTATAATAAGGAATATACATTAAAAGACGATCATTCGAAGAACATACCATTGCATATATTGGTCTTAGTTAGCTAGTCGTTTCCTTGAAAAATTACATTAAAAGACGATCATTAGAATAGCAAACCATAGTATACATTGGACTTAGTTAGCTACTTGATTGTTTGAGGTTCGTCTCTTACTATTTCAAAGAAAAAAAGCCGTAGGCTTTTTCCTGTTTATTATCATGATTACCAATAATCTGTTCAGGAAACTTAGACCACCTTGGCTTGAAAAAGAGTCAAACAGTTCGTGGTAACGAACTGTATAGTAAGAGCGACTCGTCTCAATAGTAACTGAAACTCTAAAAAACGGAATTTTAATATTAATAGATACATCAAACGAATTGGATTTTTATGCTGATTTTAAATATATAAGTTTCAACAAGTTTATTCATATCCATCAAAAGTTACGAGCCCAGAAAATTTGCCTTACTTTCAAAAAAAGGGGAAAAACACCCCCTAAAAGTCATAGAATGAAAATAACACCATCAGATTCAGCCTATCAGAGAACCTTACTGTAGAGGTTTCAAGCTCCTATCTGCAAAAATGTGGAATTTTGTATTTTTTTGCCAGAAGAAAGTTCACGGATGCGTGTTTATTTGTTTGCCTTTTTCACCATGGGTGATCGTATCGACCCAGAGGTCCTAGAATTTTGTGAGTGGGCTTATTTGAACAGAAATTAAAAGTTCTAGTGCATTTCTTAATAAAAAAAAATTAAAGATATGATCAACTTTTACAATAAAACTGCATTTTGATGTCTTTTCATACTGCAGTCTTTTCAAAGATATTTGATCTTTTAAGCAATCACAATCATATATGAAGTAATAAGCTACTTTACGTAATATCTAACACCGATTGTGTACTAATAATAATATATGACGCAATGAGTGACGTTACGTAAAAATTGAAAAAATCAATTTTTATTTTATTTTATGAAACAGTTCGTGGTAACGAGTACTTGCAAGAGTAACTAAGTAAGAGCGACTCGTCTCAATAGTAACCGAAACTCTAAAAAACGGAATTTTAATATCAATAGATACATCAAAAGAATTTAATTTTTATGCTGAATTTAAATATATAAGTTTCATCAAGTTTACTTATATCCATCAAAAGTTACGAGCCTGAGAAAATTTGCCTTATTTTCAAAAAAAAGGGAAAAAACATCCCCTAAAAGTCAGAATCTTAATGAAAATCACACCATCAGATTCAGCTTATCAGAGAGCCTTACTGTAGAGGTTTCACGCTCCTTTCTGAAAAAAAAATCTGGAATTTTGTATTTTTGTGCCAGAAGAAAGATCACGGATGCGTGTTTATTTTTTTTTACTTTTTTCCCCTGGGTGATCGTATCGATCCAGAGGTCTTAGAATTTTGTGAGAGGGCTTATTTGAACAGAAATTAAAAGTTCTAGTTCCTTTCTTAATCAAAAAACAAAAAAAAATATTAAAGATAGAATCACTTTTACAAAAAACGGCATTTTTTGATGTCTTTTCATACTGCAGTCTTTTCAAAGATATTTGATCTTTCAAGCAATCACAACCATATATGAAGTAATAAGGGACGTGACGTAATATCTAACACCGATTGCGATTAATAACCATATATGACGTAATGAGAGACGTTACGTAAAGAATTAAAAAAATCAATTTTTATTTTATTTTAGTTTTACATTAAGGAATTATAATAAGGAACGAATATTAAAGCTATTATGAAAGGCACTTCGATAGATGGAGACTATGTAAATTTCACCAGAAATATCTGAAACCTAGTAAACAAAAAACTACGGCAAATAGTAACTAATCACTCAAGATGATTTTATCGTAGAGATCACATTGAAAAGGTTACTGTTTACAATATGTTGCAAAGGTATTTTTCGTATAACCATATATGATGTAATAAGTGAATAAAATTTTTATACTGTCTGATTCTCTGAAGTTCGTCTCTTACTATTCCAAATAAGAAAACGTCATAAGTTTTTTCCTGTTTATGATTTTTGTGGATTATAATAAACTATTAATAAGATCTTGCTTAAGACGACTTAAACACTCTGTATTGATTAATTAGGATTAGTCTTTTCCTCTCATACATTGAGAAAGAGTGAAAAGTTACATGAGGCTAAAGATTTAACCTAGACTAACATAGCAGATTTCGTGAAAAAATGTATTCATTATTTTAAAAGCTTTCTAGATATTTCTGACTAAAATTTGATTTTTGATGTACGTATACATTAAAAGACGATCATTAAAAGTACAGTAAAGGAAGAACAGTAAAGCCCATCATTACTGATTTCTACTAAAAGACTAAAATTTTGCAATGAAACCTTACTTTCCTTACTTTCCAATGGAAATTAATTTAAAATGTTGCCTCGGGTGAGGCTTGAACTCACGACCTTAGGATTAAGATACCTAGGCTCTACCCATTGTGCTACTGACGCTTTTGTAAAGAAAATGAAAATGAAACTTATATATTTAAAATCAGCATAAAAATCCGATTCTTTTGATGTATCTATTGATATTAAAATTCTGTTTTTTAGGGTTTCGGTTACTATTGAGAAGAGTCGCTCTTACTATACAGTTCGTTACCACGAACTGTTTGATATAGGATGCAGTTCGTTCCTTATGTAATATCATTAAAACCATGATACCGAGGATACTTACAAAATTCCCATTTACAGTATCGATCCTTTATGAATGACAAAAACTTAGATCACTAACCTGTTCCAATGGTACGCAAGAATCCATATCTGTATCGTTACTTCTCTTACTAGACATACAAACAGGAAAAACCCTATGGTTTTTTCTTAATTGGAATAGTAAGAGACGATATGGCTTCAACCTACGATTATGACATCATTTGATCAATCTTTAACATGAAATTATAATATTACTTTAGTTACTGAGGGCTGGCAGTTTGTTCTTTACTGTAACAAGTATCAGAAACGTAACAAAAAATAAAACTAATTTTAAAATTTTCAGGTATTTTACCAGTTTAAATTATAAGATTAAAATTATTGCTCAGATACCATAAATGTTTTTGCAGTTTATAACTTTATCGATACTGAACTAAATATAAAGTAAAATAAAACTTGATTTTTTCAATTTTTACGTAACATCACTCATTACGTCATATAAGGTTATTAGTGCACAATCGGTGTTATATCTGACGTCACGTCACTTATTACTTCATATATGGTTATGATTGCCTAAAAAATCAAATATCTTTGAAAATAGGAAAAGACTAAAAATGCAGTTTTTTTGTAAAAAAGTGATTTTAATTTTAATTTTTTTTTTCGTTTTTTAATTAAAAAAGGCACTAGAACTTTTAATTTCTTTTCAAATAAGTCTCTCGTGACATTCTAAGACCACTGGTTCGATACGATCACCCATGGGAAAAAGAAAAAAAAAGCAAATAAACACGCATCCATGATCTTTCTTCTGGCAAAAATACAAAATTCCACATTTTTGGAGATAGGAGCTTCAAATCTCTACAGTAAGCTTATCTGATACGCTGAATCTGATGGTGTGATTTCATCAAGATTCTATGACTTTTAGGGGGTGTGATATGAGTAAACAAAATGAAACTTATATATTTAAAATCAGCATAAAAATCCGATTCTTTTGATGTATCTATCGATATTAAAATTCCGTTTTTTAGAGCTTCGGTTACGATTGAGACGAGTCGCTCTTACTATACAGTTCGTTACCACGAACTGTTCGATGCTTACAAAATTCCATTTACAGTAGCAATCCTTTATGTCATCTGATTTCTAACAACGAATTCTACTAAGCTTCAAACTTTTGAATTTATTTTTCATGGTTTTTGAATTGTTGTAATCCAATGTTAAAATACATACAAATTTTTTTGCAATAACAAATTTTTTTGCTCTTTATGCATTTAAATGTTTTTTCACACTGCAGTCTATTCAAAGTTATTTGATTATTACAGAAAGTCTGATATCGAACAACGAAATCTACGAAGCTTCAAAATTTTGGTATTATTTTTTAAGGTTTTTGAATTGTTGCAATCCCTTGTTAAAATATATACAAATATTTTTGCAATTATCAGTTTTTTTTTCTTTGCGCCATCAGATTTCTTTTTATAACTGCAGTATATTCAAAGAGATTTGATATCTGCGTGCCTATGGATTCTTTATATGGATAATCCACATTTATAATGAAAGTATATCGATTCCTTATGTAACTTATCTAAAATTAGTTTATTACGACTTATATTTAAGCCTCTATAGCTCAATGGCAGAGCACAGGTGTTGTAATCCAGGGGTCCTGAATTCAATCCTCAGTGGAGGCAATTTTTAATTGTAATTCATGCTTTAATATAATTCGTTCTTTACTATAATCCTTACTATAAACTACCACTGCTATCTGGATCTTTACTAGAAAATTTATCATTTACTTTGGGCAGAAGTTCGTTCTTAAATATATCCTAAATCACTGTCAGATGGCAATTTTATCTCAATAGACTTTTTTTCAAAACATATTTTTTAACTTTTGATTACTATAGGTTGCAGTTCGCCTTTTAATAGGTTGCAGCAAGGCTGCAAAGGTTTAGTTTGTCCTTTAATGTAAATTTATGTACCAGATTACAAACAGGAAAAAGCCTATGGCTTTTTCTTATTTGGAATAGTAAGAGACGATCTTCAGAGATGAGGCATCAAACTAAGCCCAATATGTGCCATGATTAGTTCTATACTAGGTTTCAGCCATTTCTATAGCTATGATACCGATGAAACCTACGTAGTCGCCATTTATAATTAACCAGACCAATTCCTTATATATTTTTTTTAGTTCATTAACGAATTTATTATCATGTTTTATATGTAACTTGTATTTTACAAGTCTCTGATGGTACAATGTAAGCATACACACTTGTCATGCGGGTGAACGGGATTCGATTTCCCGTCGGGGAGAACTTTTAAAATATATAATTTAAAGCAATGTCTTTTAAATCCTTAATTTAAAAAAAAACTCGTTTAGTTACCCCCTAGCTAAAATATTGAAGATAATATGAATGAACCACAGGGTTCAGTTCCTTTGGACTTGAGTTCATTCTTTACTATAAAATCTTTATATAAAATATTTAAGTTACTATTGGCTAGAGTTTGTTCCTTATTATAAAATATTCACACAGTTTTGTGAGGCAGCGTGGCCGAGTGGTTTAAGGCGCTAGTGTTAGCCACCCGTCGCTTCGGAGGCATGGGTTCGAACCCCACCGCTGACAATATTATAGACCAAAGCAAACAAATTACTTGTTTGAGTCATAAATTATAATCTTTATTTATTTACTAAGGGCTGAAGACGTTCTTTACTGTAAATTTTGATCTGACTTTTTTTTTAGGAGTTGGGGGGCTTTATATTTCTTAACATTGGAGGTGATCGTCTCTTACTAGGTTGCTAGCTACCGCTGCAACCCGGAAAAAAAAATATCCCGTTTAGGCAGAATGTTGTAGTAGCTGCCACTTTTCTTGATTTTCAAGCCAATATATTTCCCTTGCTGTTCAAGCCAAGGGACAGAAAGTTTACTATACAGGGGTTTCGGACAAGGCGGTTCTAATGGTGTACTTTTTGTTTTGATCTGACTCCTTTGTTGCTAGCTACCGCTGCAACCCGGATTACTGCTACATAAACTGCAATTGCTCCTTCCAATATTAATATACGAATTTTCTAAGAAGTACGCCTCCGTATATTCACTGTGTTGTCTAATATTTTCCATTGCATCTATAAACTGATCCAGTTTTGCCAGTCCATAGCTTGGAAGCTTTTCATTAAACTGACAACATGTCTTTTGGATATTACTATTTGGTTTTGCCAGATCATTTCTAGCCGACTTTTCAGCAGCATTAGCTCTTTCAAAGAGAATTTTAATCTGTAATTTTGAATACTTTTCGTAATCCTGGTAAAACATTCGTAAAATAATTTTCAATTTACGAAGATCAACCTGCATTTTTGGCATCTTCTTGGACTGCTGAATGTAATTTTTAACTTTGTCCTTATGTGTTCTTTGGTAAAGCCTCGCAGAGGTTTTAATTTTTCACTATAGCTTTTTTCACCCCAGTACCTACCCATTATTCTGGTATCAACTTTTTTCTTATGTTTGTTTCGTTAATCTTTATCATTATCATACCGTTAATTGCTCTTTTGTTTGGCTGTCTCAATTTTCGCTTCTCTATAAACTTCATCATTTTGGTAACGCTCCTTGATGTTTTGTTTGGCTCTCTCAATTTTTTACTTCTCGATACACCTGGTCGGTTGAATGCCTTTGCTTTTCTTTTTTCTTATATTTGATTCGGTAATCTTCGTCATTATGATACTGATCCTTGAACTTTTGTTTGGCTCCCTCAATTTTTGCATGTCTATAATCTTCATCATTAAGATAACGCTGTTTTTCTCGCTCGATTTTTACTTCTCGATACGCCTTGTCTCTTGAAAACCTTTGCTTTTCACTTTTCAGGATGCTATTTTTGTTTTCTGTGTAATACTGCTTTTTTAAATTACGTATAACTCGCTTAAAAGGCATCTTATTACTAAATAATAAATAATTGTCTTATCGAACTAACATTTCTTAAGATTCGTATCAAGTACCAATAACCTAACAAAAAATCAAGCTAATTTTTAAATTTTCAGGTATTTTGTTAGTTTGAATGAAAAGATTAAAATTATTGCTCAGATATCATAAATATTTTCGCAGTTTACATAATAACTTTAGCGATTCTAAACTGAAAAATAAAATATATAAAAAAAAATTGAATTTTTTGGTCTGGAAATACATATTAAATCCCACGTCGGGTAGTTAGAACCTAACCAAAAATAAAACTAATTTTCAAGTTGTAAGGTATTTTTCTGGTTTGAATTGAAAGATTCAAACTATTGCCCGTCAAGTTGCCGGTCTAGGTATGGATCGGCAACTGTGGAACAGTTTACAGATGTAATGGAAAATATTAGACATCACTGTGAATATATGGAGGCATAATTGTCCTTTACTTATGTTCAGCTTTATTCGATGATCGAGCCTTTATGTACTACATCCAACGACTATGACGTCATTGATCAATATTGTACATAAAAAATGAAGTTTTTCGTAAAAAATTTATTCTATTTTTAAAAAAAATTAATTACAAATGGCACTAGATCTAGAGATTTTTTTTAAATGAGCCATTGAACAACTCTACGATGTTCCAGTGCCAGGCTATCCTTAAAAAAGAAGAAAAGAGAAAAAAAAACCGTTTAGGCAGAATGCTGTAGTAGCTGCCACTTTTTTTAATTTTCAAGCCAATATATTTCCCTTGCTGTTCAAGCCAAGGTACAGAAAGTTTCCTATATAAGGGTTTCAGACATGGCGGTTCTAATGGTGTACTTTTTTTTATCTGGCTCTATTTTTAGGAGTTATGGGTTATTATATTTCTTAACATTGGACGTGATCGTCTCTTACTAGGTTGCTAGCTACCACTGCATCCCGGATTTGTTAACACCCCCCCCCCCCCAAAAAAAAAAAAATACTGCATTTTACATAATAATGTATAATTAGATAAAAAAATCTAATTGACAAATACAATTTATGATGAACTATATAGGTCCTTTATGTAAAATTCTTTCTTATATGAACATTTCTTGGCGTAGTGATTAGCACTTAGGACTTTGAATCCTGCGATCTGAGTTCAAACCTCGGTGGACGGTTTTTACGAAATGTAGCTTACTTATACTAACATTTAGGTTTCTGCCGTAATTCTTTCTATTCAAAATTAAATTAGTTACTATGGCCTAGAGTTAGTTCTTTACCATATCGTAACAATTTATTTATAATAATAATTATTTTTGTTAATTACAAAACGTTTCTATATACAGCAATTTCCTTTAAAATGAGCAATTAGACAGCTCTTTATTATGACCACTAACTGTTTGATTTAATACTTCAGTTACTATGGGTTACAGTCCTTTCCTTATTGTAAAAGATTACAAACAGCAAAAAGCCTAAGGATTTTTCTTCTTTGAAATAGAAAGAGACGAACTTCAAACAATCAAGTAGATAACTAAGTCGAATGTATACAATGATTTGTAATTCCAATGATCGTCTTTTAATGTAAAAAGCTTCCAAGGTATGGACCGGCAACTGTGGAACAGTTTACAGATGTAATGGGAAATCTTATACATCACTATGAATATATGGAGGCATAATTGTCCTTTATTTAGTTTCAGCTTTATTCCATGATCGAGCCTTTATGTAACTTTTTTGTGTCCCTGTAATTGATTTCACAATAATCCAATTCGCCAAGGTAGAAATTAACCACTTTGTCAGTTAAGAAATATAAAAAATTTAATGCTATATTATTTTCAAGGATATCAAAAAGAATTTGACATAATTCAATATCCGTCGGATAGAGCTTGCAGATATCAGGGTGACATTGCCAAGTAACCTGCTGCCCAATTTTTGGTTTTGAATGTTTACTCAGATTGTTATAGGTGACTCCAGCCATCATAATTTCCTTGTCAGATCTAGTTTCAGAGCATTTTTCAATAGTTATCTCGTACTTTCCAGGACAGTTTGTTCTACTACACAAAGTATTTTTTGCCAAATATTCAGTAGAACTAAAAGAACTGTTTAAAACACAGTTAGAAATACTTTTTTCTTGAGTCGGTGTTCCAGGAATTTGTTCTAAATCATTAGTCTTACAAACACATATACTAATAACCCTAACAGGCTCGTTTTCACCATAATTGAAAAACATTGCTTTTCCTTCGCTGTTGATAGGTATGCTTGTATATATATTTGTATTGCTGCTACATAAACTGCAATTGCTCCTTCCAAAATTAATATACGAATTTTCTAAGAAGTACGCCTCCGTTTATTCACTGTGTTGTCGAACATTTTCCATTGTATCTATAAACTGTTCCGCAGTTGCCAATCCATACCTTGGAAGCTTTTCATTAAACTGGCAACATTTCTTTTGGATATTACTATGAAGCTTTGCCAAAGCATTTCTAGCCGACTTTTCAACAGCACCCGCTCTTTCAAAGAGAATTTTAATCTGTAATTTTGAATACTTTTCGTGATCCCGATAAAACATGCGTAAAATGCTTCTCAATTTACAAAGATCAGCCTGCATTTTTGCCATCTTCTTGTATTTCTGAATGTAATTTTTCCCTTTGTCCTTATGCGTTCTTCGGTACAACCTCGCAGATAATTTAATTTTTTCATTATAGCTTTTGTCACCCCAGTGTCTACCCATTATTCTGGTAGCAACTTTTTTCTTATGTTTGTTTCGGTAATCTATTTCGTTATCATACCGTTCCCTGCTCTTTTGCTTGGCTGTCTCAATTGTTGCTTCTCTGTAATCTTCATCATTATCATACCGTTCCTTAATCTTTTGTTTGGCTGTCTCAATTTTCGCATGTCTATAAACTACATCATTATAATAACGCTGTTTGTCACTATCAATTTTCGCATCTCGATATGCCTGGTCGGTTGAATACCTTTGCTTTTCTCTTTTCAAGATGCTATCTCTGTTTTTTGGTAGTACTGTTTTTTTAACTTGCGTGTAGCTTGCTTGATTGAAACCATTATGTAACCATTAGTTGAATGTTTATGTCACGTATCAAGTATCAAGAACCTAACAAAAAATTAAACTAATTTTTAAATTTTCAGGTATTTTTCTAGTCTAAATTAAAAGATTAAAACTATTGTTCAGACACCATAAATATTTTTGCAGTTTATAACTTTAGCGATTCTGAACTAAAAACGAAAATAAAATAAAAATTAATTTTTACAATTTTTACGTCACGTCGCTCATTAAGTCATATATGGTTATTAGTACACAATAGGTTTTAGATATTACGTCATGTCACTTATTACGTCATATATGGTTATTAGTAGATAATCGGGAAAATATTCGTTCTTTATTATAATTTAAAATGATCCATTGAACAACTCTCTACGATGTTCCAGTGCTAAGCTATCTATGGAATATAAAGTTTAAAATACAACCTTACCACGAACTGTTTGATTGCTTCAAAAATCAAATGTCTTTGAAAAGACAGCAGTATGGAAAGACATCAAAAATACAGTTTTTAGTGGAAAAATTTATCCTGTTTTAAAATAATTTGTTTTAGTTAAAAAGGTTATTAACCCAATTAATTTCCTTTAAAATGAGCCATTGAACAACTCTCTACGATGTTCCAGTGCAAAGCTATCTCTGGAAAAGAAGAAAAAAAGAAAAAAATATCCCGTTTGTGGAGAATAACGTGGTTAAAGTCAATTTTCTTGATTTTCAAGCCAATATATTTCCCTTGCCGTTCAAGCCAAAGGGCGGTAAGTTTCCTATACAGGGGTTTCGGACAAGGCGGTTCTAAGGGTGTATTTTTTGTTTTGATCTGACTCCTTTTTTAGGAACTATGGGTTTTTACATTTATTAACATTGGACGTGATCGTCTCTTACTAGGTTGCTAGCTAACGCTGCAACCCGGATACTGTAATTACAAACATGTAATTACAAACATTACAAACATCTTTGAAATAGTAAGAGACGAACCTCAAACAATCAAGTAGCTAACTAAGTCCAATGTATGCAATGGTTTGTTATTGCAATGATCTTCTTTTAATGTAATTTCGTAAGAAAAATTATTCTATTTTAAAAATAATTTCTTTTATAATTACAAAAGGTTTTTAACCCCATTAATTTCCTTTGAAATGAGCCATTAAACAACTCTCTACGATGTTCCAGTGCCAAGCTAGCTGTGAAATTACTAACCTATACTATAATTAAGTGGCGTATAAAATTTAGTAGAGGCAAGAGGTCGTTCTTTATTATAATACCACTGCAACCCGGATAAACGGAACTAAAAACTAAAATTAAACAAAAAATTGAATATTTTACATTGGAAATATAGGACATCAATATAGACACACCTACATTATGGGTTAAGCCAAAAAATTTTGGTTCCAGGATAGAATACTAACTTTGAACTGAGATGAAATAAAATTAATTGCGTAAAAAATGGCTTAGCGAGTCAACTGAAGCAAAAGGAAGACCAATCTAATTTTAAAAGTTTTAGGTTTTTTCTGGTTTGAATTAAAAATTGAAATTATTGATATTTCCATAAATATTTTTTACTTCGCAGTTTTAAAAAATAATTTTATTTAAAATTTTCAGGAATTATTCTAGTTTCAGTTGACAAATCAGATTTTTTTTTCAAGGAATTAAGCAGCTAACTAATTGCAATATATGCAAAGGTATGTTCTCCAAATGTTCGTCTTTTGATGTACTCCAATGATTGTCTTTTAATGTAACAGATTATGTAAACCCTGATTACAAACAGGAAAAAGCCTACGGCTTTTTCTTCTTTGAAATAGTAAGAGACTAGCCTTAAGCAATCAAATAGCTAACTAAATCAAATGTATGTAATGGTTTTTTATTCCAATGGTCGTCTTTTAATGGAAAATTTTAATATATTGGCCTTAAATATAACTCTACTAGCCTACACTATAGTTAAGTGGCCTATAAAAGTTATTAGAGGCAAGAGGTCGTTCTTTATTATAATAAAGAGACGAGCCACAAGTAACTACTACTGGAACCACCATATATCAGTTACTATGCATGAGCGATTGTTCTTTACTGTGAACTACACCTGGAACCACCATATATCAGTTAGTATGGGAGAGAGATCGTTCTTTACTGTAAAAATACAAACAGGAAAAAGCCTACGACTTTTTCTTCTTTTAAATAGTAAGAGACGAAACTCAAACAATCAAGTAGCTAACTAAGTCCAATGTATGGAATGGTTTGTTATTTCAGTGATCGTCTTTTAATGTAAAAAAAAATATATATACTGTAATCTTAACTATAGTAAAGTTGCGTATGCAAGTTAGTATAGGGAAGAGTTTGATCTTTATTATACTGGAAACAAAGAAAAGAGAAAAAAATATCCCGTTAAGGTGGAATGTTGTAGTAGCTGCCACTTTTCTTGATTTTTTAGTACTGATTTTTTAACTTGCGTGTAGCTTGCTTTGATCTAACCATTATGTATTCATGAATGAGACCATTTACAGTTTTGACGTTTCTTATATAATAATTATGACGTCACTGCATCAAAAATACAGTTTTTTATTGGAAAAATTTATTCTCTTTTAGAAATAATTTATTTTAGTTAAAAAAGGTTTTTAACCCAATTAATTTCCTTTAAAATGAGCTATTGAACAACCCTCTACGATGTTCCAGTGCCAAGCTATCTGTGGAAAAGAAAAAAAAAGAAAAAAGAAAAAAATATCCCGTTTGGGGAGAATAACGTGGTAAAAGTCTATTTTCTTGATTTTCAAGCCAATATATTTTCTTTGTTATTCAAGCCAAAGGGCGGTAAGTTTCCTTTATGGAGGATTTGGACAAGGCGGTTCTAATGGTGTACTTTTTGTTTTGATCTGACTCTTTTTTTAGGAGCTACGGGTTTTTATATTTCTTAACATTGGAGGTGATCGTCTCTTACTAGGTTGCTAGCTACCGCTGCAACCCGGATTGTGATAACACATCTTGCTGTTTTGTTTGATTACTTCTCGATACGCCTGGTCGGTTGAATACCTTTGCTTTTTTATTTTCAAGATACTATCTCTGTTGTTTGTGTAGTACTGTTCTTTCAATTTGCGTGCAGCTTGCTTGATTGAAACCATTATGTAATTATGAATGTGAACATTTACAGCTCTGACGCTTCTTATATAGTAATTATGACGTCACAGCGTAATGATTTTATTGACGTCATAGCGCAATGATATTATTTCATGACGTCTTCAGAAACAACAATATAATTTCGTGTTTTTCTATTCACGTCATAGCTCTAATATAAAACTATGACGACATTCAATATTTATCTAGTAGGGTTTCAGACAAGGTAATTCTAATGATGTACTTTTGTTTTGATCTGACTCTATTTTTAGGAGTTTTGTTATATTTCTTAGCATTGGACTGATCGTCTCTTACTAGGTTGCTAGCTACTGCTGCAACCCGGATTCACATATATATTATTTATGAGAGGCAACCTGGCCGAGTGGTCCAAGGCACTGGTGTTAGCCACCAGTCTCTTCGGAGGCGTGGGTTCAAATCTTACCGCTGGTAAACGATTATGTTTGAAAGACTGCAGTGTGAAAAGACATCGAAAATGCAGTTTTTGGTGGAAAAATTTATTCTCTTTTAGAAATAATTTATTTTAGTTACAAAAGGTTTTTAACCCAATTAATTTCCTTTAAAATGAGCTATTGAACAACCCTCTACGATGTTCCAGTGCCAAGCTATCTCTGGAAACAAAGAAAAAAAAAAGAAAAAAAATATCCCGTTTAGGAAGAATGTTGTAGTAGCTGCCACTTTTCTTGATTTTCAAGCCAATATATTTCCCTTTCTGTTCAAGCCAAGGGACAGAAAGTTTCCTATACAGGGGTTTCGGACAAGGCGGTTCTAATGGTGTACTTTTTGTTTTGATCTGACTCATTTTTTTAGGAGCTATGGGTTTTTTCTTAACATTGGACGTGATCGTCTCTTACTAGGTTGCTAGCTACCGCTGCAACCCGGATATAGGCAACAGTTTGTTCCTTATAATACTAACTATTATTTTAATCCTTCGGTTACTATGGGGTAAAATTCATTCTTTAATGTAATTTTATATTTCTTAACATTAGACGTGATCGTCTCTTATTAGGTTGCTAGTTACCACTGCAACCCGGTTGCCTATGCAAGTTAGTATACGCAAGAGTTCGTTCTTTATTGTACTAATGGTGTACTTTTTGTTTTGATCTGACTCCTTTTTTAGGAGCTATGGGTTTTTATATTTCTTAAAATTGAACGTGATCGTCTCTTACAAGGTTGCTAGCTACCTCTGCAACCCGGATCAAGCCAAAGAACGGTAAGTTCGCTATATAGAAGTTTTGGACAAGGCAGTTCTAATAGTATACTTTTTTGTTTTGATCTGAATCTTGTTTCAGGAGTAATGGGTTACTTTAGTATTTACTATAGGGCGTGATCGCCTCTTACTAGGTTGCTAGCTACCGCTGCATCCCGGATTATTACAAACAGGAAGAACCTACGACTTTTTCTTCTTCGAAATAGTAAGAGACTAGTCTCAAATAATCAAGTAGCGAACTAAATCCAATGTATGTAATTGGTTTTTATTCCAATGATCGTCTTTTAATGGAAAATTTTAATATATTGACCTTAAATATAACTGTACTAGACTATACTATACGTAAGTGGCCTATAAAAATTCAGTATAGGCAAGAGGTCGTTCTTTACTGTATATGTCGAAAGATGAACGTTTATAAATATTGCATTCACTTATTACGTCACATATGGTTATCTTTTAATGTATTATTACAAACAGGAAAAAGCCTACGGCTTTTTCTTCTTTGGAATAGTGAGAGACGAACCTCAAAGAATCAGGCAGCTAACTAAGTCCAATATAAGCAATTGTTTGTTCTTCTAATGATCATCTTTTAATTTGGCCTTTCTTACTAATTTGCTAGCTACCACTTAAACCCGGATTATGTAATAGGTTGCTAGCTACCGCTGCAACCTAGATATTCTTATTTCTGCTACTATGGGCTAAGGTTCGTTCTTTCATGTAAAACTAGCAAAACATTTTTTAAGTCTGATGAAGATTTAACTAATGTGTCAAAAGTAAGGTTGCAAGTCGACGATTTTGTTTTGGCCTTATTATAATTGGTATGGTGAAATAATAATATGCATATGGCTCTTAAATCATACTTCTTTATGGTCCCATATGGTCTAGTGGCTAGGATAGTTAACTTTCACTTAACAAGCCTGGGTTCAATTCCCGGTGTGGGAAAATTTTTAACTCTATAATCTTCGAACATTTGAACCTTTTATAATTTATAACGATGTATAATATAAATACTGTAATCTTAACTATAGTGAAGTTGCCTATGCAAGTTAGTATAGGGAAGAGTTCGATCTTTATTAAAAATTGTGATAACACATCTTGCTGTTTTGTTTGATTACTTCTCGATACGCCTGGTCGGTTGAATACCTTTGCTTTTTTCTTTTCAAGATACTATCTCTGTTGTTTGTGTAGTACTGTTCTTTCAATTTGCGTGCAGCTTGCTTGATTGAAACCATTATGTAATTATGAATGTGAACATTTACAGCTCTGACGCTTCTTATATAGTAATTATGACGTCACAGCGTAATGATTTTATTGACGTCATAGCGCAATGATATTATTTCATGACGTCTTCAGAAACAACAATATAATTTCGTGTTTTTCTATTCACGTCATAGCTCTAATATAAAACTATGACGACATTCAATATTTATCTAGTAGGGTTTCAGACAAGGTAATTCTAATGATGTACTTTTGTTTTGATCTGACTCTATTTTTAGGAGTTTTGTTATATTTCTTAGCATTGGACTGATCGTCTCTTACTAGGTTGCTAGCTACTGCTGCAACCCGGATTCACATATATATTATTTATGAGAGGCAACCTGGCCGAGTGGTCCAAGGCACTGGTGTTAGCCACCAGTCTCTTCGGAGGCGTGGGTTCAAATCTTACCGCTGGTAAACGATTATGTTTGAAAGACTGCAGTGTGAAAAGACATCGAAAATGCAGTTTTTGGTGGAAAAATTTATTCTCTTTTAGAAATAATTTATTTTAGTTACAAAAGGTTTTTAACCCAATTAATTTCCTTTAAAATGAGCTATTGAACAACCCTCTACGATGTTCCAGTGCCAAGCTATCTCTGGAAACAAAGAAAAAAAAAGAAAAAAATATCCCGTTTAGGAAGAATGTTGTAGTAGCTGCCACTTTTCTTGATTTTCAAGCCAATATATTTCCCTTTCTGTTCAAGCCAAGGGACAGAAAGTTTCCTATACAGTGGTTCCGGACAAGGCGGTTCTAATGGTGTACTTTTTGTTTTGATCTGACTCCTTTTTTAGGAACTATGGGTTTTTATATTTCTTAACATTGGACGTGATCGTCTCTTACTAGGTTGCTAGCTACCGCTGCAACCCGGATCAGAAACAACAATATAATTTCGTGTTTTTCTATTCACGTCATAGCTCTAATATAAAACTATGATGACATTCATTATTTATCTAGTAGGGTTTCAGACAAGGTAATTCTAATGATGTACTTTTGTTTTGATCTGACTCTATTTTTAGGAGTTTTGTTATATTTCTTAGCATTGGACTGATCGTCTCTTACTAGGTTGCTAGCTACTGCTGCAACCCAAATTCACATATATATTTATTTATGAGAGGCAGCCTGGCCGAGTGGTCCAAGGCACTGGTGTTAGCCACCAGTCTCTTCGGAGGCGTGGGTTCAAATCTTACCGCTGGTATACGATTATGTTTGAAAGACTGCAGTGTGAAAAGACATCGAAAATGCAGTTTTTGGTGGAAAAATTTATTCTCTTTTAGAAATAATTTATTTTAGTTACAAAAGGTTTTTAACCCAATTAATTTCCTTTAAAATGAGCTATTGAACAACCCTCTACGATGTTCCAGTGCCAAGCTATCTGTGGAAAAGAAAAAAAGAAAAGAGAAAAAAATATCCCGTTTGGGGAGAATAACGTGGTTAAAGTCAATTTTCTTGATTTTCAAGCCAATATATTTCCCTTGCTGTTCAAGCCAAGGGACAGAAAGTTTCCTATACAGGGGTTTCGGACAAGGCGGTTCTAATGGTGAACTTTTTGTTTTGATCTGACTCCTTTGTTAGGAACTATGGGTTTTTATATTTCTTAACATTGGACGTGATCGTCTCTTACTAGGTTGCTAGCTACCGCTGCAACCCGGATATTACTTCATATATGGTTGATACCTAGAATTATGACGTCATTCATCAAAATTGGCCATAAAAATGCAGTTTTTAGTGGAAAAATTGATTTGATATAAAATAGAATAAAAAATTACAAATTGCAATAGATCTAGTAATTTCCTTTAAAATGAGGCATTGAACAACTCTACGATGTTCCAGCGCCAAGCTATCTGTAGAAAAGAAGAAAAGACAGAAAAAGATGCCGTTTGGGCAGAATGCTATAGTAGCTGTAACTTTTCTTGATTTTCAAGCCAATATATTTCCCTTGCTGTTAAAGTCAAATGACAGAAAGTTTCCTATATAGGGGTTTTGGACAAGGCAGTTCTATTGGTATACTTTTTGTTTTGATGTGACTTTTTTTTAAGGAGTTATGGGTTTTTATATTTCTTAACATTGGACGTGATCGTCTCTTACTAGGTTGCTAGCTACCGCTGCAACCCGGAAAATTATGATGAGCTCAATCGGTCCTTTATGTAAACTTCACTAACCTATACTATAGCTAAGTATCATCATAAAAATGTAAAAATTCCGTTTTTTAGAGTTTCGGTTACTATTAAGACGATTTGCTCTTACTATACAGTTCTTTACCACGAACTGTTTGATAATAGCCCTGATTACAAGCAGGAAAAACCCTACGGCTTTTTCTTATTTGGATTAGTATAAGACGAACCTTAAAGAATCGGGCAGCTAACTAAGTCCAATATATGCAATGGTTTGGAATCCTAATGATCGTCTTTTAATACAGTTTTATTTAAAATTTTCAGGAATTATTGTAGTTTCAGTTAACAAATCAATTTTTTGTTAAAACCCCCCAAACATTACTGCATTTTACATACTAATGGATAATTATATGAAATGAAACCGTATTGACAAACACCATACATGTTGAACTCTATCGGTCCTTTATGTAAACTTTACTAACCTATACTATAGTTGAGTGGCCTATAAAATTTAGTATAGGCAAGAGGTCGTTCTTTATTATAACAACCTGGATAATTTAATTGTTTCAAAAATCAAATATCTTTGAAAAGACAGCAGTATGAAAAAGATCAAAAATGCAGTTTTTTTAGAGTGATTCTATTTTAAAATATTTTGGTTTCTTGATCAAAAAAGGCGCTAGAACTTTTAATTTTCGTTTGAATGGGCCCTCTCGCGACATTCTAGTACCACTGGGTCGATACGATTACCCCTGGTAAAAAGAAAAAGGCAAACAAATAAACACGCATCCTGGATTTTTCTTCTGGCAGAAAATACCACGAATTCCACATTTTTGCTGTTAGGAGCTTGAAATCTCTACAATAAGATTCTCTGATACGCTGAATCTGATGGTGTGATTTTCATTTAGATTCTATGACTTTTAGGGGGAGTTTTCCCCTTTTTTGAAAATACGGCAAATTTTCTCAGGCTCGTAACTTTTGATGGATATGAGTAAACCCGATGAAACTTATATATTTAAAAGTTTGGGTTACTATTGAGACGAGTCGCTCTTACTGTACAGTTCATTACAACGAACTGTTTGATTTAACTTATGCCAAAAAACGTCAATACTGTCTAGTACTCTGTAGCCTTTCTGTCGTTCCAGATAATAGACGAGGCCAATAGCAGCTAATCCATATAAAAAAAAAATAAAATAGTAACAGCAAAAATAAATACACAAAACAACCAAAACATGTTTAACAAAGTTGACATGTCGAGTAGCAAGTCATTGTCACGCGTCGAGTAGCAAGAACCTAACAAAAAACAAAATTAATTTTAAAATTTTCAGGTATTTTTCCAGTTTGAAATAAAAATAAAAATTATTGCTCGAACACCATAAATATTTTTGCAGTTTACATAATGAAGTGAAAACTAAAATAAAATAAAAAAAATGAATTTCTTTTCTACGAAAATATAGCACAAACGATAGGCACTTTACAATTTGAGCCAAAAAAAAGTTTGGTTCCAGAAAAAAATTTTGGTTTCAGGAAAATATTATTCATATAGTTATGTGTGGCAGCGTGGCCGAGTGGTTTAAGGCGCTGGTGTTAGCCACCCCTCACTTCGGAGGCATGGGATCGAATCCCACCGCTGACAATATTTTATACCAAAGCAAACAAATTACTTGTTTGAATCATAAATTATAATCTCATTTTATTTACTATTGGCCGAAGTTCGTTCTTTACTGTAAATTATGATGAACTCTATCGGTCCTTTATGTAAACTTTACTAATCTATACTATAGTTAAGTATCATCACAAAAAAGTAAAAAATCCGTTTTTTAGAGTTTCGGTTACTATTGACAAGAGTCGCTCTTACTACACAGTTCTTTACCACGAGCGTTTAATAATAACCCTGATTATAGACAGGAAAACTCCTACGGCTTTTTCTTGTTTGGATTAGTTTGAGGCGAACCTCAAAGAATCGGGCAGCTAACTAAGTCCAATATATGCAATGGTTTGGTATCCTAGTGATCGTCTTTTAATATAATTTTATTTAAAATTTTCAGGAATTATTTTAGTTTCAGTTAACAAATCAATTTTTTGTCAAACCCCCAAATATTACTTCATTTTGCATAATAATGGATAATTATATAAAATGAAACCGTATTGACAAACACCATACATGTTGAACTCTATCGGTCATTTATGTAAACTTTACTAACCTATACTATAGTTAAGTGGCCTATAAAATTTAGTATAGCAAGAGGTCGTTGTTTATTATAACAACCCGGATAATTTGATTGTTTCAAAAATCAAATATGTTTGAAAAGACAGCAGTATGAAAATATATCAAAAATGCAGTTTTTTCTAAAAAGTGATTCTATTTTTATATTCTTTGGTTTTTTTATTAGTAAAGGCACTAGAACTTTTAATTTCCGTTTGAATGGGCCCTCTCGTGATATTTTAGTACCACTTGGTCGATACGATCACCCCTGGTAAAAAGAAAAAGGCCAACAAATAAACACGCATCCGCGATTTTTCTTCTGGCAAAAAATACAATAGACGAGGCCATATGCAGCTGATCCAGATAAAAACAAAATAAAATAGTAATAGCAAGGATAAATATACAAAACAACCAAAACATGTTTAACAAAGTTGACATGTCGAGTAGCAAGTCAATGTCACGCGTCGAGTAGCAAGAACCTAACAAAAAACAAAACTAATTTTAAAATTGTCCAGTATTTTTCCAGTTTAAAATAAAAAATATAAATTATTGCTCGAACACCGTAAATATTTTTGCAATTTACATAATGAACTGTAAACTAAAATAAAATAAAAAAAATGAATTTTTTTCTACGGAAATATAGCACAAACGATAGGCACTTTACAATTTCAGCCAAAAAAAGTTTGGTTCCAGGAAACAATTATAACTTTGAAGTGAGAGATGAAATAAAACTTTCGTTGATTAAATCAAAGAAATAACAAAACTAGTTTTAAAATTTTGCAGGTATTTTTCTGGTTTAAATTAAAAAATTAATATTATTGGCCAGACACCATAAATATTTTTGCAGTTTACATAATAACCTTAGCAATTCTGAACTGAAAACTAAAATAAAATAAACAATTGAGTTTTTTCTACGGAAGTATAGCACAAAATACAGGCACTTTACAATTTCAGCCAAAAAAAAGTTTGGTTCCAGGAAACAATTATAACTTTGAAGTGAGAGATGAAATAAAACTTTCGTTGATTAAATCGAACAAAAAACAAAACTAATTTTAAAATTTGCAGGTATTTTTTCTAGTTTTAATTAAAAAATTAATATTATTGCTCAGACACCATAAATATTTTTGCAGTTTACGTAGTCAATACCTGGAAATTTTAAAATTAGTTTAACTTATTACGTCATATAAGACGTAATAAAAGAATGCAATATTTACACACACATGTTTATTTATGGACAAGATAATATTATTTTATATAGTACTTTTATATAATTATTTGTTTTATATAATTAATCATATCCATCACAAGTTACGAGCCTGAGAACATTTGCCTTATTTAAAAAAAAGGAAAAACACCCCCTAAAAGTCATAGAATCTTAATAAAAATCATACCATCAGATTCAGCGTAACAGAGAACCCTAATGTAGAGGTTTCAATCTCCTATCTGCTAAAAAGTGGAATTTTGTATTTTTTGCCAGAAGAAAGATCACGGATGTGTGTTTATTTGTTTGCCTTTTTTTTACCAGGGGTGATCGTTTCGACCCAGAGGTCCTAGAATTTTGTGAGAGGGCTTATTTGAACATAAATTAAAAGTTCTAGTGGCTTTCTTAATCAAAAAACAAAAAAAATAAAGATAGAATTACTTTTTACAAAAAACTGCATTTTTGATGTCTTTTTATACTGTAGTCTTTTCAAAGATATTTGATTTTTTAACTAATCACATACATTAAAAAACTATCATTCGAAGAACATACCATTGCATATATTGGACTTAGTTAGCTGCTCGATTCCTTGAAAAAAAAAATCTTATTTGTCAACTGGAGGTAGAATAATTCCTGAAAATTTTGCTTCAATTGAGTCGCCACGCCATTTTTTTACGCCATTAATTTTATTTCATCTCAGTTCAAAGTTATTATTGTATCCTGGAACCAAACTTTTTTGGCTTAACCCGTAAAGTACGTATCTCTATATTGTTCTCCTATATTTCCAATGAAAAATATTCAGTTTTTTCTTTTTAGTTTTCAGTTAAGAATCGCTAAAGTTATTATGTAAACTGCAAAAATATTTATGATATCTTACGAATAATATTAATTTTTTCATTCATACTAGAAATATACCTGGAAATTTTAGAATTAGTTTAGTTTTTTGTCTCTTGGAACCATTTTTTTTTTTGGGGCTTAACCCGTAAAGTAAGAATCTCTATATTGTCGTCCTATCAATGGCTCTGCCTTTTTCTATAGCCCTATAGTAGAAAGTGTTATTTTTAATATTATAAAAAGTATTTAGATATAGGTATGTAAAATGCAGTAATTCTTTTAGAAGTTTTAACAAAAACTTTGATTTGTGATTTGTAACTACAGTAATTCCTGTAAATTTTAATAAAATAATTTTATTTCATCTCAGTTCAAAGTTATTATAGTATCCTGGAACCAAGCTTTTTTGGTTTAACCTGTAAAGTACGTATCTCTGTATTGTTGTCGTATATTTCCAAAGAAAAAAAAATCAATTTTTTTTATTTTAGTTTTCAGTTCAGAATCGCTAAAGTTATTATGTATCCGGGTTGCAGCGGTAGCTAGCAACCTAGTAAGAGACGATCACGTCCAATGTTAAGAAATATAAAAACCCATAGTTCCTAACAAAGGAGTCAGATCAAAACAAAAAGTACACCATTAGAACCGCCTTGTCCGAAACCCCTGTATAGGAAACTTTCTGTCCCTTGGCTTGAACAGAAAGGGAAATATATTGGCTTGAAAATCAAGAAAAGTGGCAGCTACTACAACATTCTTCCTAAACGGGATATTTTTTTCTTTTTTTTTTCTTTGTTTCCAGAGATAGCTTGGCACTGGAACATCGTAGAGGGTTGTTCAATAGCTCATTTTAAAGGAAATTAATTGGGTTAAAAACCTTTTGTAACTAAAATAAATTATTTCTAAAAGAGAATAAATTTTTCCACCAAAAACTGCATTTTCGATGTCTTTTCACACTGCAGTCTTTCAAACATAATCGTTTACCAGCGGTTAGATTTGAACCCACGCCTCCGAAGAGACTGGTGGCTAACACCAGTGCCTTGGACCACTCGGCCAGGTTGCCTCTCATAAATAATATATATGTGAATCCGGGTTGCAGCAGTAGCTAGCAATCTAGTAAGAGACGATCAGTCCAATGCTAAGTTACATTAAAGAATTACATCAAAGAACGAACTTTCATCCATAGTAATTGATGTATTATAAGAAATCATTATATAGATAATGCATTTTCCTTAATGATTAATATTAGACATAAATTAAAATCTTGTTTGGGGTAAAAGAGCAGTGATTAGATTTTAAACCATAATTACTTTCTGAAAAATTAGGGCCCGACCGGATTCGAACCGGTGACCTATCGATCTGCAGTCGATGGCACTACCTCTGAGCTAAGAACCCATTTTGTTAAGAGAGAATTAAAGATGTTTACATGAATATTAGATATAAATTAAATTACAGTAGAGAACAAACTTCCAGCCCATAGTAACTAAAATAAGATTATAATTAATGTTAAAGATTGATAAATGACATTTTTTTGTGAGGAGTTATAATAAAGATCCAACTCCTGCCTATACTAACTGGTATGGGTCGCTTAACTATAGTGTAGGCTTGTAAAGTTGTATTTAAAGTCAACAAATTAAAAATTCCCTACAACGGGGAATCGAACCCCGATCGCCCTCTTGACAAGCGGTTATGTTTACCATTGTACTATTGGATACTCATGATGAATATGTTACATATAAGACATGATAAAAAAATGGTTAACTTACTAAGAAAATTAAATAAGGAATCGGTCTGGTTAATTATAAATGGGGATTATGTAAGTTTAATTGATAGCATAGCTCTAGAGATGGCCAAAACCTAGTAAAGAATAAATCTTGGCACATATTGGGTTTAGTTTGATGCCTCATTTTCTGAATCCGGGTTTTAGTGGTAGCTAGACACCTAGTAAGAGACTATCACGCCCCAGAGTAGAAAATAATTATATTAAAAGACGATCATTAGGATAATTAAATTAAAAGACGATCATTGGAATAGCATACCACTGCATACATTGGACTTTGTTAGCTACTTGATTGCTTGAGGTTCGTCTCTTACTATTTCAAAGAAGAAAAAGCCGTAGGCTTTTTCCTGTTTGTAATGATATAGCATAAAACGAAACCTTAGTTGTAACTGACGTCATCCTGGTTGCTATTGGTAATTTATAATTTATAATAAAGAACGAACTCTTGCCTATACTAAATTGCATACTCAACTTAATTATAGTTAATTATATAGTAATGATATGGTTTATTGATAGCTGAATTACATTTTATAATAAAGAACGACCTCTTGCCTATACTAAATTTCATACGCCACTTAATTATAGTGTAGGTTAGCTTACCTGGTCTTACCGGCATTTCCAGTGCTGTATAATTAAATCTCAAGACAAAATATCAAAGGCAGCGCAGCGCTGCCTATGATATTAGCGATGTGGGCATAATATAATGTTTCGTTTATTAGACCAAGGCACTTCTTATAGAAATCAACTAAAAAAAACAAGTTTTTTTAACTGAAAGTAAGGAGTGACATTAAAACTTAAAACGAACAGACTTTATTCCGTATATGAATGGGGCTGTCCCCTCCTCAACGCCTCGCTCTTTACGCTAAAGTTTTTTATTCTTTTAAAAAAAAGTTTTGAGACAGAGTCAACCTTTAGCGCAAATAGCAAGGCGTACTTGGGATACCACCAGATGGCTAATTTGACAGGAAATGGTATTTCCATTTTAAAGGAAATACCATTATAATAAAGAACGAGTATTTTACCGATTATCTACTAATAACCATATGTGACGTAATAAGTGACATGACGTAATATCTAAAAC
The DNA here is from genome assembly GCA_027921565.1 of Artemia sinica. Taxonomy (NCBI): domain Eukaryota; kingdom Metazoa; phylum Arthropoda; class Branchiopoda; order Anostraca; family Artemiidae; genus Artemia; species Artemia sinica. The sequence goes on along the minus strand of CM051257.1, from coordinate 69,522,610 downwards.
CTATTGTGTACTAATAACCATATATGACTTAATGAGCGACGTGACGTAAAAATGGAAAAAAATAATTTTTATTCTATTTTCGTTTTAGTTCAGAATCGCTAAAGTTATAAACTGCAAAAATATTTATGGTGTCTGAACAATAGTTTTAATCTTTTAATTTAGACTAGAAAAATACCTGAAAATTTAAAAATTAGTTTAATTTTTTGTTAATTTAATTGATACGTGACTTAAACATTCAACTAATGGTTACATAATGGTTTCAATCAAGCAAGCTACACGCAAGTCAAAAAAACAGTACTACCAAAAAAACAGAGATAGCATCTTGAAAAGAGAAAAAAAAAAGGTATTCAACCGACCAGGCGTATCGAGATGCGAAAATTGATAGTGAAAAACAGCGTTATTATAATGATGTAGTTTATAGACATGCGAAAATTGAGACAGCCAAACAAAAGATTAAGGAACGGTATGATAATGATGAAGATTACAGAGAAGCAACAATTGAGACAGCCAAACAAAAGAGCAAGGAACGGTATGATAACGACATAGATTACCGAAACAAACACAAGAAAAAATTTGCTACCAGAATAATGGGTAGATACTAGGGTGACAAAAGCTATAATGAAAAAAATAAATTCTCTGCGAGGTTGTACCGAAGAACGCATAAGGACAAAGGGAAAAATTACATTCAGAAATACAAGAAGATGGCAAAAATGCAGGCTGATCTTTGTAAATTGAGAAACATTACAATAAGGACCAAAGTCTATCTAATAGTAACTGAAGCAACATAACATTAAAAAATGATGATTGGAATAAAAAACCATTGCATACATTGGACTTAGTTAGTATATTAAAAGACGATCATTGGAATAGCAAACCATAGCATACATTGGACTTTGTTAGCTACTTGATTGTTTGAGGTTCGTCTCTTACTATTTCAAAGAAGAAAAAGCCTTTAAGAAAAAGTACGCCCCATCAGATGTAATTAGGCACTCAAAAGTACCGAACCTTGTTTTACAAACATAAATAGGGATAATCATTGATGCCATAATCATAGTTTGTAGCCAGGTCGTCTCTTACTATTCCAAAGAAGAAAAAGCCGTAGGCTTTTTCCTGTTTGTAATCATATAGTAAAGAATGATAAGATGCCTATGGTTTAATAAACGGTTATATAAAGTTACATTAAAAGACGATCACTTATTACATAAAGGCTCGATCATCGAATTTAAGCTGAAAATAAGTAAAGGACAATTATGCCTCCATATATTCACAGTGATGTATAAGATTTCCCATTACATCTGTAAACTGTTCCACAGTTGCCGGTCCATACCTTGGAAACTTTTCACTAAACATGCAACATTTCTTTTGGATATTACTATGAAGTTTTGCGAAAGCATCTCTAGCTGACTTTTCAACAATTTACATTAAGGAACGAACTGTAGCCCATAGTAACTGAAGTAATAAAATGAATCATTATATTCATTATTATTTTAATTATATTCCTTAAGAAATCATCATAATCCGGGTTGCAGCGGTAGCTAGCAACCTAGTAAGAGACGATCACGTCCAATGTTAAGAAATGTAAAACCCATAGTTCCTAAAAAAGGTATATTAAGGAACGAACTGTTCCTATAGTGACTAAAGGAACCGAACTGGCCCATAGTGACTAAAGTAGTGAAAATCACTATATAGATGATTCTTTTAAATGATGAAGATTACATTAAAAGACGATCATTGGAATAACATACCACTGTATACATTGGACTAAGTTAGCTACTTGATTGCTTGAGGTTTTTTATATTAAAGGACGATCACTAGAAGATCAAACCATTGCATATATTAGACTTAAATAGCTGCCTGAGTCTTTGAGGTTCGTCTCTTACTATTCCAAATAAGAAAAAGCCGTAGGTTTTTTCCTGTTTGTAATATTACAATAAAGATTACATTAAAAGACGATCATTGGAATAACATCCGGGTTGCAGCGGTAGATAGCAACCTAGTAAGAGACGATCACGTCCAATGTTAAGAAATATAAAAACCCATAGCTCCTAAAAAAGGAATCAGATCAAAACAAAAAGTACACCATTAGAACCGCCTTATCCGAAACCCCTGTATAGTAAACTTTCTGTCCCTTGGCTTGAACAGCAAGGGAAATATATTGGCTTGAAAATCAAGAAAAGTTGCAGCTACTGCAACATTCTGCCTAAACGGGATATTTTTTTTCTTTTGTATCCATAGATAGCTTGGCACTGGAACATCGTCGAGAGTTGTTCAATAGCTAATTTTAAAGGAAATTAATTGGGTTAAAAATCATTAGTAACTAAAATAAATTATTCCTAAAAGAGAATAAATTTTTCCACCAAAAACTGCATTTTTGATGTCTTTTCATGCTGCAGTCTTTTCAAAGATATTTGATTTTTGTACATAAATCATAATTGTATACCAGCGGTAAAATTTGGACCCACGCCTCCGAAGAGACTGGTGGCTAACACCAGCGCCTTGGACCACAAGGCCAGGCTGCCTCTCATAACTATATATGTGAATCCGGGTTGCAGCAGTAGCTAGCAACCTAGTAAGAGACGATCAGTCCAATGCTAAGAAATATAAAAACCCAGAACTCCTAAACATAGACTCAGATCAAAACAAAAGTACATCATTAGAACCACCTTGTCTGAAACCCTACTAGATAATTATTTATAATAAAGAACGACCTCTTGCCTGTACTAAAATAAAAATCCATTGCATACATTTGATTTAGTTAGCTACTTGATTGGTTGTTATTACATTAAGGGACGATCATTGCAATAACAAACCATTGCAGACTTTTGACTTAGTTAGCTACTTGATTGTTTGAGGTTCGTCTCTTACTATTTCAAAGAAGAATCCGGGTTGCATTACAATAAAGAACGACACCTAGCCCATGTTAACTGAAACATAAATTGGGATTGTGTAATTTCCATCAGTATCATGGCTGTAGAGATGGCTGAAACCTAGTAAAGAACAAACCATTACAGTAAAGAACTTTTCATGTTAAAGATTGATCAATGATGCCATAATCATAGTTTGTAGCCAGGTCGTCTCTTACAATTCCAATTAAGAAAAAGTCATAGGGCTTTTCCTGTTTGTAATTTCACATCAAACATCCGGGTTGCAGCGGTAGCTAGCAACCTAGTAAGAGACGATCACGTCCAATGTTAAGATCCGGGTTGCAGCGGTATTTATAAACAAGAACAACAACAACATTTTTCATTTATTGAGAAAAACACTTTTTTTACAGCAAGAATAGCACACACACTATTTGTACAACAAGAATAGTACACATACTCTTTTATACAACTTAAAATAGCAATAGCACTATTTGTACAACAACATTTTTCACAGAAAAAAAACAACTTACAACACGAAAAAGAATAGCACAGTTGAACGCTGTGAATTTAAAGGATATCTCCCCCCCCGGGAGTCAAGGTCCGAAGGCCGGCCACGGGCGGGACCCCCTACCCCCCGGGGTTTACGGGCCGAAGGCCGGCCGAGGGCGGGACCCCCCCCCCCGGAAAATCCCGTGGAAAGTCTGTATACAATAGTCGCTGCTGTAGCAGGTTAGGTTAGGCTTGAGCATTCAAGTTAATTTATCAGGTTAGGTTAATTTATCCAGACCAAGTTGGTTGCGATAGTCTACACATTCAACCCGGTCAGAAATTCGATAGTGGCCGTGGGGAGTACTTTTACAACATTCTCGAGCACAAATACCTTTTCAGATATACCTGACATGGCATTCTTTTCAACTCTAACAGTATAATTTTTATACTGCAGAGAGCGAATTGCTAGCACCGTTGCTCTTGGCACTAGACAACTATCTACACAGGTTCTGTAGACACTCATGTTGAAATTATTTTTTACAAAATGTGTAGGCACCCCTTTACACGCTTGCTTTACATCTTTGTCGTGGGCTTCTACACAATAAACTTTAGGACCTGGGAACACCCCATTGGATATTAAATAACTCCCCGTCTCTGATTTTAGCATTAGTAGCTGATTGGGAGCTTGACGTTTCACCAACTCGGGGTAGATGGATGCATTCCAGTTAGTGAAATCCATCCGCGAGCTGATGTGCACCCGTTTTTCTAAATCATTTAATAAATCCCCGGTTTTTACTTTTAATAGCAGAGAATCTGTATCCCCATAATAAACTTGAACCTCCCCCTCCTTTGGCCATTGTACTTTGCACACATTGTAAAAAAAAGGACAACATGAGCTTTTTGGAAATTTCCAGTACTGAACTACCTCCCGCTATATTCTTATTCAGTACAACCTTTCTTTTTTTCCTTTGTAGAAGAACCATGTTCGGCTCTATGCTCGTGAACGATGTAAAATTGGGGTTGGCTATCATTCGCGCACATTCTTGGGGGCAGGTTACGACGTAACAACGGGATCTGTTCCGTACGCTTTCACACATTTTGCCAAACGCTGAATTTAAAATGAGCTTGTGCATTTCCTTTTCATCTTTACTTTTAGCCTGAGACCGTTTAACGACAAAGGGTTCGATAAACATCTTCAAATGAGGTTTCTGACTGAATTGCAGGGCCCTTTGTATTTTTGTGATCTTGAAACCATTGTTCACCATCCATCGCAAAAGCACATGGTGAACAACGATATTCTGTTTAGGGTCTAGGTCTGCAATCAGTTTCTGCTTGGAGGGGGTCCAGTGCATGCCCATATCATAAGCCAAAGATCGATTGTATGGGCTCAGCGATTCCTTGGTCACTGGTCGATTGACACAAGGAAATACAAAATCCTTGACAGAATCATGAAGTTCCAATGGTATTTGCCCGTCAATTTCAAAGAACCATCCTTGTGGCCCATTGTCCTCGACGATGTGAATTTCGGGGATCTCATAAGGATTCTCAAGCCATTTATAGTTTCGACACGGAAAACATTAGTGAGACATTGCCGAGGGGTATAATGAGTTCATGTCAAGGAAAACTACATTTGACTTTACAGCAGTGTCTTGTCCACTTGGATCTGTTGTTAAAACGCGATCCCCATGAAAAACACATCACCCCCCTCATCGATCTTTCTACAAAAAGGTGTTGATCTATATCAGCGATCAACTCTATTTTCTCCCTACTAATTTTTAGAATCAAGTCCATCACCAAATGTGGTGTGGAAAAATAATAACCTATATCTAATCCAAACTCTGAATAAATTTGGTCTGTGTTCTTACAGACAATATCTAAAAGAGTTAAAACGTCACTGTCCAAGTACAGTCTACAGTAATCCCACCCATCTTTACAATTACCCTTATCCCAAACCCTCTCGGCAAATTGATATTCCTCGGCAGTGCATTCACTATTGGTGAATGAATTATAGAAAGCTTCAATTGGAGGTAGTTTCTCCTAACTTAACCGAGCGCCAGAACAGTAATGGTTGTATGCATATATGCCCTTACAGGTCAGTAGGTCATACATTTCACTGTCTGGAAAGTACTGTTTAAGCAGAGGAAAACTATCAAAATTGTCGTGTTTCTGCACTTGAATCAATTGACTCAATGGCTTGGGGAAAAAACTAAATGAATCTAAAAACCGGATTTTATTCCAGCACGTATGCCAATTGTTCACTACCTGCCATTTCATCTCAAGAAGCAGCAACTTCTCTGCTGATTTGGGGATAATATTGTAGGAAAGTGAATTGTTTACCCATGGACTATCTACTCCCCCTCCCTCCCTGTGCATACGTGCCAAAGCTGGTAAAATAAATTTTGAATCATAATTTGAAGTGTGAATGAAAACCGGTATAAGAAACTGCTGGCTTACATTCATATTGCACGATTGATGTGCTACACCACGAAAATTACTACCCCCTGATGATATTTCCTGCCACAAGTTATTATGGTCCCTGACTTTCCCTTCCCCCCTCTTTTCCCCCTAGTCCCTTTCCCCTTAGTCCCCTCTTCAAATTCCCCTTATATACCCAGCATATTTTTTTTATTTTCAATCACTAGACGATCCTCTGCAGACAACAACATTGGGTAGTGGGTATTTCTCAAACGAGAAATAGCTCCATTTGCAGTGACAATTAATTTGACCAATGCCTTGATCATCCACTCATTCTCATCCAACGTCTCGACTATTTCTAACAACTGCATTGTGTTAGAGTTGTCTCTTTGCGCGTGGACATAGGAAAACGCAAAAGCTTGATGTTCTTTGATTCGATTCGGAAATCGATGATCGTTCACATCCACTAACCTAGCTTCACAATCCAAATAGATTTTATTGCTTTGAAGGAGGATATTTTGGAAACTTTTAAAACGTAAAATGACCCTGTCACCCGAAACTGTTTCCACTGATTGGTAGCCATGCCGCCTACATTGCTTCATGTGATTCTGTAGTTTTAAATCACTACGAAATTGGGAAAGGCATGTTGGACAGTAGAAACGAACACCCCCACCCCTTTTTACCCTCCCCCAAAACTCTACTGATATCTGTAATTGGGTTAAAATGGCCAATTGCATTGGGTTCAATAGGTGGTGTGTACAAAAACCAAACCCAGTGCTTCACCAATTCAATTGACGGGCCCCTTACTGGGAACAACACCTCCTTTTATTAGAACGTGCCCCATCCTCAAATTCAGTTTCATACTGGATCACAGCAACGCCAATATTTAAATGGGCATTGGCCCGTTCAAAAATATCAATGGATCTTAGCGTTACTGGGAATTTTCCATCAAAACAAGTGAAATCTAAAGAGGGAAAATCGGATCCCACTTACCCGTGTACAGCCCAGTATTCTAAATTTTTCTTTGTAGCATCATCTTTCAAAGGTCAGAAAGCTGACATGAGGAAAGCGTACATGAAACATTTTTGACCTGTTTCAAAACAGATTCGTTGAACACCCTTGCAACCCTCTAAATCTGGATTATATTTTAAAACTATAGCCCTCGTCCCACTCCCCCCTCTTAAAATAAAATCTTTTTTAAATTTCCAAATATTAACGCTTAAATTTTCAATAAATAAAACCACAGACCCACTCCCATTCTCATGATAATTTTCGAGATGCGTAATAATGTGGTCTACCCATTGCATAAAAACTGTTTCATAATTTTCCAAATGGGGATAGACCACTAGCATCTTGGTGTGCACATAATGGTCATATACCTCACTTTTACCCTCAAGTAAATAAAATATTTTTAAAACAATAGAAACCTTAATAGAGTCCCTACCCCCACAACTGAATCTGGTTTTCTAACAGTGCACGAATTTTATCTATATATACATGAACAATATCTATAGGGTCAGATATAAAATTACCTCCTATAAGTGTATTAAATGGATCCCCAAAGGTTTCGGTATAGACGACTATTGTATTTAATATTGAATTTGTTTGATGAAAATCTGGAAGTGTTGTAAATTGCGTATTGTTACCCTCCCTCTCTTGTATATCAAAGATAATTTCTTAAACCACATTGGCCTGACATCACATAAAGAAAGAAAAACGAGCAAAAATGGGGTTTTTATAGGCCAAATGAAGATACTGAAAAAACAAAGCGAATATTTCGAGAGGACAAACGCCTCTCTTCTTCAGCGCGAAACGAAACGATACCTTCGTAAACGATCGATCATTTGTTGTTTTGTTGTTTTTTTTTTGGGAGGGAGGGGGTGTTAAAAAAAACAAAATGCATCAAAATTTGTTCGTTTGCATTTTTGTAGCCATTTTACAAGTAGAATTGAACCTTTGGACGAGGTGGCAGGGGCTGAAATCTGGTAACACTTTTTATTCTGGATGCTTTGTACTGGATGTTTTCCTTGAGGGGTATTACAAAAAAACTTTACAGAACGCATCAAAATTTGTTCATTTGCATTTTTGTAGCCTTTTCACGAGTAGAATTTAACCTTTGGGTGATGGTGGGGGGGGGGGGGGTAGCTGCGGTGAGTTGTTAGCAGTAGTAGTAGTACTTTTGCTTTAAAATCGTTTAAAATGTACATATTGCTTTGATTAAAGCAGGAATGACACTCGCGATATAATTGGGTTGCAAGGGAATGACTTACGATCCATATATATTTTTGTTCGTTTTGAGTTCAGCTGAATATCAATTTTATTTTTGGTAAATTATTAAGTTCATTATTGACTTCATTTTTTATTAAGTCTAATATCTATTTCTTTTAGCTTTAATATCTGTTTTACAACACATGTTTTATTAAACCATAATTGGGGTACAAGGGGGAAGACTTCCAAGTTCATATATTTAGTAATTTAGGTTCGTTTTTGGCTTGAGTTGAATATCAGTTTTATTTTTGGTATATTATAAGTTCATTATTGGTGACATATTTTAATAAGTGTAATATGTGTTTCTTTTAACTTCTAGTTCACTGTTCATTATAATTTCTGGTATTTTTTTTTCCTTTGCTCAAAACATAGCTTCGCCCTGTACTTTTGTTAAAATTTTTTGTTTATTTAATCTCCTTTCGTTTTTAATTCATTTCTGTAGAAATGAAAAATAAAAAAGAAAGAAGAAGAGCTAGAAATATCTTGAACATAACGCTTGAGTATCTTTTGACTTTATTCGAAGATCCCAATTGAATGAGCAATTAATATTGACCTTTCACTAAGGGCCCAAATAAAAACAATAAATAAAAATAGATCTGAATCAATGCAAAAAGCAGATTTCTGAATGTATACTTTTTTTAATTGCCTTGTACTCTAAGAGTAAACGAATAAAATCTTTTAGCATTTTATTTAGGTCTATATTTTAGGACGCTTTTACCCCAGGAAGTACTTAAACATTCCTCTTGTCACTGTATTGTCACAGTTGTCAAATAGATTACAAATTAAATTCAAAATTAATTCCTCATCAGTCCACGTAGCGCTACATTGTCTTTGAATGGTCGCTACAAGTAAAATGGTGGTTGTCAAAGCCTTATTGTCTTGTATTAAAGACATAGCTACTGGTTTTTTCAACTATACTGGACAAAATGGCTATCTCAAAATTTTGATTGGATATGTTTGGGGAATTAAGGGGCGTGGGAGGGGGCTGGTTGCCCTCCCATTAATATTCTAAGATATTGCTGATGCGCCCTTTTTACAATCTGTTTGCACATTCTATTTTCTGGTTTAGTTCAACTTTCCGGTGAACATTTCCTTAAATTCTCACCTCAATATCCCCAGCCTTGGTAATATTTTTATATTAAGGAGCGATCTTTACCCCTTAGTAATTGCTTTATCAGAGTTTCATCCGGGTTTTACATTAAGCTACAATAATTATAAAATTCTGCTTAAACGGCATCTTCTTTTTCTTTTTAACATAAAGGATTGATAAAGCTCATCAAACAGTTCGTTAAGAGCGACTCATCTCAATAGTAGCCGAAACTTTAAAAAATGGAATTTTAATATCAATAGATACATCAAAAGAATTGGATTTTTATGCTGATTATAAATTTATAAGTTTCATCAAGTTTACTCATATTCATCAAAAGCTATCCATCATATCCACCAAAAGCCTGAGAAAAGTTGCCTTATTTTCAAAAAAAGGGAAAAACATCCCCTAAAAGTCTTAGAATCTTAATGAAAATCTCACCATCAGATTCAGCGTATCAAAAAACCTTACTGTAGAGGTTTCAACCTCATATATGCAAAAATGTGGAATTGTGTATTTTTTGCCAGAAGAAAGATCACGGATATGTGTTTATTTGTTTGCTTTTTTACCAGGGGTGATCACTTACTACTCTTTTTTTAGGAATTACGGGTTTTTATATTTCTTAACATGGGACGTGATCGTCTCTTACTAGGTTGCTAGGTACGGCTGCAACCCTGATTATAAATTTGAAATTAGCATAAAAGCTCGATTCTTTTGACGTTTCTATTGGTATCAAAATTCTTTTTTTTAGAGTTTTGGTTACTATTGAGACGGGTCGCTCTTACTATACAGTTCGTTACCACGATCTTTTTGACTTAACTAACTTATACTATAGTTCAGTGGCCTATAAAATTTAGTTTAGGCAAGAGGTTGTTCTTTATTATAAAAACCTAACAAAAAATAAAACTAATTTTAAAATTTTCAGGTATTTTTCTAGTTTAAATTAAAAGATTAAAATTGATGCTCAGATACCAAAAATATTTTTGCAGTTTATAATTTTAGTGATCGTGAATTGAAAACTAAAATAAAATAAAAACTGAATATTTCAATTTTTACGTAACGTCACTCATTACATCATATATGGTTATTAGTACACAATCGGTGTTAGATATTACGTCACGTTACTTATTACTTCATATATGGTTGTGATTGCTTAAAAAATCAAATATCTTTGGAAAGACTGTAGTATGAAAAGGCATCAAAAATGCAGTTTTTTTTATAAAAAGTGATTCTATCTTTAATTTTTTGTGATTTGATTAAGAAAGGCATTAGAACTTCTAATTTATGTTCAAATAAGCCCTCTCGCAAAATTCTAGGACTTCTGGGTCGCTACGATCACCCCTGGTAAAAAGAAAAATGCAAACAAATTAACACGTATCCGTGATCTTTCTTCTAGCAAAAATTACAAAATTCCACATTTTTTCAGATAAGAGCTTGAAACCTCTAAAGTAAGGTTCTCTGATACGCTAAATCTGATGGTCTGATTTTCATTAAGATTCTATAATTTTTACGGGGTGTTTTCCCTTTTCCTGAAAATCAGATTCTATCATTTTTACGGGGTGTTTTTCCCTTTTTCTGAAAATCTGGTAAATTTTCTCAGGCTCGTAACTTTGATGGGTAAAAGTAAACATGATGAAACTTATGTATTTAAAACCAGCATTAAAATCCAATTCTTTTGATGTATCTATTGATATTAAAATTCTGTTTTTTATGGTTTCGGTTACTATTGAGACGTGTCGCTCTTACTATACAGTTCGTTACCTCGAACTGTTTGATGTGGAAAAGAAAAGAAAAAAGATGCTCTCTATGCAGAATATCTTGGCTGCAGCCAGGAGATTCTGCTTAAAATATGATAATTTTCAAGAAAATGATGGTTTTTTCTTCTTTGAAAGAGTAAGAGACGAACCTCAAACAATCAAGTAGCTAACTAAGTCCAATGTATGCAATGGTTTGTTATTCCAATGATCGTCTTTTGATGTAATTTATTTAAAATCAAATGTAACATCGTATGACGTCATATACACCACAGACCTCTTTCTTTTCCCTGTAGCATCAGTTACTATGTGATTGACTTCGGCCCTTACTGTAAAAAGGGAGAAAGATGTCGGAAGATAATTCTTTGAAGTACTTTAGATATAAAGTACTGAGATATAAAGTAAGGAAATAGGACGATAATTACCTATCTCAGACGGTTCGCCCTTTTTGTGAATGCGGAGAAAAAAACGAAATAAAAGATGCTCTCGATGCAGAATATCCTGGTTGCAGCCACTTTTCTTGATTTTCAAGTCAATATATTCCCTTGCTTTTCAAGCCAAGGGACAGTAAGTTTCCTATTTACGGTTTTTCTGACAAGGCGATTCTAATAGCGTACTTTTTGTTTTGATCTGACTCTATTTATAGAAGTTATGGGTTATTATATTCTGAGTATTGGACGTGATCGTCTCTTACTGGGTTGCTAGCTGCCGCTGCAACCCGGATTGTACTACTACTGTTAATTAATATTTTAGTCGCTATGGCTAGTGTTTGTACTTTATAGTTAAACCCCCCAAACATTACTGTATTTTACATAATAATGGATAATTATATAAAATGAAACTGTAGTGACAAACACCATTTATGATGAACTATATCGGTCCTTTATATAAACTCTTACTATACAGTTTGTTACCACGAACTGTTTGATTACTCACCTATACTATAGTTAAGTGGCCTATGAAATTTAGTATAGGCAAAAGGTCGTTCTTTATTATAAAAACCTAACAAAAAAATAAAACTAATTTTAAAATTTTCAGGTATTTTTCTAGTTTAAATTAAAAGATTAAAATTATTGCTCAGATGCCAGAAATATTTCTGCAGTTTATAACTTTAGAGATATAACTTTAGTTTAGAGTTTTACTAACTTTTGATAGATATGAGTAAACTTGATGAAACATATATTTCAAATCAGCATAAAAATCCGATTCTTTTGATGCATCTGTTGATATTAAAATTCCGTTTTTAGAGTTTCGGTTACTATTGGGACAAATCGCTCTTACTGTATAGTTTGTTACCGCGAACTGTTTGATTTTAAATAAAATAATTGTAGGCTATATTCAAACCAGGAAAATACCTGGAAATTTTTAAATTAGTTTGGTTTTTCTATTGCTTCAAGTGACTTGTTACGTAGTTTTGTGGGGTAAAAATATAGAAATAATATTTCTTCTGAAAAAATACGAATCAATAGCGAAACTCTCAAAGATGTTGAAAATACTGTTGAAATTGGAGGAATTGAAGAAAAAGACCAAATAAATGGAGAGGACAATAGAAAAAGAAAATATGAAAACAGACTAGAAAGAAAATTTAGAAGCAGGTCTCCTATTCAAAGTGTTAGGAGGATTTATTACAGAAAACCGTCTCCCATACATCATAAAAATCAGAACCAAGCGGAAAAGGAAAACATGTCCATTGCTCCAGAAACTTCAGATATGAAAATAAGTCCGTAAATGAAGGAATTAAATACTACGATGAGAACTACCACGAAGAAAATGTATATAGCTATAATAGTTATCGAGGTGAACCCAGCGAGAAAAAAACGTTATGATTTGCGCGAAGTTATAATTGATGGTGCAAATGTTGGTTTCAGATATACAATGGTCGGGAATAGGAAAATGCTTGATACAGTTCGATCAGTTTATAAGTATTTTAGAGATCGAGGTCATACAGTGTCTGTTGTTTTCAAAGATATATCAATGAACTATCTTAAAAAATATCCTAAAATGCTGTAAATTTTTAATACAAAATCAGTTGTTTTTACACCTCACGACAATTTTTTAAGTGATGATAGATTCATCATCCAGTTAATTTCCCAAAGCAAGGAGTCATCATAACTGGCGACTTTTATAGGGACCATTATTCTTATTCAATAAGAAATCGATTTTTTTTACACGAACTTATATTCGGCGATATATCACTTGTGAAAAGCTTTAAAATAAAGCATTATTCTATTCTATTCAAATCGTTATACTAACTGGGCAAAAACTATAAAAAATAGATGATTGATACCTACGTTTTCCAAGGACACAGTTCTATTTGATCCCCATCCGCTTGGACTCAAAGGGCCATCACTTTCTGAGGTCTTAAAATTTTAGCAAAACAAAGATCAACATAGTGAAAGCAAGTCAGTGAAGGCTAGTCTGCCTTAACAAAAGACGACCCGACTCTCAACTGAAACTGTAAAAAACGGAATTTTTATACCAATAGATACATCAAAAGAATCCGATTTTTATGCCGATGAAAAATGACGAGCCTGAAAAAGTTTGCCTTATTTCCAAAAATAGGGGAAAAAATCCCTTAGTCATATAATCTTAATGAAAATCACACCATAAGATTCAGCGTATTAGGAACTTACTGTAGAGGTTTTAAGCTCCTATCTGCAAAAATGTGGAATCTGGTAGTTTTTTTTTTGTTTGAAGAAAGATCAAGGATGCGTGTTTGCTTGTTGTTGTTTTTTGTTTTATTTTTTTCTCTTTCCCATGGGTGATCATATTGAATCAGTTGTACTAAAATGTCGGGAGAGGGCTCATTCGGACGAAAATTAAAAGCTCTTGTGTCTTTTTAAATAATTAATTAAATTTAGCAATTTAGCAATTGCACTAACATTTGGTTTCGATGCATTTTGGTTAACAATGGCATTTTAGATGGCATTTGTTTACGAACATAACCATTGTCTTCAGAGGTATTCTATAGTGTCTAGTGGTTATGATAGATGATTGTCACTTAGTTGGCCCGAGTTCGATTCCCGGTATGGGAAAATTTTATCTATGTTGATTTCTTGAGGAAAATTCATCATCTATATAATGATTCCTTGTAATACTTCAGTTACTATAAGCTAACGTTCGTTCTTTAATGCATTTAATAAAACTATGACCATACGGATATTTTATATAATCACTTACTATGGGCTATAGTTAATTAGTGTGTTTTCATACAATATTCTGTGACTTTTAGGAGCTGTTTTCCTCTTTTACGAAAATAAGGCAAATTTTCTCAGGCTTGTAACTTTTGGAAGGTAAAACTAAACTTGGTGAAGTTTATATATTTGAAGTTGGCATAAAAATAAAATTCTTTTGATGTTTCTATTTGTATCAAAATGACGTTTTTTAGAGTTTCGGTTACTATTGAGACGAGTCGCTCTTACTATACAATAAAATCAGCATAAAAATTTGATTCTTTTGATATATCTATTGATATCAAAATTTCGTTTTTTAGAGTTTCGGTCTCTATTGAAACGAGTCGCTCTTACTGTACAATTAGTTACCATGAACTGTTTGATAAGGGTTTCGGACAACGTGGTTCTAATAGTGTACATTGTTTATTTTTATCTGACTCGTCTCTTAGGAATTATGGGCTATTTTGTAGTTTACTAAGGCGCTTGATCGTCTCTTACTAGGTTGCAAGGTACCGCTGCGACCCTGATGACGTCTTAATAGTGGGTCACAACTATAAATGGCATTATAGTAAAACTTTATGATGACTTCAGTTGCAACAGGGGTTCTTTCCATGCTATATGATTACAAACAGGAAAAAGCCTACGGCTTTTTCTTCTTTGAAATAGTAAGAGACGAACCTCAAACAATCAAGTATCTAATTAAGTCCAATGTATGCAATGGTTTGTTCTCAAATGATTGTCTTTTAATGTAAACAATATGAAAAGACAAGTGATAAAAGTGATAAAAATGCAGTTTTTTTGTAAAAAATGATTTTTTTTTTTGAAAAAGGCACTAGAACTTTTAATTTCCGTTTGAGAGAGCCCTCTTGCAACATTCTAGAACCACTGGGTCGATACAATCACCCCTGGTAAAAAAAAGGCAAATAAACACGCATCCGTGATCTTTCTTCTGACAAAAAATACCAAATTCCACGTTTTTGTAGATAGGAGCTTGAAACCTTTACAGTAAGGTACTCTGATACGCTGAATCTGATGGTGTGATTTTCATTAAGATTCTATGACTTTTAGGGGTTTGTTTTTCCGATTTCGAAAATAGGGCAAATTTTATCAGGCTCATAAGTTTTGATGGGTAACTAAACTTGATGAAACTTACATATTTAAAATCAGCATAAAAATCCGATTCTTTTGATGTATCTATTGGTATTAAAATTCCGACAGAGTTTCGGTTACTATTGAGCCGAGTCGCTCTTACTACACAGTTTGTTACCACGAACTGTTTGAAAAAGATTAAAATTATTGCTCAGATACCGGAAATATGTTTGCAGTTTATAACTTTAGCGATTGTGAACTGAAAACTAAAATAAAACAAAAATTGATTTTCTCAATTTTTACGTAACGTCACTCATTACACCATATATGGTTATTAGTACTCAATCGGTGTTAGATATTATGTCACGTAACTTATTACTACATATCTGGTTGTGATTGCTTAAATATCAAATATCTTTGAAAAGACTGCAGTATCAAAAGACATCAAAAATGCAGTTTTTTTTAAGTGGTTCTATCTTTAATTTTTTTTTGATTTTTGATTAAGAAAGGCACTAGACCTTTAATTTCTGTTCAAATAAGCACTGTTGCAAAATTCTGGGACCTCTGGGTCGATACGATCACCCCTGGTAAAAAAGGCAAACAAATAAACACGCATCCGTGATCTTTCTTCTGGCAAAAAATACAAAATTCCACATTTTTGCAGATAGGAGCTTGAAACCTTTAGAGTAAGGTTCTCAGATGCGCTGAATCTGACGGTGTAATTTTCATTAAGATTCTATGATTTTTAGGGGGTGTTTACCCCTTTTTTGAAAATAAGGCAAATTTTCTGATGCTCTTAACTTTTGATGGATATGAGTAAACTTGATGAAACTTTTGTATTTAAAATCAGCATAAAAATTCAATTCTTTTGATGTATCTATTGGTATTAAAAATCCGACAGAGTTTCGGTTACTATTGAGACGAGTCGCTCTTACTATACAGTTCGTTACCACGAACTGTTCGAATTTAACTCTATTATGTTTCTTTAAAATCAGCCACCGAAGAACTCTCAACGATGTTTCATTTCCAAGATATCTGTGGAAAAGAAAAAGATAAAAAAAGATGCCATTTCGGCAGAATGCTGTAGTAGCTGCAACTTTTCTTGATTTTACCTTTTGTTTTTACTTGATGTACTTTTTGTTTTGATCTTACTCTTTTTTTAGGAGTTCTGGGTTTTTATATTTCTTAAAATGGGACGTGATCGTCTCTTACTAGGTGGCTAGCTACCGCTGCAACCCGGATTATATATTTAAAATTAGCATAAAAGTTAAATAGATTCTTTTGACGTTTCTATTGGTATCGAAATTCCGTTTTTAGAGTTTCGATTAGTATTGAGCCGTGTTGCTCTTACTGTACAGTTCGTTACCACGAACTGTTTGACTCTTTTAAAAACTGTTTTGTTTTTAATCACAAAAGGCACTAAATTTAGCAATTTCCTTTAAAATGAGCCATTGAACAACTCTTTATGAGGTACCAATGTCCCGCTAGCTGCGGAGAAAAAAACAGAAGAAAAAGATGCCCTTGGTGCAGAATATTCTGGTTGCAGGAACTTCTTTGATTTTAAATCCAATATATTTCCCTTGTTGCTCAAGCCAAGGAACGGTAAGTTTCCTATATAGGGGTTTCGGACAAGGCGATTCTAATAGTATACCTCTTGTTTTGATCTGACTCTATTCTTAGGAGTTATTGGTTATTATATTTCTTAGTATTAGACGTGATCGTCTCTTACTAGGTTGCTAGCTACTGCTGTAACCCGGACTAGATTACATCTTCAGCTGCAACCATGATACTATAACCACTCCACGCACCCATACACCCCTTTCAGTTAGTATACGTTAGAGTTCATTCTTTATTGTAGTAACTGAAATTCTAACAAACGGAATTTTGATACCGATAGATACATAAAAAAATGATTTTTATGCTGATTTTAAATATATAAGTCTTATCAAGTTGAATTTTACCCATAAAAAGTTACGAGCCTGAGAAAATTTGCCTTTTTTTCGAATAAAGGGGAAAACACCACCTAAAAGTCATAGTATTTAAATGAAAATCACATCATCAGATTCAGCGTATCAGAGAATCTTACTGTAGAGTTTTCAAGCTCCTATCTTAAAAAATGTGGAAGTCGTGTTATTTTTTGCCAGAAGAAAGATCACGAATGCGTTTTTCTTTGTTTTTTTTAAGGGTTATCGTATTGACCCATTGGTCCTAGAAGTTCGCGAAAGGGCTCATTCTAACTGAAATTAAAAGTTCTAGTGCCCTTTTAATTAAAAAACTAAAAAATTTAAAAATAGAATCACTTTATACATAAAGCTGCATTTTTGATGTCTTTTCCTACTGCATCTTTTCAAAGATATTTGATTTGTGAAGCAAGTCTGATTTCTAACACCTTTTGTCTGCTAATAACCATATATGACGTGGCGTAATATCTAACACCGATTGTGTACTAATAACCATATATGACGTAATGAGTGACGTGACGTAAAAATTGAAAAAATATATTTTATTTTAGTTTTCAGTTCAGAATCACTAAAGTTATAAATTGCAAAAATATTTATGGTATCTGAGCAATAATTTTAATCTTTTAATTTAAATTAGAAAAATACCTTAAAAATTTTAAATTAGTTTTATTTTTTGCTAGGTTTTTCGTACTCGATACGTGACTTAAACACGAACTGTATGATAATATTTATTTCCATAAGATAATTATTAAAGAAACTTAAGGAGAAGGAAAGATATGAAATCCGGGTTGAAGCGGTAGCTAACCCATAACTCCTAAAAAAAAGACAGATCAAAAGAAATAGTGTACCATTAGAATCGCCTTGTCCAAAACCCCTATATAGGAAACTTTCTGTCCCTGGGCTTGAACAGGAAGGGAAATATGTTTGCTTGAAAATCAAGAAAAGTGGCAGCTACTACAGCATTCTGCCTAAACGGCATCTTTTTTTCTCAGATAGTTTGGCAATAGAGCATATTAGAAAGTTGTTCAATGGCTCATTTAAAGGAAATTAATGGGGTTAAAAACCTTTTGTAATTAAAACAAATTATTTTTAAAATAGATTAAGTTTTTCTACGAAAAACTTCATATTTCATGTTAAAGATTTATCAATGACGTCATAATCGTAGGTTGTAGCCAGGTCGTCTCTTACTACTCCAATTAAGAAAAAGCCATAGGATTTTTCCTGTTTGTAATTACATATCAAACAAAGAATATCTATATTAGAAAACAACTATCTTAAGTTCATCACATTTTTTGTCTTTCTGTTAATTAATACTATTTAAAAATTGACTCCTCGAAATCCGGCATGGCGCAGTGGATATCGTATTGGTATTACACATTTGTCAAGTGAAAGTCTGAACAAAACTTCTTTGTATAACTACTTGACTAACACTATTTATGAAGAACTATATCGACCCTTTATGTAAACTAGCTGAGGAGAAAAAAAGGAAAGAAAAAAACATGCCTTGTGTGGTGAATATCGTGGTTTCAGCCACTTTTCTTGATTTTCAAGGCAATATATTTTCCCTGCTGTTCATGCCAAGTGATGGTAAGTTTTCTATATAGAGGTTTGGGACAAGTCGGTTCTAATACTTTACTTCTTGTTTTGATCTGACTCTATTTTTTAGGAGTTATGGGTTACTTTAGTTTTTACTATAGGATGTGGTCGTCTCTTACTAGGTTGCTAGATACCGCTGCAACCCAAATTATTATGAACTATATTAATCCTTTATGTAATATAACATAACATAAACCTCATTAGTTAGATATTTTAATATATCCTACATGGTCTAGTGGTTGGGATAGCAGGCTCTCACTGAGTTGGCTCGAGTTCTAATTCTGGTATGCGAAATTTTTACTTATGATGATTGCTTAAGGAATATAATTAAAACAGTCAAATATATAGTAATTCATTTTATTACTTCAGTTACTATGGGCTACGGTTCATTCCTTGTGTAAAATAAAAAAAAATAAGTTTTTTAAACTGAAAGTAAGGAGCGACATTAAAACTTAAAACGAACAGAAATTATTCCGTATAGGAAAGGGGCTGTCCCCTCCTCAACGCCTCGCTCCTTACGCTAAAGTTTTTTATTGTTTTAAAAAATAAAGTTGTGAGACAGAGTCAAACTTTAGCGTAAAGAGCGAGGCGTTGAGGAGGGGACAGCCACTTTCATATACGGAATAATTTCTGTTCGTTTTAAGTTTTAATGTCGCTCCTTACTTTCAGTTTAAAAAATTTGTTTTTTTTATTTAATTTCTGATCGTTTTTTAGTTAATGCAGCTTTTATTTTGGCTCACCGTCATTGAATAAGTAAACAAAATTTGCATAAAAATTTTACTTTTCTTTTGCTAAATGGCTGTCTCTAAATTTGGTACTGACGTAATTTACAAATTAACTTACGTAACGAACTTCTATATTCGTATATTTTTCTTCTGGCAAAAAATGCAAAGTTGCAGATTTTTGCAGATATGGGCTTGAAACCTATGTAATAGGGTTTTCTGATAAGCTGAATCTAACGGTGTGATTTTCATTAAAATTCTTTCACTTGTAGGGGATGTTTCCCCCCTCTTTAAAAAATCAGGTAAATTTTCTCAGGCTCGTAGCCTTTGATGAGTAATACTAAACTTAATAAAATATATATAATTAGAATCAGCATTATAAGGCCATTCTTTTGATACATTTATTGACATCAAAATTCCGTTTTTAAAAGTTTCGATTACTATTGAGCCGTATCGCTTGTTTTTTTTTATTGTTTTGTTTATTACGTATATGTTATTCCGTATATGAGAGGGTTTCCCCTTAGTCAATACCACGCTCTTTACGTTAAAAGTTAAAACAATGTTGAATTCACAAATCCCTGAATCACAAAGGCCGTTTAATTAGAATAGATAGTTCTTTTGAAATAACTAAAAAAAAAACTGTAGCGTAAAGAGCGAGGTATTGACTTGGGGGAGAACCCCCTCATATACATAATAATTTCTGTTCGTTTTAATTTCTAATGATGCTTCTTACTTTCAGTTGAAAAAACTTGTTTTTTTTTAATTTAATTTCTGATCTTTTTTTAAATAATGCTTGGAAATCCGGCCCCCCTTCATAGAAATGTCCCTTACCCCAAAGAAAAATCCTCCACGGAAAGATTCTCCCGAGTAACCCCCTCCTCCAGCCCCTCCCCCCCCCACCAGAAAAAAATCATTCCTGAAAATGTCTGTATACTTCCCAATAACCAATACAATATGTAAGCAATGGGCAAAGTTCATAACTTGCAGCCCTTCCCCTGGGAACTCTGGGGGATTAAGTCATCCTAAAAGACATATTTATTAGATTTTCGACTATGCTGAACAAAATGGCTATCTCAAAATTTTATTTGGGTGACTTTGAGAAAAAAATGGGCGTGGGAGGGGGCCTAGTTGCCCTCCATTTTTTTGGTCACTTAAAAAGGGCACTAGAACTTTTAATTTCCGTTCCAATGAGCCCTCCTACGATATTCTAGGACCACTGGGTCAATACGATAACCCCTGGGGAAAAGAAAGAAAAAAAAAACAAATAAACACGCATCCGTGATCTTTCTTCTGGCAAAAAATGGAAAATTCCACATTTTTGTAGATACGAGCTTGAAACCTCTACAGTAGGGTTCTCTGATACGCCGAATATGATGGTGTGATTTTCATTAAGGTTCTATAACTTTTAGGGGGTCTTTCCCCCTTTTTTCGTGAATCAGCCAAATTTTCTCAGGCGCGTAACTTTTGATGGGTAAGATTAACCTTGATGAAACTTATATATTTGAAATCAGAATTAAAATCTGATTCTTTTGATGTTATCTATTGGTATCAAAATTCCGTTTTTTAGAGTTTCGGTTACCGTTGAGCCGGGTCGCTCCTTACTTACAGTTCGTTACCACGAACTGTTTGATTGAGTTCGAACCTCCCTATTCGAACTCAACAAGCTATTTCCAGAGACAAGCTATTTTCCAAGCTTGTCCCTGGCTGCGTACCCTGTATTGCTAAGCCAATCTGAGTAAACTTTTTTTTTTTTTTTTTTTTTTTTTTTTTTTTTTTTTTTTTTTTTTTTTTTTTTTTTGACTAGTTTCGAATTAACAACCAATGGAAACAACTACTTTTTAAAATATTGTTGTTTCAATCGAGGTCTACTGTCCCTGTTTAAATACCCTGTGAGTTACAAGTCTAACAAAAACCGAAAAACTTTTTGGTCCATTTTCGGGTGTCAAAAACAGTCAAGATAAGTTTCAAATTTGTTCTCTCCATGCGGGTCCACCTGGTCTCGAAATCTATGAATGTCATTTTTAGGCCAATTGGATTCGAACTCAACAAGCTATTTCCAGAGACAAGCTATTTTCCAAGCTTGTCCCTGGCTGCGTACCCTGTATTGCTAAGCCAATCTGAGTAAACTTTTTTTTTTTTTTCTTTTTGATTAGTTTCGAATTAAAAACCAATGGAAACAACTACTTTTTAAAATATTGTTGTTTCAATCGAGGTCTACTGTCCCTGTTTAAATACCCTGTGAGTTACAAGTCTAACAAAAAAAGAAAAACTTTTTGGTCCATTTTCGGGTGTCAAAAACAGTCAAGATAAGTTTCAAATTTGTTCTCTCCATTCGGGTCCACCTGGTCTAGAAATTTATGAATGTCATTTTTAGGCCAATTGGAGGGATGAAATTCAAAACCCTGTTTTTGTGTGTCCTCAATCTTTTAGTCTTTTTTTTTTCTTGAATTATAGGCGGCGCAATAGCGCTGCCTATGTGAACAACGATGTTGGCACTATAATTTTTTTTTTTCGACCAGGACACTTCGTATAGAAGGAGTTGCCGAAGAAACTTTGAAAGGGGCTAATTTGATTTGAAATTGAAAGTTCTAGAGTCCTTTCTAATAGTCGAAAGTGATTGGAGGGCAACCAGCCCCCCTCTCTCCACGTCCATCATTTCCTCAAACACATCCAATTAAAATTTTGAGATATCAATTGGGTTCAGTGTAGTTGAAAGGTTTAGCAACTATTGAGAATGACACCCCCCCCCCCCCCAGAGCCCTCAGGGCAAGGACTATAAGTTATGTGTAAACTTCGGATGGGGTTCATTCGATTGGAAATAAAAATTAATCTGCATAGTCAGTTTAATATATATATGCTGATAGTAATTCCTTAAAGTCTTAATACTTTTTTATTTCCTAATGTGTTCATTTAAAAAAAAAAGTTGTAACTAAATTTACAAACTGGGCGAGAATATGGGACACCATAGAAAAACATTCTGTATAAAATAGGTTCCAATATATATTTTTTGTATAGAAAATCCTAGAAAAATTCTAATATAAATTCTAATTCTAATATATGATAGACGAATTGGTTTGGGAAACCTTTTATTCTAAAAGACACTTAGGAAACATTTGTGAAACCCTGCTTTATTAAGAAAGCTTAATTTCAATTAATTTCTCACTTTCTACGGTTTAAATGTTGTTAACTTTAGTTAATTATTAAAAGGGAGCAGACTTGAAGTATACAAAGAAAATATTAGTTACTAAAAGAAAATTTCAAGATCCGACAGCTGAGCCAATTCTATTTCAGGGAGCCCATTGCCATCTTGCATTACCATAAATAAACATAAATAAATGAAAGATAAGGTGACTTTACTGCGAACAACCCTCCTTAAATTTTTTTGCCTCCAATGATGTTTGTCGCCCTTATATTTATTTGGCAATGACGCCAATTTGGTCCTAATTTTCTGTGCCCCCCTACCCCCAAAATTTCGAAAAATACATTTTCCCTAAAATTCTTATCAATTGATACCATTGTTAAGGCCCAACCTAGGCACCGAAGAACTGACTTGATTTTTACCGAAAAACTTGCTCATTTGAAGTATCTTACACCTGACCTTCTAATTCTTATGAATTTTGTACCTATATTTGTTTGTATAATTCTAAACATTTGGGTTCTTTGTACATTTATTTAACACATGAAAGCAGAAATAAAAAATAAAAAAACTTAATTTTAACTAATTTGTTTGACTGAAATTCACAAGGGAGATATGCTCCTGTCACTTCACTACAATGTCTAAAAATTCAATCTAATAATTAGGATTAACATAGTCGGATCCCTCAAATTCATCACCGCTAAGCTGCTGTACCGTACGGTTTTCCGGCTCACTTAAAGGAGTTAAATTTG
Source organism: Artemia sinica (assembly GCA_027921565.1). NCBI lineage: Eukaryota > Metazoa > Arthropoda > Branchiopoda > Anostraca > Artemiidae > Artemia > Artemia sinica. The sequence continues at coordinate 69,499,304 of CM051257.1, read as the reverse complement.
GCTTTTTCTTTTTAAAGCTTTTATCAAAGTTCTCTTCCTTTTTCTTATCACCGACTTTTGGCTTTAACTTTTGGATTGTCTAGTTTCAATTTTCGACCAACTAATTTCTTGAAATAAGAGATTAGTTATAATGTCATCTTTCCCTTTTGACCCACAGCCAAGTCTTTTATTTGGATCTTTCGTGAGGAACCCTTCGCGAGCACCTTTGGCTTCTTTTGACATGAACATGGGATAGGAGATACTATGTTTAACAATTGCAGAAAAAGCTTCTAATGGTGTTTCACCCCCGAAAGGTAGTACTCCTGTAAGCAGTTGGAATAGAAGAACACCGAACGCCCAGAAGTCGACAGACTTATCATATGGCTTTTGTAATATCAACAAATCGGCGAATATCTGTTCATTCAAATAACCAATGTCTTCATAGCGAAAAGAAAGGAAAATCAAATAAAGACCATAAAGCAGCTCATAATCTGAAATATGCAGTAAAAGCGAAAATGTAAGAAGAGCCTTAATACTCATCATTCAAAGGACGTATTCTGGCTCCTCGTTAAAACAAATCTCTAATTAAAATACTAACTTTTAGGCGGAAAACCTGATACTAGATGTTTAACAGTTGCTCCGGATAACATTTTTACTGATTTCACTGACATCGCCAGGAAATTCTGCCAGGAGTGGGGGGGGGGACGGGGTAATTTTTCAATGGATTGGTGCGATGATAATAAATCAACGCATTTTAAATATGTTAGCTGATAGTAATATATCCAGTAAAACAAAAATCACTTGGTCTTCAACAGATCTGAGAGCAAAGGAGGGCAAACACCTAGGTCTCAAAGACAAGTTTTTGGCGTTTTCCATTTTCTCAAGAGAGGGAGGGTTACCTTACCTGGCACTTCCCAGGCGGCACCCATGAATTGCTTTATTCTTGATTGCATGGCCTGTCTTTATCAAATTGATACTTAAGGTGTTAGACATTTTATTTCCTCGAGTCTCTTGCTACTCTGTAGGTCAAACGAGGAAGCATTTGAGTCGTATTAAAAAGGAAACCCGTCCTCAATATCATCTTAAGTGCAAGGTGAAGCAAAAAATATTTACAAAAACTCAAAGGTTCAGAAAAAAAACTCTTCCAATCTTGTGCAGAACCGCGTGGTTAACGTTCTTTCAATTATCACATCCCGTTTGACGTTCTTACCATAAGCATATCCCGTTTAAAGTTCTTTGAATAAGCACATCCCGGTCTCATGAGAGGCATACAAGATCAACTACAAAAAAGCTGCGACGATACCTCAGGAAGGATACCCCGCTGTAGAGACCGTCAACTGAGGACCCTGGTCTACAGCACCCTAGAGGTTGTCGTTGGAGCCTTTTGTGCCAGCCCGCGTAAGCTTTAATAAGTCTGCAGAAACTTCTTTATATAATAATAATAATATTTTCTTAAACCACATTATATACAAAAAAGACACTAGTGAAAAAAGAGAGAATACACAAAAATTATTGTTTAGTTTGACTTATAGTCTACGAAAATTCAAGAAGTGTTTAATCTCATACAATAGAGATTTTAAATAATTTACAATTTCCGTATCAACAATGTTGAAGTCTAATTTTGAATTTATGTGAAGTATTGTAAATAAACCATCAACAGGCACCCCGGTAAAAAAAAAAAAAAAAAAAAAAAAAAAAAAAAAAAAAAAAAAAAAAAAAAAAAAAAAAAAAAAAAAAAAACTGCGAAAACTTCAGTTTCGCTAAAAAATTAAAAGAAAAAGAACTTTGCGTTCCAGTAATGGACAGAACGTCGATAGAGTGCTGGTGATGGGATAGCATGCCGGTAACAGGTATTTTTCTCTTCTTTTTTTCTTTTATTTTTGGCTCGTTATGTTTTATCAAATCTTGAGGATATTTTTATGTTATACCCATCCTCGACAAGATGGTGTTGTTTGTCAAAATTTTCCGGCACTTCGTGACACTTATCACGCTCAATGCACATTAGGCTATGTGCTCGATCACAGAACCTGTCAAAACGTGAGCTTAACTGTATTAGCTTTGCCAACGCTCCAAAATATAATGTGTTGAAATTTTTTGACTTCTTAATTCTACCACATTACAACAAAATATGCTGAATTGGGCTATTGAGTGAATTTTCCAACAGTAATTTAGTTACTAATGAAATAGGTGAGTTTCAAATAATTGTCCTTTTTTATTATGAAGGGTATCGGTTTCAACTTTTGTTGTCTTTGCAGCATTTTGGCAAGCTAGTAAAAAAGAGACCTCGGCCCATAGTAACCAAGAGTTTAAAATATGTTTTTAATAGAAAAAAACTGTTCAGTGGAAAAATATCGTCATGTCTGGCTGATTCAGTAATGGTAATTATTACTTCGATTAGTCTTAACTTTAAAATGTTATTTTGAAATAAATTTTTGAGAATTTTGAAAATAGCCTGAAACCCCTTGAAAATTGCGCATTTTCTTTGAAATATTTTAGTTATCTAGCCAAACTTTTTTTTTTTCGATTTTTCTCAATGCATTCCAGGGTATTTATAGTCGGCTCATTTTGTAAACACTTTATTTTACGGCATATTTGGATATATCTAGTTTTTATCCTTTTTCGTTTTTCTTATTATATATATAACCTTTTTTCTTTTATTATAGTCTTGACTAGTATGATTAGTTCATCAGTTGGTTTCTTCGTCTACATATTCAAATGTTTATTCATGCTTTTTTTTTTAGATTTAAATCAATTATTTTGTCAAAAGATTTCGTTCATCAGCTTTTCTGGTTTGTTTCTTTTAAGTGTAAACTGAGTCGACGCTCTGAGTTAAGGCAGCAGTGACTTCAATTTACGAAAATCACTAAGCAGCTATTTGATTATTTTAGGAAAATAACATTTGCCGAGAGCAGTCGCATAAGCTGAGTAAAGAAGAATGCCTTCAGTATGAGATAAAGCAGAGACGTAATGCATCTTCAGTGTTTATGCCTCTAACAGATATTGGAACTTGTACTAACAAGGTAAGAACCTTCCTTTGTACTACATTTATAGATTAAATTGAATTCTAGCTCAATAATAAGACCTGTGAGACAAATTGTTGATCTTCTGGTATTTTGACTTAAATAAACTTCGTAACAGAAAAAAAAAATGTAGTATTTAATCGCAGAACAAAGTTTGAAAACATATATTTGATTTAAAAGCGATAAAAATCGGAATAAGTCATTTGAATTTGAATCGGTACGGATTTTAATGATATTCCATACATATCATATACAAATGCACAAGATACAGCGCTTTCATAGACTGTGAAAGTCTATCGAGAATGTGCCTGAACACAGTGCTACCCCTTCCCCCCACCTCCCAAGACTGGTCCAAAGGAATGCCTCTCACTGGTAATAAAATGTCCCAAAACGTACTTTAATCGTTTTTCGAACACATGGAGAATCCAGAACTGTGTCCGCTTCTGGAGAGCTTTTTACCCCTTTCTTTGGAACTGCTTCGCAATACATGCTTTCTCTCTCTCTCTCTCTCTCTCTCTCTCTCTCTCTCCCTCTCTCTCTCCTCTCTCTCTCTCTCTCTTTCTCTTCTCCTCTCTCTTCTCTCTCTTTCTCTCTCTTTCTCTCTCTTTCTCTCTCTTTCTCTCTCTCTTTCTCTCTCTTTCTCTCTCTTTCTCTCTTTCTCTCTCTCTCTCTCTCTCTCTCTCTCTCTCTCTCTCTCTCTCTCTCTCTCTCTCTCTCTCTCTCTCTCCTCTCTCTCTCTCTCTCTCTCTCTCTCTCTCTCTTTCTTCTCTCTCCCTCTCTCTTCTCTCTCTCTCACTCTCTCTCTCTTCTCGCTCTTCTCTCTTTCACTTCTCTTGCCATCTCTCTCTTCACTTCTCTTGTTAATTGTGTTTGTTTTCAAAGGTTTTCCTCAAAGGCCCTCGATCACCAGTTGACGTAAAACTATATAGCTTGTCGACGAGTGGGTCTAAGAACATCCAAGTTGATCCAGAATCAGTCAATTCAGTTCTGTTTCAACAGCCCGGGTACAAGTCAGAAAGGTAAGAGGTCATTTTTTCAAAAACCATGGGATTCAAATAATAATGGTATCTCATTTATTGAAAAAGATTTGTCTAAGAAAAGAGAAATATTATTATAGAATAGAATAGCTCAAAACGAAGTAAAATTGACACTGCAGTGTCGTAGTATATCGCGTAAAATAAAAAATACAACCCATTGAAGTTTCATTTAACCAATAATCATCACTCAACCATTTCATTGACTATCTGTGTTTAACATTCTAGAGGAGGCGACTATAAAAACCATGGTGAAATGGCCCACGTTCCACTTCCATGTTTCGCACTTTTACCCTCTGAAAGCATTCTAAAGAAAGGCACTAATAGAAAGGAAGGTTATAGTTCAATTCAAAATCTAGCTAACTGTAGCCATAAGATAATAACTCCTTAATCTTGGTTGTAAAACTTTTAAAGTTTGTACATGGCTTAGTAATTAGGTGTAAAAAAGCATGAGCAGATAGATCCATTGACCGTAAATTCAAAGACGTGTATTTTGTCTCAAAACAGTGGAGGCATAAAAACTGGTAAAATTTCTTTATCCTTATTTATAATCTCTTTAAGTTTTAATTTTAGAAAGTCTGAAGAAGAGTCTAATTCTTCTAAATCTAAGTTCTTAATCCTTAGTTCTAATTTTTTGATTATCCTTACCATTAGTAAAGTGGATTTGACAGTCTTCAGGCAGCCCACACATTATTATATGCTTCCAGGTCCACTCGAATCAACCTTTCGTCGTAAAATATTGGCTGTTATTTCCTTTAAGCATTACAGCCTTAAAATATGGTCGGAGTCAGGTGTCCACAGAAAATTAGACTTATTCAAAATATTCTTTTTTTCGGTGATAAACTTATTGGTTTCATAATAGTCCGATTACTCGGAGAAAAGGCACACGTGTTAATAAAATTTAAAATCGTTCTACCCCCTACCTTTCTGGTCTTTACCCCTTTTTGAAGAAGAAGGATGTTAAACAAATCCTGTCTTTTAGTTTTAGACATCTAGAATTTTTATTTTATATCCCCGATTGGCTCGTGTTCATGTGGGAAATTTTACATTGGTAGGACCCAGCAACAACTTGGTGAACGTTCGCATGAACAAAAAATTTCAATAGATAAGTCCCTGGGAAATAGTAAAATAACTCGTAAGTCTGGAGTACCTGATGTAACGGCAAATCAGGCCGTGTTGTATGGAGAGCTATTACAATCAGGTTTTTATCAATTTTCGTCCCATCTTCCCTTGGTCCGTCTGTTTAGTTAATTTCATTGCTGAATAATTTTTGTGTATTCTCTCTTTTTTCATTTGATAATCCACTAGTGTCTTTTTTGTATATAAGGTGGTTTAAGAAAATATTATTATTATATAAACAAGGTTCTGCAGACTTGTTAAAACTTAGGTCTTGCGCGGGCTGGCACAAAAGGCTCCGACGACAGCGTCTATGTTGCTGTAGACCAGGATCCTCTGTTGACGGCCTCTACAGCGGGGTATCCTTCCTGAGGTATCGTTGCAGCTTTTTTGTTGTTGTTCTCGTATGCCTCTCATGAGACCGGGATGTGCTTATTGAAAGAACGTTAAACGGGATGTGCTTATTAAAAGAAGGTTAAACGGGATGTGATAATTGAAATAACGTTCAACGGGATGTGCCTGTTGAAAGAACGTTAAACGGGATGTGATACTTGGAAGAACGTTAACCACGCGTTTCTGCACAAGATTTGAAGAGTATTTTGTTCTGCACCTTCGAGTTTTGCAAATATTTTTTGCTTCACCTTTCACATAAGGTGATATTGAGGACGGGTTTCCTCTTTACTAGGACTCAAATGCTTCTTCATTTGACCTACAAGTAGCAAGAGACTCGAGGAAATAAATATCTAACACCTTAAGTATCAATTAGATAAAAGACAGGCCATGCAATCAAGAATAAAGCAATTCATGGCTGCCACCTGGGAAGAGCCAGGTAAGGTAACCCTCCCTCTCTTGAGAAAATGGAAGACACCAAAAACCTGTCTTTGAGACCTAGGTGTTTGCCCTCCTTTGCCCTCAGATCTGTTGAAGACCAAGTGATTGTTGTTTTACTTTATACATTACTATCTGTTAACATATTTAAATTGCTTTGACTTATTGTCATCGCACCAATCCGTTGAAAAATTACTCCCCCCCCCCCTTCCTGGCAGAATTTCCTGGCGATGTCCGTGAAATCAGTAAAATGTTATCCAGAGCTTTTATCTAGTACCAGATTCAGTATTTGTATTTTAATTAGATATTTGTACTTAATGAAGAGCCAGAAATACGTCTTTGGAATGATGAGTATTAAGGCTCTTCTTACATTTTCGCTTTTACTGATTTTCCTTTCTTTTCGCTATGAACAGATATTGGTTATTTGTATGAACAGATATTTGCCGATTTATTTGTATTAAAATGGTATGTCCGACTCTTTCTTTTCCAAAATATCATCGATACTATTAAAGAGTCTTTGTATTATATTTTCAGAAAAGGTTCTTCTCAAAGGCAAAAAGGTCAAAGGTGAAAGGTCATATGTACTCTTGACAGTAGCGCAAGCTGTGATTTTTTTTTCTTATTAGCAAATAAGTCACACCAAAAAAAGCGCGACATTGAAATTGCTATATAATACTATCAGAACTAAGCATTACCTCTTAATATCGAAATAGCTGACGCATATTAGCGTGTTTTGAACAACCCAAAAAAGGACCCTTCAACTACTAATACACTTCCTCGGAAAAAAACTCTCTTATTCCTCCTCCCTTCTCCCACCCCCACTAAACATTTCATCAACAATTCTAAAAATAATATATTTTTATAGGGAACTTTAAGAATCCCTGACTCATGCTCTGTAGTCCATGACTAAACTTGAGAGGCCCAGAACTATTCCCTGTTTTACAAGATAGCCAATTGGTTGGATTTGCAAAGGTCAAAAGAAGGTTCTCAGATATTATTAAAAAAAAATTCCTTGGTATTATTTTGTTCATGTAAAAAATATAAACCTTTAATGCGGAATGAAAAAAAAATTCTGAAAATTCTATTTGGTCATTAAAATCAATGGTTACCTTCAAGAAGAAGCAGAAAATAATAAGTACTGGATAATGAGTAAACGGCTAACAATTGTAATTGTTTCATAGAGAATATTTTTGCTTACGAAAACTTCTCTAAAGATGAATCTTGTGGAGAAGGAATAATCCACTTACTATTACCTCACGAGAATATACAATTTGCATCTAACGCGGCTACTTTTTTCTTAAATATTCAATAATTTGATTATATATAGATACGACTAAGGCTATTGTATCAGCGTTTGGAAATAAAATAGAGTTTGCCTTTGGGGGCTTGCATTTAGCTAGTTTTCATATAATTTTGAATCATCCTCATCAGCTAAAGCTGCCCAGAAAAGACTGTGAAAAAAATAGGGTCAAAATTATATGCTTACTTCTTTTTCCTTGTAGGCTTATTGTAGCTGCTCGAGTAACCACAAGTCAAGATGGGCGGCATTTAACAGCTTATAGTACAACGCTTCTTCCTGCTATTCCGGGGCTATGGGCCATTATCACTATGCTCTTTGCCCCCCGAATTGAGCTCAGGTACTCCTGATCATTCTCTTTACTGTTTTTAACTAATGTTTATTGACCTATTATGCAAAGGTTATGCTGGCGTAGTGCTTGTAATTACAGGTTGCCAATGTCTCTCCACCAAAGTGGGTACTTTATATTAAAATTGTATGCTTTCAGTGTTCTCGTTCTGAAACCAAAAGATTGCCTTTTGGTTTCTGGGTGATTTACCGTTTTTCAAATCCCTTACTTCAAAAAGTGGTAAAACGACACCAAACGTATCTTTTTGGCACACTCCATGTACACCTCGTTCTACGGCTGGAACTTCATAAGTGATATACTGCCATGTGTACCTAACAGAGGATGTATTTCCTCTTTGTTTTGGGAATACTAGCAGGGCTGGGGAGATAGTTTAACTGATTGATCAGGTAAATAATAACGATATGGTTGTAAAGTTCAGGAAATATAAATGAAGGCTGATTAGGCAGCGTTTAATGGGACATTCTGATATCAAAGGATTTTGGCTATCCATACTAAATACATTTATAAATACACTTCCTATCGATAGCCAACAACCATTATATGAAGGTAAAACAAAAGTGAGTCCTTGAGCATGCTAATGAGAAAGAAAAAGGTAATTAGCTCTTTATACAAATTTAATAGATCAATAACATGTATCCCGACGTTCCAATTTTTCATTTACCATGTTTGGTATGACGTGCTACGTTTAATTTACTTGCAATGTTTATTATTTGCAGATGACATAGTATTGCTCGCGAAATCGGCTACGGATTTGCAAAAGATTTTAGAGATTTTGGATTGTTATTTGGGAAGTAAAAAATTAGTTTTAAATATTGATAAATCAGTTGTATTGGTTTTTGGAAAAGAGGAAAGGGAAAAGAATTAGTTTTATTTTAAAGGAAAGAGAGGAAAGTTGTTAAGCATTTTATATTTTTCGGATGTAAGTTTGCAAGTTCAGAGATATGGATTGACCAGATGCAAATTGCGAGTTGGGAAGGACAGAAGGCTTCATAAGCGATATTGAAGAGCCCCCCCCCCCCTTAGGCAACTAGGACCAGTAGATATTAAGTTACACACGAGAATTTTTTAGACGAAAGTAGGGCCAGTTGTAAGCTGTGGTGGGCAAGTTTGGGGGCTCGAAAAAGGGAAACAAATAGAAAGAATATATTTAGGATATATCAGGTAACTTCAGGTCTAAGTGGGAAATTTAACAGGCTGGTGATAAAGGGTGACATAGGAATGTTTTTACTAAGGATAAAAAGACTGGTTAAAATGATAAATGCTGGGTAAAGGCTATTGGTTTATCAAATTATACACAGTGTTGCACATTAAATGCAGTATTACACTAATAGGGCATTGCGCACGGCGTCCCATAACATATATATATATATATATATATATATATATATATATATATATATATATATATATATATATATATATATATATATATATATATATATATATATATATATATATATTATATATATATATATATATATATATATATATATATATATATATATATATATATATATATATATATATATATCCCAGGGAAATCCCCCTCCGCGGAAAGTCCTCCCCTGTGAAAAATTTTGTCAAGGAAAATTCCCCTCGGACAATCCCCCCCCCTGGACATTCTCCTCACATATAGATTTGAGCAGCCAATGAAAATTAAGACGATAAAGAAGAATGAAGAAAAGGATGGATTTTGGAATATCCCACCTATGATAACTCAGCCTCCCAAAATACGAAAATAAGAATCAGAGGCAACGCTGTAGCGTTGCCTATAGTAAAGGCCATACGGCTCCAATGTTTTATTATTATTATTTATTATTATTTTTTTTCCCAGAGGCACTTCATATGGAAGGGGTCGTCGTAAAAGCTTCAAAGGGGGCTCATTCGATTGGAAATCGAGAGTTCTAGTGCCCTTTTTAATAGTCGAAAATGATTGGAGGGCAACTAGCCCCCCCTCACGCCCATCATTCCCCCAAACACATCCAATCAAAATTTTGAGATAGCCATTTTGTCCAGCGTAGTTGATTTCCAGATAGAAAATATATTTTTGAGGAGGATACTCCCCCACAACCCTCAGGGCAAGGGTTTTAAGTTATGCCCTGGGGGCATATAAGGTTTTTATAGAAGGCCTTGTCGTAGAAACTTCAAAACAGGCTCATTCGATTGGAAATTAAAGAGCTAGTTTCCTTTTTAATAGTCGAAAGTGATTGGAGTGTAACTAGCCCCCTCCCCCCCCCCACGCCCATCATTTCCCTAAACACATCCAATCAAAATTTTCAGATAGCCATTTTGTTCAGCATAGTTGATTTCCAGATAGAAAATATATTTTTGAGGAGGACACTCCCCCACAACCCTCAGGGCAAGGGTTTTAAGTTATGCCCTGGGTATATAAGGTTTTTATAGAAGGCGTTGTCGTAGAAATTTCAAAACAGGCTCTTTCGATTGGAAATTAAAGGGCTAGTGCCCTTTTTAATAGTCGAAAATGATTGGAGGGCAACTAGCCCCTCCCCCTCCCCCCCCCCCCCGACGCCCATCATTTCCCCAAACACATCTAATCAAAATTTTGAGATAGCCATTTTGTTCAGCGTAGTTGATTTCCAGATAGAAAATATGTTTTTGAGGAGGACACTCCCCCACAACCTTCAGGGCAAGGGTTTTAAGATATGACCTGGGGGCATTTAAGGTTTTTATAGAAGGCATTGTCGTAGAAACTTCAAAAAAGGTTCATTCGATTGGAAATTCAAAGGGATAGTGCCCTTTTTAATAGTCGAAAGTGATTGGAGGGAAACTAGCCCCCCCCCACGCCCATCATTCCCCCAAACACATACAATCAAAATTTTGAGATAGCTATTTCGTTCAGCATAGTTTATTTCCTGATAGAAAATATATTTTTGAGGAGGACAATCCCCCACAACCCTCAGGGCAAGGGTTTTAAGTTATGCCCTGGGGGCATATAAGGTTTTTTTTATAGAAGGCGGTGTCCTAGAAACTTCAAAAAAGGCTCATTCGATTGGAAATTCAAAGGGCTAGTGCCCTTTTTAATAGTCGAAAGTGATTTGACAGCAACTAACCCCCCTCTCACGCCCACCTTTCCCCAAACACATCCAATCAAAATTTTGAGACAGCCATTTTATTAAACGTAGTTTTAAGTTCTGGAAATTAGGTCTTTGAGGATGACAACTCCCCCACAGCCCACAGGGCAAGAGTTGTAATTTAAGGATTCTCCGAATCCTTCTCATTATTTCTTATGGAAGGGATGCTCGTATAAACTTTGGAGAGGTCTCATTTGACTGAAAATTGAAAGTTCTTGTTCACTTTTTAGGAGTCAAAAGAGATTGGAGGGTGACTAGCCCCCCCCCCTCCTCCACGCCCTAAATGCATCAGATAAAAATTTTGAGATAGACATTTTGTTAAAATAGTTCAAAGTTCTGATAACAAAAAACTCCGGTGTCGACACAGCCCACCAGGGCCCGGGGGTAGGCGTTGTAAGTTATGCCCTGGGGCATAACTTATTAAAGGGGGTTTATAACTTATGGGAAGGGGTTTTGTATGGGAAGAACACATAGAAAATCTATTATAATTATCTAATTATAAGGTTAAAATACATACTCTGAGATAGATGTAAAATTGCTTTGGCACACAAAATCCTATTAAGGTCAATTCCAATCAGTCGTGATTTCTTTGTGTCAGCAAGTGAAATGGTTCAAACCCCCTTATTGGAGCTATTTTTTCAATTCATTCATTGTTGTCAATCGCTATCCACGAGTTTATGCAAGCTGTCTATTGTTCATATATAAGGTTTTTATCAAAGAGGTAATCGTATAGACTTTGAAAAAAGCCTCATTCGATTTAAATTGAAAGTTCTAGATCCGTTTTTTAAAGTCAAGAATAATCGGACAGTAAGCACCCCCCCCCCCCATGCCATAAAAACTTAAAACTTTTTGCAATCAAAAACGAACAAAAATTAATTAAAAAAAAACTTTCCGAAAAATAAGTTTTTCAAAGAAAAGTAAAGGCCATTTTAAACTTAAGCTCAGGAGATACAAATCCCTGTTAAAATTCAAACTCAAAACGACCAGAAATTACTATCAAAGAATAAATGAAACCCAAAACGAGCAGAAATTAAATAAACAATCATAGCAAAAAACATACAACAAGTAATAATATAAATGAATAAATAGATCTTAAAGCGAGTAATGCTTGGATTGAATATGAAAATCAAGCTTAAAACGAAAACAAATATTTTGCTATTAAAGTATAAATGAAACTTAAAACGAACAGAAATTAAATAACAATCAATGCGAACAAACATACAATATATATTAATGGAAATGAATAAATAAATCTTAAAACGAGTGAAACTTAAATTGAATATGCAAATCAAGTTTGAATCGAATAAAAATAACTACAAACAAGAGTTTGGGTATCGCCTTACTGCAGAAGCCTAAAACCTACTGCGTCATTGGCGCTTTACTGAAAACGAATTATATTACAAATGTTTTCTTTTGTACTTAATATTTAAAATAAATATTAAAATTACAGTAAAATTTTGAACTGATGAGCTTTTAGCAATTAATATCATTATGCATCAAATATTCAGTTTCATTTATTCGTTCTTTTCAAGATTAGTCAAGACAAATATAGTTTCACTACAAACAAAATTTGGATACTGCCCCCTTCTTTAACCGTAAAAACCTAAAGCCTTCTGCGTCATTGGCGCTTCACTGAAAACGTATTACTCGTATATTACAAATTTATTATTTTCCAGTTCTTACAGCATTGAAAATGAAAATAAAATTACAGTGAAAAAAAAAATCTTGAACTGATGGATCTTTCAACAATTAATATCATTATATATCTAATATTCATTTTGATTTTGTTTATACTTTCCAAGACTGTTCAAGACTCATATAGTTTTGCCTTTTTTTTTAACTCTGCCATTTTTTCTAACTAATCGTGTTGGTTTGTTATATTCTATGGCTTCTAGGCATTTCTATTTGAGCGGAAAACTGCACCTCAAACTTTGTGGAGCATGCATTTTCTTGCATGAAACACCAAAATATAATAATATGTCAAGTTTTGGAGTGTTCCACCACTCGCAAGCAAGTGCCATTGGTATTTTTGAATCCGCATGGTCAATTTAGGGGGTGGAGGGTAGGCTAATTCTCGTAGCAGCCCCATTCCGTCGTGGTATGATTCACACTTTCGACACCTGGCGTCCGGACTGTAATCTACCAAGCATACAACTACCCCAAATCAGTATCAATAAATAAATGAAACCCAAAACGAACAAATATTAAAATAAATATTAGAGTCAAACTCAAAACGAGCATAAATTAATATGAGTAGGGTTCAAAACCCCTATGCTTTCTAAAAGCCAGAATATAATTTGTACTTTACTGAAAAAAAATTCAAATGAGTTTACTGAAAAAAAAAATGTGCATTGTCAATTTAATATACATATGCTGGTATTTATTCCCTAAAATCTTAATTAATGAAAGAATTGTTTTCAGTAAAGCGCCAATGACGCAGTAGGTTTTAGGCTTCTGCAGTGAGGCGATACCCAAACTCTTGTTTGTAGTTATTTTTATTCGATTTAAGCTTGATTTGCATATTCAATTTAAATTTCACTCGTTTTAAGATTTATTTATTCATTTACATTAATATGTATTGTATGTTTGTTCGCATTGATTGTTATTTAATTTCTGTTCGTTTTAAGTTTCATTTATACTTTAATAGCAAAATATTTGTTTTCGTTTTAAGCTTGATTTTCATATTCAATCTAAGCATTACTCGTTTTAAGATCTATTTATTCATTTATATTATTACTTGTTGTATGTTTTTTGCTATGATTGTTTATTTAATTTCTGTTTGTTTTGGGTTTCATTTATTCTTTGATAGTAATTTCTGGTCGTTTTGAGTTTGAATTTTAACAGGTAATTGTATCTTCTGAGCTTAAGTTTAAAATGGCCTTTACTTTTCTTTGAAAAACTTATTTTTCGGAAATTTTTTTTTAATTAATTAAAAGAAATGGAGTGTGAAAACAAATACTATAGGATATTCTACACCATATATTCTGCATACAGTTTGAAATATAGGTAGACTGTATCAAAATTCCGTCTTTTTTTTAATATTTCTATTTGTCATACCTTCCCTCTGGCTGCTCAATTTTGCATGTAGGGGAATTTCCTGAGGAAATTATCCGCGGGGGGAATTTTTGGGAGGGCCGGGGGAATGTGGGAGAAGCCTAGCACCGTTGTACACAGGAACAACTTGGATATAATTGTCACAGTGTCGACTGTTATATTTGGAAAAACTGTTGATTCGGGAATCGTGCGGTATTACTATCTTGTTATTAATGTAACTAGTTCAAAAAAGGAATCTTGCCCCAAGATTAGTGTAAAATGAAATGCAATGTGTACATAGCGATGAAACTGTTTACCGTTCTTCCAGTCAAAAAAGTTAATAATATTGATGTTTTTTTAAGTAATACATTGTAAATCATATTTTATTTCCTATTGATGTTTTTTAATGAATGTCTTGAGGTAATGTGATACTTTAAACAATCGCCCTATCTTGTGTATTATAAAAAAATTAGTTTCTAAGGCCGAACTATTTGGAATTAAATTGATTAAATTGTCTTGTCATAACTTGTAGAGCTTGAATAAGAGATCTGAGTAAACGATAGAAAAATAGAGGCCAACATCAGCTTCCCTAGAAATCTTAGAAAAACTGTTTAACTTCTCGTTTTGTGCGGGAGATAGATATATTCAGATTGAATGAAACTTGCATCAAAAGAAAGTGTGAATTTTTGTTTTTTCATTTAAACGGAGCAGAACTTTCTTTTAAAGATCAGGAAAGGGCAGTCCCTAAAAAAGCTCTAGCATGCCTGCTAAAGAAACGTTAAAAAATCAGCTCAGAGGAATTATCATTTGAGTAATTTGACAGCTTTGGAAATTCGCTGTGGTGCTACCTGCTGTGATTGAAAACCTTGCCGTCTCAGAGGACGTCCCCTGAGTAAGACGTCCCCCTGGCGTCCCTTGTACCGTCTTATTTATGCTTTAGGTACATTGAATAGACATCACTTTGCTTAACAATTAAAAAAAATTATATATAATTTTTTCTTTATTTTAAACCAGCCTCTCTTTAGCCTTTCGAACTCTTGAAACATTCAGTATCTCCTATCAATATTTGCCAAAATTTTAAGAAAATATCATTCGAGTAATTTGGCAGGCCTGGGAGTTCTCTAAGGAGTTTGGAACATTCTCTAATTAGTCCTTTGTCTTTGAAACGGTCAGCTAGCACTTAGAGTCGCAAAATGATTTGAAAGGTATTGAATGGCTTTAAACCGAATGGAGGCGGAGCACGAGCGGAGGAGGCAAAGGAGGGTGAAATTCATGCCAGAGATGTTGATTATGTTCTTGTGTTTTGCAGATGTGACGAGAAAAAAAGTCGGCTCACTGGTGCTATTTGTGGACTAGGATATGATCCCAATTCTCCTATCGCCAAACCAATTTTTCCAGACCATGATTTGGAGGTGGTATTTGATGTTCAAATCACTAATAATGACATTCACACGGTTAGTCTAGTTCAAGTGATATTTCATTCTTAAAAGGGTGTTGATTCTCTCGTCTGTGCTCTAATTTTTTTTTTTCCTAGTTATTTTTATGCTGAAGAGTGGAAGAGTCCTTGGTAAAAAATATGTTGTTTTTGTTTTGTTTTGTTTTTGCTCAGAACTGTTTTAACGGGAGCCAATTAACGTATTTTCATCTGCGGAATGATCGCTCCATTTCTTTTTAGAGATGTCATTCGGTTTTTGACTCCCACTCTCTTTAAAAAAGTTTCTCTTGTTTTAAATTTTTATTTAAAAAAAAAAATCAAGTGAACAGCAATCTATAAGGATTTATTTACAGTTTGTTTTCTGTTTGTCTTTTCTCAGAATGTCTTATGTAAGGAAATAATTTCTTTAGTTCAATGAAATGTTGCTTTAATTTTTCTTTCTACTCTCCCTCCTTTGCTCTTGTCTGTTATTCCTAGCAGAATAGAATTTTAGAAGACTTATTTTTAGTTTTAAAATCATTCAAGTGTTGATATTTTCTTAATCACAATTTAAGTAGGCTAAAAACAAAATCCAGCATTATCGCCAAGTTGTCAGGGTTGTTTTCTTATGAACATGGTTGGCTGATACGTTGTGAGCACAGCAGAACCTTGAAAACTTATATCAGGCGGGTCATATTGTATTAGCGAACCCAGGGCTCATAAAGCTTTGTTGTCGCGTGGAAACGAGCATTTAGGTTAAATAGCAAATGTGTGTATATTTATATATTTATTTTCAATTTCAGGGTGGGGGGTTCAAACTGATTAACCACTGTCTTACCATCATTATGATGGGCTAAAAATAACGAAAATTGGTTTAATCTAAAGATTAGAAAATGAAGGGTTATATTGGAGGTGTGGAGCAACTAGCTACTAAGATTGGTAAATGTCAATACCGCACTTCAGCGTGTACTATGAACTCGCCTAAGACTCCCTTCCTCAACCTAAATTGTTTTAAGAATTAACCCATAGTGGTATAAGGGAAATAGCTCGCTTTTATTTACCAGATTGTCGCACAGACCTAAACTTAAACGCACTTCCAATTGAAGCTTACTATTAACTGAACTTGAAATACCGAAATGAAAACAAGTCGCGTCTTTTCGCGGACCAGGTGGTGCTGACCAATCAGAAGAAGAGCAAATTGAATGGACCAATCTTAACAACGTTCAAAATTCACTAGTTGTTAATACCAACTTCTGGAATCGTGAATTTATTACTACAAAGCCGAAGTATTTTTTCAATCAGACTTAAAGCTTTGAAAAGTCAGTACCTTTAAGACATTCCTAGGAGCAATTTATATAGAGGAGAAAAAGGACATTAATATGTTACAAAATGAATGACGTACCATGTTATCCAATAGAGTAGTTATTAGCCCGCTTTGGGATAGCTTTTAGACAGGTTGCGTGACACGTTGCTCTTTGTTTCGTACAAGAAAATACGTGATCCCAATAGAACTTTTTTGTCTGATATCAGATTTCGCCACAAGTTATGTCGTTTTTCTCTTTTTTTTTAAGCCTTTTTTTTTAATTTGTTAAAATATACATTCCGTTAATTTCATGCGAGAAACAGGATTGTCTTATTATAACAGACAAAATGTCTTAGTGAACGTAAGAGCAGAGATTGTTTAGTGTTGACAGAATTAAATTCAAGACCTTTGATATTTAGTATTATTAGAGAGGTAAAAATTATATATGCTCTTCCTAAAGGAATTCCCGCTTGCAACTCGATTGTTAACAAATAAACTTTCAAATGGGGATAAATCCATTTATTTAGACAGTGAAAAAACAGGTACACAAGTCCAGATATTTCGGTCACATATACAGCGACCGTCTTCAGTAGAAATACTGTAATTAGATAAGAAAACAATACCTAATTTAAAGGTGTTATGTCGGAAAACTCGATTGTTTGTCCAAAATTATGACACTGCATGGAATTTTACGTTTTGCATAAATCGTTAACGTCTGGGAAAGAATATCTTCCGAATAATTAAGTTTCTTCTTAGAAAGCTTGAGGGAAATTTTTTGCATAATCTAAGATCTTTCACTGCTTTATTGTATTGCACATAATTCTAGTGTATTGTAATAATTTTTCTGTTGTAGTAATTTGCAATAATTTTCCCCTCAAGAATCTTAGGGGAGGGGGGCAATGTGACAAGGGCGTCAATACTTGACCAAGTTGAAGAGTTTATTTTAAAAAAAAAAGAGTGAAAAACAGAAAAAAAGCATTGAGGGCTCCAGAAAAAAAAATTCGTTCATTTGATCAATTATCAGTTAATCAGCAAGTGGCTATTGCCATTATTAACCAACACTTCGGAGTCTATTTCGTAACACTATGTTCATACATCCAATATATTCATTAATCATTTTTTTCTTTGGAGAAATACCAGTTTTATTTGAATAAATACTGCTAGTATTTTTTTTTTCTAATTTACGAGGGAATGATTGATACCGGTATTTGCCAACAGTTCAGAGGCTGTTTTTATAGTATGTTTAGCATCAATTTATTTCAGATTGACCGTTTGCGACAACTTATGAACGCTGCTCTGGACAGCACAGATGGACAGTTTGGAATGTTGGGCAATGATCGGGCCACTCTTTTTGAAATCCATTCCAATATTCATGATTGTTTATTTGGAGGGTATGTCTTCTATATAATTTGTTTCTTTTAGCTGGATGTTATCAGCTTTTTCCTTTTTTTTGGTACTTATATCATATACGCCCTACCGCTCAAGTTGTTCATGCATTGACGCACTGTAAACCGATTTCTTTCGCTAGTTACTTTCAACTTAGAGTGAGAAAAGACAAAGAGAAGTGACAGAATGGATGGGAAATATATCATTTGGGCTATGTATTTGCACATTAGGGGGGGGGGGAGTAAAATATTTGGAAAGTTTGAAGTCAAAAAACCATTCTTATTTAATAATATCAGAATGATTGTAGCTAACACATTTTGCATGCAAACCCGCTATACTTTACCCCCCACCCCGTTTGGACTATAAATATATAGTCCAAATTTGTTCCTAGTATTATGTTTTTATCATACTTAGGTTTATTTTATTAGGATTAACCTAACTTCACTTCTTGAGCAGTAGGGTGTACATCATTCAAGTACTTTTTTATGCTCATACTGAGATTATGATAGAATAGCGGATAATTTTGTACACTCGGGAAAGTGGTGATGTTTTACATTACGGCCTTTTTTCTGCTAAGATCTTGCTTCTCTTATCTCACATTACTATTTTTCTGTGGTCCGTGGACCCATTAAAAAGCCTTTCACATTTTCGATGTATTAACAGAAAGGTAGATATATTGGATCTTGTTTGAACTGAAATCATGCAAGGATTTTTGATGGATGTAATTGGGAGCCAAAATCGCCAGTTCCCCCCCCCCCTCTCCCTGCCCCTCACAACCTAGATTTTTTCGTAAAAATTTCGGGATGTTGTATCTAATTTAAATAAAGAAAAAAGTGCAAAGATTTTCAACGTGTATGGGTTTGTCGACCCTTTAAATAGGATCAAATGGGACCGTCGGCCCTAAAAACTCCTGTCACATCTCCCTGTAAAATTTTTAGCAGGAAAGTAGGTATACTGAACCTTGTTTGAAATTAAACCGTACACGAATTATTTTCAACCTAACTGATCAGAGACACAGAATGTGGCCCTTTCTCACTGATTGGCGTGGAATTTAAGAGCCAAGTAGATTGGGTCAATGGGACAAAAGAGTGATAATTTTTTTACGTCTTCTTTCTCCGAATTTTGCACAAAAGGGACAGATCCACATCAGCGTTGTCGATGTTAAAAATTTGCCGTCATAAAAAATTTTTTTGATAAACTAAAACTTGAACAGATATCCGAGTCAGAAAGGAACATTTAAATCCCAAATTAACCGGAAAATTTGTATTGTATCAAAAAATTACTATTTGTACCGGATTATACCAAGAAATTTCTAACTTTAACGCATTGCACAGGGATTTCTTAATTGCACCAGCAACGATACAATTGTACCTTGTTCGCAACGTTGATTCACATGAAACGTATGGTGAAATTAATTTGGGCTAACAGGAAAACAAAAAATGTATTTCAGAGGTATATAACACTTCTGAGCCGCATACACCTTCCACTGTAAAATACTGGGACTTGTTAATGAATAAAACATTAATCAAGGAATTTTAAACCGTCGAATTTTACAACCCAAGCAGTTTTCAAAGTATCGTTGCATTGGGGTCTTTTTTATTCCTGGTTAGTGACTTGTAAATAAGAATTGTAAAATATGTTCATTTTCAGTGTAAGGAGTAGTTCCCTTTTGTCAACCTATTATTCGTTTCTGACATATTGCAGGATAGGAAATGTTGTCATGATGCTGGTGATTACGCAGCGATTACAAATAAAACGCAACGGTGTAGTTTCGTAATTATTTAAACAAAAAAAAAAATGGT